>CM035431.1:147014891-147104891 GCA_020310875.1 Ceratopteris richardii
TTGTTTTGCTTATATCTTTTGTTATTTTCTCCTACTTTTTGTTCGTGTGTTTTGTGTTTGAGTGTGTGTGCATGTTCTTTTCCTCTTTCTCTCTCTCTCTCTCGTCCTTCGCTCCCGTTGCTTATTTATTTGTTATTGTTGTTGTTATTGCTTTTTTTTTTGGTTAGTTTGATATTATTATATAAAAAGTAAAGTGGGTCTTTTGAGATCGAAGGTTCTTTGTGTAGTGTCAAATTTCATGGACAATTTCTTGTGGAAGAGGAAGTTAAATAACGATTCTAGCAAAGAATTAGGGACACTTGATTGCACGTTTTGTTGACGATCTCTTGAGTGTAACAAGGAGTCTTATTCAAGGATCTTGCTCCTTGGGAGCAACTATGCTATAAAAATGGGGAGTGTGGTTAGCACTTTTCTAATGTAGGATCTATAGTCTTCAGGTGGGCATTGATCTACTATTTTGATCCAACTACACATGTTTCTTATAATACTCATTCTTTGAAATTGAGTTTCAATTTTTATAAGGTATGTGCTTCAACCTCTTCTTCTAATTTCTTTGCTTCTTGTGTTTGTAGTAATGGAAAAGAAAGGCTCAAATTCTTAGCTAGATCTAATTTGAATTCTTTGCATTGCTTAGATAATGATCATATTCACTAGTCATCAATGGTTCTTTGTGTAGTTTCAACTTTCATGAACAATTTCTTGTGGAAGAGGAAGTTAAATAATGATTCTAGCAAAAAATCATGGGCACTTGACAACATGTTTCGTTGATGATCTCTGGAGTGTAACAAGGGGTCTTATTCAAGGATCTTGTTGCTTGGCAACAACTATGCTACACAAATGGGGAGTGTGGTTAGCACTTTTCTAATGTAGGATCTTTAGCCTTCAGGTGGGTGTTGATATGATATTTTGACTCGGCTACACACATTTCTCGTAATACTCATTCTTTGACATTGAGTTTCAATTTCAACAAGGTATGTGCTTCAACCTCTTCTAATTTCTTTGCTTCTCCTGATTATAGTAGTGGAAAAGAAAGGTTCAATTCAAATTCTTAGCTAGATCTAATTTGAATTCTTTGTATTGCTTAAGAAAGAAAATCTTCCTTTCATAAGAATAAATCTATCAATAAGAAATCTCCTATGATGAGTTGGAGATATCCAAAGTCTTCCTTAGTCGTTCATTCTTCTCAAAATAAGGAAATTTGGGTTAAAAAACGTATCACTGTTCTTATTTCACTTCCTCATAGGTTTCTTGAATCATGATTCATGTTATAGGTTAGGCTCCCTCATCGAGGATTTCTCAACATCCTCTTCTAATGACTTTTTAGTTAGCATTTTGAGTGATCAATTTTTGAATTTTAGTGATTTTAAAAGAAGATTACTTTACTTAGATAGAATTATGCAGAAGGAATCTTTTTCTTTCGTAATCTTTGAAAAGTATAACAAAAGATTCCTCTTTAAACTTTTACATATCTTAGAAAATTTTTCTCATTAGGATTGAAGGCTTAAAAAATCTCATAGTTTTTAATTTTGAGTTCTCTTATCAAAATTTTCCAAGTTTTCTTGTTTTTCTCTTAATCCTTCGATTTCAAGAAGAGTTTTACTACTTATTGTCTTTACTTCTCCATATATAGATAAAGTTAGATGGAACTCTATTTTGAAATCAAAAGAAGTGATAAAATCTCTTCTTTCCTTTGTTAGAAAGCTTTGAGTCCATTCGTTGGTTACGTTCAAATGAAAAACTTTGGATAAAAAAGCTTTCAATTATAGTGATATTGGAAGAAATATGAAAGAGCATGGTAGATTGCCAATTTCTAGAACTTCTTATCATTGCAATGATGTTGCCTTTTCCTCTTTCATAAACAGAGACTTGGGTCACATAGCATATGCCGATTGTTCTATCAGTGGAAATTTCTAGTAATGAAGAAAGTTTTTTATGGAGGTTGATTTAGCATGAGGGACATTCTTTTTCCTTAGTGAGCTTATCGAAAAGTGATTTGACTCACTTCAATTTTTTCATAAAAACTTCCTAATTTCATGTGTGGATAAATGTCCTAATAATTTTTTTTACTTGCAAAGTTAGACTTGAATAATTTGAAACATAGGATTTCTTTAGTTGAGGAAGTTTTTTCTTTTAAATTCAATGAAAATCGATGTAAGGTGCTTTTGGTAAAAAAGTATTCATTGCATTTTGATTTTTTATGGTTGAAATTCAAGTCAATATATTTGACAACTTCTTTATGACAACATTGGAGCGCTACATTGGTCTTCTCTTTCTCCTCTTCTTTGGAGTTAACTTTCACATCAGTCTTGTTTTCTTCTTGTTACTTGCATTTTTTCCCTTTCATGTCAAACTTCATAGTACTTGAGTCTTGCACATAGGTTTCTTGTGACCTTTTGTACATTTTCTACCACATTGGTGGCTGGGCACCTTTCCTTTTGCTTTTGCTTCTATTTTTGTGCATTTCTTCATTTTTCTTTTCTCATGTCCCTTTCACCGCATTCTCTAACTGTTACCGTCATCGTCACCATGTTTTTACCGTCATCGTCACCATGTTTTGTTCTTCTAATCTTCTCATTGAAGATAGAAGCCCTTCCACCATGGATAATCAAATTGGGGTTCCTTGAAAGCGACATTAACAAATGTTTCTTAGGAATAAGAAAGTGTCATAAGCAAAAACATTGCCTTGAACCTATCATCAAAGGTAGGAAGTCATGAATTGTGTAGCTATGAAAGGGTAATGTGAACTGACACAAGTGCGTTGCAGCACTCTTGGACTCATCTAGCCTCATGAGTTTCCTCATGAGTTGTGTTTTCATATATGGCCTTGAGTTTCTTGTATACCTCATACACAACTGTCAACCCTTTCGAGTGTCGGTAACATAGGAGTCAGGTGTGTTAGGTGCATTCAATTTGATGTGCGTAAGGTGCGTGAACTGAATGGTTCGAGGAGGTAAAGTGCATCCTATATTTCAATATATATGTTATTAAAAAAAAATTGAAAAAAAAATTAAAAAGAAAATTAAAAAAAAATATATATATATATATATATATATATATATATGTATGTGTGTGTGTGTGTGTGTGTCAATGGGGGGGGGAGAGAGAGAGAGAGAGAGAGAGAGAGAGAGAGAGAGAGAGAGAGAGAGAGAGAGAGAGAGAGAGAGAGAGAGAGAGAGAGAGAGAGAGAGAGAGAGAGAGAGAGAGAGAGAGAGAGAGAGAGAGAGAGAGAGAGAGAGAGAGATGAAATGAAATCATATATTAATGTCTATAAATGGTAAAAATGATATGAGACCAAAAGTTACAACCTGTGAATATGATACATTGTGTATGTGCACTTGTATGTTAACATGCATAGATGCTTAGGTCATTCTCACCTGCAATATACACTCTATCACTAAAGAGATTGTAGAGCTATAAGGAACTCACAGATACATACAACTTAGAGAAGCACACATTTTTGTGTGCTTCTTCCTTCTACATCCCCATCATAAACACTACTTTTTGTAAAAATGTGGCACCAACAAACAAGAATAGATATCTGGAGGCAAGGTCATGCAGCATGATCAGAGGCAGCACCGATAGGCTCTTATGGGCATGAAATATGTGGCAAGGAGAAGGGTATGGTTCATAGTTTGAATCAGATGTGTTGGGAAAAATTTTCCATATTTCTCCTGGATTGGGGAAACATTAGATTTTTTTTCCCACTTCCGGCCGCCGGCTGAAAAAAATCAAGTACTTTTCTTGCGGTTGTTTTTCGTGTTGCAAGTGCACACATATACTTCATTTCTTGTGCTCAGCTGCGTGTCCTCAAGCTTTCAAGTGTTCCCCAGCTGCTCCAAATAAGTGCCAAAGTGTTCGACAACATTTTTGCACTCGAAGCTGGTCTCCCAAGTGCCAAAGGTACTGCAATCTACATACATGTCATAGATTGGTAGCTATAGGTTCTGAAGGACTCATGCCTCATGCTCATCATGCTCTCAAATTTTAGTGACAATAGGGCAACCCTTATATGAATGCATAGTGACAAACCATACACATGAATGATGATATTACATGTCCACATAATAGTAAGTACTGAACTTGATATATCTTGTTTTGTAGACTTCCTCAAATCATGGGTCATCATAAGGCCATTGAATGGAACCATGCGATCAAAGTTAAAGCATTAAGCAAGGCTTAATGGCTTTCTTGTTAATAGTAGCTCATGCAACATTTGTCATAGTGATTGGCTGATGTTCTTTAATGCTTCGTTGCATTCTTTTGAAAAAGATTACCGTACATCTTTTTCTTCCACAAATCGAAACTTGTACCATCTAATCTCTTAACCTTGAAGAGATTCTTGGTCTTAGAGGGAGAGCAGGTCATATTTGCACTATGTGGAAGCCAAACAAGGTAAAGACTAATTTTTGAAATTTATCTAAGAAATTATCAAAATCTGAAATTTTGGGGTAAAACATACCAAATAGAACACTTCCATAAGTATATGCACAACAGCTGAAATAGCTTTACTATGAAGTATGAACTAAGAACAATTCTAACCTCTGAAAATATGCAAATCTGAAAATTTTCTCATGTTTGCTTATTTTCTTTTCGGTCACATATGGTAGTAACGTCTGTTATTCTGAACCATACCTTTTCCATATGTCTATACCATATGTGTTTGTCGTATGGAAAAACCATGGGTCCATGAACTTGAAATTCACCCAAAAATAGCAAAATACACTTGCCATAATTGTCTTTTCAACAAAAACATCAGCTCGCAGTTGAAATAAAGAAGCTCCCATTTGAAAGAGAGCTCTTGTTTGTAGTATAGTGATGAGCAAAACGACAAACTAGTAGTAGGAGTGCTTGAGATGTCTTGTTAGAGTGGAGTTTGAGGTGAAAGAGAGTTCTTCGTGATCAAAATCTCCAATTACTTGAAAACTTGCTTCAACTCTAGTATAGGTTAAAGTGCTTCTCTAAACACAACAACTTTACTGCAAAAAGTTAAGGCTTTTCGCAATGAAAATTTTTCAAATGTCACAAAAATGCCTTCATCTTGATAGAGACTAAGTGGAAAAGTCTTTGGAGCAACTTCATTGCAAGAAAGTGAACTAAAGCTTTGATATTAATTGAAGGAGAAGATCGAGAGCTTTGCATTCATATCGAATATGTTTAATGTGGATAAAGGAAAGGGCAATTTTTTGAGAAAAGAAGAGTGCCACTATGGAAGCTTAGGTTTTTGAAGAAAACCGAAGGAGATGAAGACGAATAAGTATATACATCTTTTATTGAAGTCCTTAACATGAAATGTGAGTTAGGATCTTAGTCTTTACTAAAACAATGACTCTAGTCACTTGGCCAAATGTGAACAAGACAAAGTGACCATAAGTCATAAAAAATCACATAAATTCAGCGCTCTCTCCAATTTGGGGGCCAGAAAATATAATGAAACTATGTATGGAAAGTTCTCAAAGAGAACTATCATGGGAATGGTCAAAATTTATGAAAGGGGGCTCCTTGCGGCCTTTATCCCCAACTAGACGAGTCCAAGTTTGTAGCCAAGCTAATGGTTGAAGAAAAGATCAAATATTTTAGTTGATAATCATGACTGCAATAGTATTTTGTGTTCCTTTAAATTGTTAGTCATCGCATCAAGAAGTAGAGTTACTAATTGAAGAACATCTGCCCTCTTCTTAAATCTTGAGAGAATTCACAGTTATAGTCATAGCTCACCTCAAAGCATGTGGGGACATTTGGTGGAGATAGGTATATTCATTATGTTACATCTCTTCTCATGGGCAACAAAGCTCTGATTTTTTGATTTTCTTTTTTCCTTTTTTTTTTTTTGGGGGGGGGGGGGGGGGGGGGGAGACATTATGTCCAATGCTTGACTAAGCTGCTACATTCTTTTATGTTTAAATAATGCATAAATTTATAGTAGCTGCAAACTGTGGTAATGTTCTTGATATTACATTGAGTGAAGATAAAAAGGAATATTTGTTTTCCAATTTGTCATGCTTGTTGGAGTGGAAAGTTAAAAATATAAATTGTTCTTATCCAGTAATAAGTATTGATGCAGTTTGCATGATACTTGATGAGCTATTTTCCAATCATGTCACATTATCCGTGCAGAGTCTCCACCACATCAAGTTATTACATTGCCAGCTTTGTCACCAACCATGGTGAGTTCTTAATACTTCTCGTAACCAGTTGTCTATCATTAGAATTATTTCCTGTAGTTTTGTTTTTAACTTGAGCATGGGCACTCGTTTTGCTTTTGTACGTGGATAGGCTAAAGGGAACATTCCAAGCTGGATGAAAAAAGAGGGAGAGAAGGTATTGACAGTGACTTTGTTGCTAAATGTGTTACTTGTGTTACATGTCTCTGGAGTCATGATTGAGACACAGTGATATTAATGCATGATTACTAGTGTGTGTACGTGGGTGCAAAATAAAATGTTATACTTGGTTCTTCACCTACTAGTGGAAGCCACAACAATGTATGATTATATCATATTTTGAAATTTGTAATCAATACTTATGCATCGTGCAACATGTAGTTGATGGTAATATAATTATGCCTACTACCTTTAACAACAATCGTTTTCTTAATTTTAGTTGACATTAGCAGACATGCAAGCTTCATAGTGGTAACCAGCTGATCCTGTGTTTCTGTTTTTGCCTTTGATGCTTTTACCTCCTCATGTTTTGATGTCCATATTTATAATATTTCTCCTTAATAGTTATTTTTCAGTAATAAATTACACCCTTTTGGTTATTATTTGTTTTAGAGATTTATTGAATTTGTTTGTTTTTTTCATGCATCTCTCTCTCTCTCTCTCTCTCTCTCTCTCCCCCCCCCCCCCCAAAAAAAACACACACACACACACACACACACACACACAGACACACACACACACACACACACACACACACACACACACACACACACACACACACACACACACACACACACACACACATACACACCCCCCCTCCCCCAAACCCTCTAAAACCACCATCCAACCCCCCACCCATACGCACATCCCACACACAAGTTACAACCACCCTCCCCCTGTTCCCCCACAGCACCTCAAAACCCACACAGGAGTGTGCATGTGCGCACGCGCGTGCGTGCACACACACACACACACACGTGTGTGCATGGAGCACCACATGTACACACACACAGATGCACACATGTGGATGTGCACATATGCACCACACACATGCAGAGGCACCTTCTCTCTCTCTAACCAACTCTCTCATGCATGCGTGCAGATGTGCGCGCAGACACACACACACACACACACACACACACACACACACACACACACACACACACACACACACACACACTCACTCTCTCTCCCAATCCATCCGCCCACCACACACCCACCCACAGCCACACAAGCCACACGTGTTCTATGCCTGCACACATACATGTCCATACACACAACAAAAAGGAAGAATTTGAGGTTTCCATGCAAGAAAGAAGGCCATTGTTGTACTGGGTGAAATTGCACTTCTAATTTAGACATGTGTCTCATTTTCTAAATGTCATTCATCCTGGAATTTCAGGTGTCAGTCGGTGAAGTCCTTTGCTTGATAGAAACTGACAAGTCTACCATGGAAATGGAGGCTATGGATGAAGGGTATATGGCAAAACTCAGCTTATTTTTGCACATAAGTTAGCCTGTTGAGAATTTGGGCTTTTTTAGAACGTGAGTTGTGCTGTATTATTGTGAAGTGACATCAAAATGATCACACAGGTTCAATGACATGTTCTTAAGTGATAACTGACAAGAAAAATGAATATTAAATGATGAACATCTGTATGGTAAGCATTTGGATCCCACTAAGATTTCAGAGTCAATGCAGAACATATATGTATAATTAGAATTACTATAGCTTTGTATCTGCTGAGTTGTCTTTATCTGAAGCTTATGGTACTCGTTACGGGTTTGAGCTTATAATAAAACAAAAAACCATTTGGTAATAGTTTTAATGTGAACAATCAAATTGAAAGTGATGAATTTTTATTGCAGGTTTCTTGCAAAAATATTGGTACCAGCTGGTTCTACTGATGTCTCAGTAGGAGAAGCCATTGCAATAATCGTGAGTATCCATCTGTCTTTCTGACTATTGGTTCTATGAGATGATCTGGGCAGGCACTGTCTGCAATTTGTTGTTCAAGTGATTCAGGAATTATCACTCAATTGTTTGCATTTAAACCTTTACATTCAAGGCAGGTTGAAAATGAAGAAGACATTGCTAAGGCTCAAAACATAAGGTCATCACCGTCGGATCAAGCTCCCACAAAGAAGAGTCCTAAGAATGATGGAGAGGCTACAAACATTTCAACTTCTGCTGCAATTCCATCAAGACAAAGGGTGGGGCCTTCTGTGAGGAGGCTCTTGATGGAAAGCGGGATAGACATAACAACACTAAAGGGGACAGGACCTGGTGGTGCTGTTGTGAAAGGGGATGTGCTTGCTGCAATGAAATCAGGGGGGCAATTAGGAACAGAATCAAATTTGAAAAAGGCAGAAAAGCCCTCATCACTAGGATCAACAAAAGGTACCTCTGAACTACCATTACCATCTTCTGGCCTTCTATATGAGGATATACCGACAAGCCAGATTCGAAAGGTTAAGTAGTTTCAAAGATGTTTTTCAAGGCCTCTTACATTAAAACAAACCTGGTTATGACTTTTGAATGCAAAATCATAGGTGATTGCACGCCGGCTATTAGAATCAAAATATGGAACTCCGCATTTGTATTTATCTTCAGGTTTGTTTCAAAAACCTCAATAACCAATAGTTATTTCACCTTTTCATGATACAAAAATATATTCTAACTTCAAACTTTGATTTGTTGCTCTTCTGGTTCCTGCAATTCGTGGTTGAAGATACTCTGCTGGATGCAACCTTGGCTCTTAGAAAAGAACTTAAAGGTAGTTTCTGAACTATTGGCATATTTTCAACTTAGGTTTTACTTTTTTTCCAGTATTCCAGTCCAACATTTTTCTCTTAGTCTTAATGTATATAATGTGAATAAGGATTTCATAGCTTCTTGTCTGAACTATGCATGATAGATATTGAGAAATGTTACTTCTTGTTTTGAACAGACATAAAACTTGAAGATGTACTATTTCTTTTTTTAGTCTTAAGGTATGATAATGTGGGTTAGGATTTCATTGCTTCTTGTCCAAAATATGTGTGATAGATATAAAGGTCTGTTACTTCTTGTTTTGAACAGACATAAAAGTTGAAGATGTACTTTTCTTTTCTTTAATTTTACTTTTTCTTTTTAAATCTTTGTTCTTAAAAAAAACAATCTTTTGAAAATATATGTGTATTTTTTAATTTTTTTCATGTGTGTGTGTGTGTGTGTACTTTTTTGTTTATATATTTGTTTGTTTATCAGTTTTTTTTTTTCTGTGAAAAAAAAATGCTTATTTGTATACAGTATTCATTTTATTTCATATTTGTCTTTTTGTTGAATGATTTTTTATTCCTTGCTGTGATTAGTTCGTCTACATAGATTCATGACAACTTTGTATGTATCTTTCTTTTTGTATAGAAATAGATTGGAGGCACTTGGTTGATATCTACACTTGCTCAAGTAATCCACCTATGAATCAAAGCCCTTGGAGCTTGCTTAAGGCCATACAAAGCTTTCTTCGACCTACATATGAAATCATGATGCTTTTCATCCTCATATCTACTTGATTGGCTCATATATACCTCCTCTGGAAGTTCACCACTCAAGAATGTACTTTTGATGTCAAGCCTGATAAATAGGCCATCTCTTGGAAGCGCACACTGACACAACCAATAAAGTTCTAATGGTAACCTTATTAGCTACTGGATTAAAGGTTTCTTTATAATCTACACTTTGTGTTTGAGTGAAATCTTTTGCTACTAAGCTTGCTTTATACCTTGCCAAACTTCCATTTGCAGTTCTTTTTGTTTTGTATACCCATTTGTTTTGTACAATCTTGATTTCTTCCTTCTTATGGTCCAATTCTCATGTGTCATTCTCGTTCAAGGCTTTGATTTCTTCATCCATGGTTTCTCTCCATTCTTCTTTGGTTGAAGCCTTTGCATATATATCAAGATCCTTGTTTTGAACAATTTGCATGTATAAGAAAGATGTGACCATGAAACTATCATAGCTCGGCCTTTGAATGGAGTCCTTCTTTCTAGTAAACCTCTTTTCATTGCCTTTTGAGAATTGCTTCCTTATACTTGATAACTTTACTTACGATGCAACAAGTTTTTCATAATCATCTCCACCTTCATTAGGCCCTTCATCTTCAGCTTGAATCATGCTTTGCCTTGAGATAGGGAATGATGAATGACTTCTAGCTCTTTTTTTACTTCCTTGGGTAGCTAATGAAGTGTTGGAAATGAGGTAGGCCGAATTTAAATTTTGCAGGATTTTTCCAACTCTTAAACCTTAGGCAATGGGCACACACACCTTGAATCAAATAAGATAGATGGATGATTACAAAAATAGACAAGAGACAAGAAGTGAAACTAGTAGCAAGAGGCTACTCTATAAGTAATGTTCTTGATGAATACAATGTGTGTAATATACAAATCTTGTATAAAAGGCTGAATATAAATTACCCTTGCATGATGAACAAAATTCTTAGCAATACCAATAACATCTTGACTATCTGAATATATCTGCATAGAAGATGAACATAAACATTAAGATAGCTTAAACTTTTTTGCAATCAAATGCCTCAAGTGTAGCTATAAAGGAAACACTATACGTTGCTTCATTTAACGATGCAAGCACTATAGTTTGTCTCTTAGAATACCATGAAATTAGACATTCTCCAACAAAGAAACAATAATCACTTGTAGGCTTTCTTGGGTCTCTATCACATGCCCAATTGGAATCTATAAGTCCTTAATGTGGTGACTTTGGAAAAAACATAGCATAATTCATAGTTCTCAAATATCAGAAAATTTTGCTTAACTGCTTTCCAATGAATTTTTAAGTGGTTTGTGCATGAACCTTGATACTTGAGAAACAACAAATTGAATTTCAGGATGTGAATTACAAAGGTAAATCAAGCAACCGATTGCTTGGCTATATAGAGTAACATCAAAAGGTTTTGATTCTTTTTCTACTTATAATGGTACATTAACATCCACAAGAGTTTGGGAGGTTTAGAATCTTGAATTTCAAACATGTTACCTTTCTAGAAGTTTCTCAATATAGATATAATTATCCTTGTATATGAACTCAATGCAAAGATAATGATGTAAAGCATCAAGATCATTAATATCAAATACTTTCTTAAGTTCTGACTTAAAAATCTTTGGATTTATCATGATTATCACCAATATAAATGATGATCATTATCAATACATCTTCCTCATACTTAACATAGAGAGTAGAGAAGCTTTTGAGTTCTTAAAACCGATGGAAATAAGATATAAATGAATCTTTTCATACCAAGCTCTTAGCCTCTTTGTGTTGTCTTCAAACCATATGGCATAAAGATAACTTTGATTAGCTTGCAAATAAAATTTTCTTTACCTTTTTCTTCAAAACCCTCTGTTTGTTGAATGTAGACATCCTCACGAAGATCAACATTAATAAATGATGCTAAAGAAAGTACAATTCTGACTATGGTCATTCTAAAAGTAGGAGCAAAAGTTTCATCATAGTCAATACTTTTCTTTTGTGCATAATCTTTGACAACTAACCTTGCTTTATACGTATCAATAGTACTATCAACTTTTCTTTTGATCTTGAATATCCATTTGACACCGATCGCTTTCTTTCCCTTAGGTAACTCACAAAAATTCCATGTTTATTTAATTTATGAATAGAATCAAACTCTTCTTGCATTTGCTTTCTTTCACACAAGATTACATAATGCATCTTCAATACTAGCCATTTCATTCTCAACTGAAGTAAAAGCAAGAATGTTACGAATCTCAAAAACTTTTGCTGCATGATCTTTCTAACTTCTTGTCCTTCCTTTAAATGTTCGGATGCTACTTAAAATTGGCGTAATCTCTTTTTCCTATGAACGTCTAGAAGGTTTTCCAATTTCTTGAATTGGCTCTTCTTCTATAGGCTGAGTAGGAATGGAAGATGGTGAAGATTGTGGCGATGGCATATAAAATTCAGCTTATGTAGGAGTGGTTATAATTTTCTTCGTTTTGTTATCTTTATATACTTGATTAGGGATTCGAGAAGGTTGATCGCCCCTTGCCCTCCCTCTATGGCTGAATAGAAGGATCTAAATTTCTTTGAAAAAGAACATCATTATATGCTTAAATAAACTTTAGGATTTTTGAATTATTATCATAAATATTTTCTTCTTCTATAGGTTGGGTAGGAGTGGGTGATTGTGAAGGCTGTAGTGATGGTATATAAAATTTAGCTTCTGTAAGATCCCAATGATCACTATCACACTATGTCCATAAAATATGAAGCACACTATACAAACTAAAGTCTAAGATGACTCTGCAATGTCTTCGGTAGAGACATCTTCTATGGGCTGATCATCAAATGTGCTAGCCCATGAAGATGTACTATCAGATTCTGTATGTCCAAATGTAGTTGCAAACTAAGCAATCTCTCGCCCCAAGTCATCATTGCCACTAGAAGATGAAGCCGACTCTTGCTCCCAATCCTTTCAAACAATCAGATGATCTTTCAGAGTCGTAGAGGATCCATCATCCCTTCCACGACATGGTCCATCCCTTCTTGAAACATACTTGTGTGGATGACGGCTAGTAGACAGTAATGATGGATCACCTACAACAATGCATATATATAAGAGAAAAGCTTAGCAATGGGCATACTTGTGTTAAGTGTAAATGTTAGTACCTATTACAAATTTATAATTTACCTACCTCTTTGAGTGCAGCTACAAGTTTGTCGTATAAATCTCTGAGACTCCTCTGCAAGCATGGCAAATATATCCCTCTCTTCTTGAGGGATTTGATGAATATCTTTGACTTTACCAATATCAACTAGATCAACATTCTCTTGCAAAATTCAGTTTTTTTATTAAGTTTGAATCTAGAGTATAGCCTAGAGGGTATATAAATAGTTTTACGCTTTCATAAAACGTCAAAATTACTTGTAGTGGGCTATGTTGATCCCTTTAATCTCTAACAACTTTGAGATTACAGTGGCAATAAACCAATCTCTCAAGTTGTTGAGGACTCAATCTATTCCTTTTTTTCGTATGGAATAGAGCCCATGTACTCCAATTCCTCTTTGCAGGGCTTGTGCTACAATCTTGCGAAAGAATTCGCAAGGCTAATCTTCGTTGTGATTCGTGAACAAAATAATAGATCATGATTCATAATTTACAAATATCATGTAGTAATAGATCATGATTCATAATTTACAAATATCATGTAGTATGGATTTTGAAAGATTGAAATCGTAAAAATACTTACCAATAGTGGAGTACTCACTCCATATTTCTCCCACCATGTGACCGGAGCAACCTGGTTCTCGCATAGCTATGTAGTGGGCTATCCAAAGTAGCGCTCTATGCTACGGATCTGCAATCTCTCACTCTCTAACTGTGATAAAATACAGACATCACCGTCGCTCCATTGCGTGATGTAGTCAATCGAGCTATCCTCTAGCTCAATGTGTGTAAGTTGTTGCCCACTTCTCTATCATGGATGAAGAATATGAGCAACGGCATGGATTGGTTTATGAAACCAATCCCATCTTTTTCTCACTGCATCACATAAAGTGGTCTTCCTATACAATAAACAATGAAGTTATGAACATATGATAAATTACTATTAGTACTATGTACTGTGTACATCATATGATCATTTGACAAACTATCCAGTTACTAGTATCAAGTTTCAACTTTCAAATAAAAAACCTTTACTCACTCAATGTCCTAGAGTCCTACAACCTTTTGGATGCTTTTTTGTAGACGATCAATGTACTCATATACAAGACCAAGTGTGCTTCCCTCCATATTTGTGATGCGAAGAACACTATACTCCAGCTGAATGGAAGCTACCAATGTATCTCCCTTCGTCCAAAACTCATCATCTCCCATAACGTGCGCTTAGAACTCTGTGAAGAGAGTGTCTCCTTCTCTGACCTCCTGAATGTTGTACCAATCCTCGACCACCACTGTACATAGAAGCCTTTTTTTTACTCTAAGGACTCTATCAAGTACTATATACATGTAACAAAACCGTGAGACAGAGGGTTTCTAGAAGTCCAAGGTAGAGTGGGCATGAAAGATACTCAATACTTTTGGCTTAATAGTGACAAATTTCACTATGAATTTTGCTTTATCAAGGGTAGATTTTATCCATGGAAGTGCCCCAATGTCTTCAATAAGCAAATCTAAACTGTGGGATGCACATGGTTTCCATGTAATCTTGGGGTATGCCTCTTCAACCATACGCCCCATCAACACGCAGTTGGACCCATTGTTGGTCACAACTTGCACTACTTTATGACTTCCCACATCATCAATGGCATTCTTAATATGTGAGAATATGAATTCACCTGTCGCTGTTGTGCCAAGTGCATGGCCTGGTATAGCACGTAAAACCATTGTGCCCTTGCAAGAGGACACAAGGATGTTATAAACATTCCTACGACGAATATCCGACCAACCATCACACAGAATAGAGCATCCATATTTCTTCTTTACAGATCTTAGGGATAACATTTCAGTCTCTACAAGCTTTGTTTGCCTTAACAGCTCAGTAGTGCGCAAGGTTTGTCCCGAAGGACCCTGCCAAGCAACACCTATTCTACTAATGGCTTTTATTGCCCTCTTCCATGGAAGAGTATTAGCAACATTAAATGGAATGCCACATTGAATGAAGAGTTTGGTCAACTCTCTAGTGGCCTCCTCCATATGATGCTTTTGCACTGGAGCCCTTATATTGCCTCTCATGAATGTGTTACTATCAGGGATCTTTGAATGTGATTGATAACATGAAAGAGAGGGAGAGGCATTGGCACCAATGAAACTCATGCTCTCTATGCGTGGCATTTTAGTTGCACTATGATCATGAACTTGATGAGACGGGATTTCATCATGAAGAAGCTCATTATGTGCACCCACTGTTGTTTCCTCCTTATGCGTTAGCTATATGTAGTTGACGCCAGGAAAAATGGTGTTGACACTGACGTTGCAGACTCCTGAAAGAGGCCGCGGAGAGCTACGTCATGGTGTGCTCGGTTGCTCCAAACACCAAGGGAGTGGGCTGCTGCGTGAGGAGGGAGAAAGTAGAGAGAGAAACCTGCGCAGAAATTTGGAGAAGAAGATGGAGAAGCTGAAGTTGAAGAAGTCCCAATCAAGTTATGAGAGATTTGGGACCAAGTCTTATTGATAAGTGACTTTTAGGTCATTTGGGCATGTTCACACATTGCCAATGGCCAAAAGTCATAAAAATAATGTAAATGCCTATAACTCCCCAATTTGGGGTCCAAAAAATACAACAAAAATATGTCTGGAAAGCTCTCGAAGAGAGCTTTCACATGGAAGGGTCAAAATATACAAAAGGAGAGTCCTTGGGGCCTTTATCCCCAACAACCTCCCACTTAAAGGACCAAGGAGGCTCCTTTAAGCTAAGTAACTCCCACCATCTGTATACATAGCTGATGTTGTGCCTTGGGTAGACACTTCGTGAGAGCATCTGCAGGATTCTGTGAAGTATTGACCTTGATCAAAGTGATCAGGCCATCCTCTAACACCTCTCTGATGAAGTGGTATCTCACATCAATATGCTTTGTGCGAGCATGAAACATGGCATTCTTTGCCAAACATATGGCACTCTGGCTATCGCATCCAAGAAGAGGTGCCTTTTCAAGCATCCCAAACTCACTGCAGAGCCGAGCTAACCAAATGGCTTCTTTGGAAGCCTCTGTGGCTGAAATATATTCAGCCTCTGTAGTAGATAGTGCAACTATCCTCTGAAGTCTAGAGCACCATGAAATAGCTCCACCTGCAAGGATGTATACATAGCCACTTGTGGACTTGCGTGTGTCCACATCACTTGCCATGTCTGAATCACAAAATCCTTTTAACTCCAATGGACCCTTTCCATAACATAAGCATTTACTTTTGGTCCCTTTCAAATATCTCAAGATAGATTTGACTGCCTCCCAATGAGATCGACCAGGATTAGCCATGAACCTGCTAACAACTCCCACTGCATGAGCAATGTCTGGCCGAGTGGCAACCATAGCATACATAAGTGAACCACAAGCTGATGCATATGGAACACTCTTCATGTAACTGGCTGCATCATCATTTTTGGGACAGTCATCCTTGGAAAGCTTAACATGTGGCTGCAATGGCACTCCAAGAGGCTTAGCATCAGCCACATTAAATCTGTCCAGCACTTTTTCAATGTACTTTTCTTGGGATACCTGCAAAGTATGCTGCTGTCTATCCCTTTTTATACGCATACCAAGAATATGCTCAGCTTCCCCAAGGTCTTTCATTGAGAATGCAGAGTTCAGCTGCTGTTTTAGAGCATTCAGAGTGCTCTTTTTCTTCCCAGCCAGCAGCATATCATCTACATACAGTACAAGAATAATTGGGCTGCCATCTTCATCCTTTTTCGTGTACAAACAATGATCTGCATGGCTTCTTTTAAACCCATGTTTGAGCATAAATGCATCAAACTTCTTATACCATTGTCTGGGGGCCTGTTTCAGCCCATACAAGCTCCTTTTCAGTTTGCATACCAGATGCTCTTTTCCAGGAATGGCATATCCTTCTGGCTGTTTCATGTACAGCTCTTCATCTAAATCACCATGCAAAAAGGCTGTTTTAACATCCATTTGGAATAATTCCAAATCCAAGGCAGCTGTGAGAGCAAACAACACACGTAAAGTGGTCATTTTCACCACTGGAGAGAACACTTCTTGGAAATCAATGCCCTCTTTTTGGGCATATCCCTTAGCAACCAGCCTTGCCTTATACTTGGGTTTGCCATCAACAGTTTTGATTTTGTACACCCACTTGTTTGGAATGGCTTTCCTTCCTTTGGGTAACTCAACCAAATCCCAAGTATCATTTGCATGCAAGGCCTTTATCTCTTCCTGCATGGCTAACTCCCACTTCTTCTTGTGCTCACATAGCTTTGCCTCTTTATAAGTAAGAGGCTCACCCTCATCTGATAACATAATATAATGTATAGAGGGATCATATCTATTCACTCGCCTCCTAGAACGTATAGATCTTCTTACCCAATGATCAACATTACCAGGCAATGGATCTACATCAGGAGGTACATTAACTTCTTCATTGTTAACAGGCTGCTGTACATCATTTCCAGCCCTGTTTTCAGCATGAATAGGTGGCTGCATATGCCCTTCAGGAGCATCATTTTGCTGTCCAGCATCATCTGGCTCAATAACCACGGGCTCATTGTCATTTCCAGCCATATGTGGTGCATCCCGAGGGTCCATATCAGATTTAACTGGTGGCTGTACATGCTGAAATTTGACTCTTTTATGGTCATCTTTAGAGGCACAATTGTTTTTGAGCAGCCTTGCCTCATTAAATACAACATCTCGGCTGCGTATTACCTTCTTGAGTTGAGGTAGCCAAATCCTGTAGCCCATTTCACCTTCATCTCCATAACCCATGAAGATTCCTTTCATGGACTTTGCATCTAACTTGCTTCTCAACTCAGGCCTTATATGCACAAAAGCATCGCAACCAAAGATGCGTAGGTGGTCATATGAAGCTGGTTTGCCAGACCAAACCTCTTCTGGAATGCCACCTTTTAAGGACATATGAGGGGATCGATTGCAAACATGAACTGCAGTTTTCAAAGCCTCTCCCCAAAATCCATGAGGGAGATTAGCTATGGACAGCATGCATCTCACCCTCTCACATAAAGTCCTATTATACCTTTCAGCCACACCATTGGAAGAGGGGCTGTATGGGACTGTTAGCTCCCTCTTAATACCAAGATTTTCACAAAATCTATTGAATTCAGCACTTGTAAACCCACCCCCATTATCTGTACGTAAGCATTTCAGCTTTCTACCTGTTTGAGTGGTCACAAATGCATGAAATTTCTTAAATGCAGCAAAGGCTTCATCTTTAGATTTTAACAAATATACCCAAAGCTTCCTAGAGTAATCATCTACAAAAGAAACAAAGTAAAGAGAACCCCCCATAGATTTTGTGGGCATGCTACAAACATCAGAATGAACAAGATCAAGCACATTAGACTTACGAGAGACACCAGAGTAGTACAAATTCTTTACTTGCTTACCATATTGGCATTCATTACAAAAATCAAGTTTTGAGCCTTTAGCATCAAACTTGTCCAAATTACATAGTTTATCAAGGCCTTTTTGACTCATGTGACCAAGCCTTTTATGCCATAATTCCATATGTGAATGGATTTCAGCCAAAGCAATAAACTTGCCCAGCAAGGCTTTACCATGCAAGCAATAAAGAGTCCCTTTCTTTGTACCTTTAACAATCAGCCTAGAGCCTTTGATAAGCTTCCATGACCCCTTCTCAAAGAGGGTACTATATCCATGCATATCCATTTGCCCAACAGACAATAAGCTTTTCTTGGTGCTTGGTACATACCTTACATCATGCAAAACCAGCTCATTGGTACCATCCACTGTGAGATGCACTGTGCCAATACCTTCAATTGAACAAGCATGGTTATTTCCAAGATATACATGTCCATGGCTGCCTGCATGAAAGGTAGTGAAACACTCCTTAATAGGAGTTACATGAAACGATGCACCTGAATCTACAATCCATGTTTGTGACAAAGCATCATTCATAGTAAGCAAGGCATCAATCAAATCCCTCTTTGTGATCTGCATATCTTGTGCATGAATATTAATAGAAGGATGAATAACTTCAGCATGCTCTGCTTCCATAGTAGCACAAAGTATATCTTCTGCATCTGATAGCTCCTCAATGATGACACTAGAGGCCACATTGGCCTTCTCTTTGTCTTTGTCCTTTGAGGTATCATGTGCTTCATTCTTGGTGTCCTTTTTCTTCCTGTCACCTGTGTTTTTCTTTCTTTCTAGTTCAGCTTTATAGAAGCTGCAATCAGGCTTCTTGTGACCTTTCCTACCACATTGATAACAAGTCACTTCAGCCTTGCCTTTGCTTTTGCTCCTGTTCCTCTGTACATTTCCACTTTTCTTTTCTGTTCTTCCTCTAGCCACATTGGCTGAACCAATGCCCTCTCCACTAGCTTTCCTCCTAATTTCCTCATTCAAAATAGAACCCCTTACACCATCAAAGGTAAGACTGGGGCTATTCGAAAGTGAAACAACCAATGTTTCCCACGAATCAGGTAAGGTCATCAACAAGAAGATGGCCTTAAGCTTATCATCAAATGGAGGTAATCCAGAGTCTTGCAATTGTGAAAGAGTACCTGTAAACAAAGATAAGTGCTCAGCCGCACTTTTTGACTCATCAAGCTGCATACACACTAGCTTACGCATAAGATGCACTTGATTTACAGGCGTGGTATTTTCATAAGTGGCTTTCAGCTTCTCCCATACCTCAAAAGCAGTTGTAAGGCCTTTCAAATCCACTAAGATTTCATATGATACAGCCATCTTGATGTAAGTGATGGCCTTCTTGTTTAGGTTCATCCATGCTGCATCTGTCATATCTTCAGGCTTGACTTCCTCAAGAGCCCCTTCACAATCTTTAAGAAAGAGGATGCCCAACATTCTCTCTTTCCACAAATCGAAACCATTACCTTCAAATCTCTTGATCTCAAACAAGCTTTTGACATCAGAGGAGGTAGAGGCCATGTTTGCACACTAAGAGCTTCAAAATTTCACCAAAAAGGTAAAATTCACCTGCTGTCCTGTGCGCAATTACCTTAGGAGACTATAGCTGAGAAATTAAGCCCAAAAATTGTTCAAAACTTGCAAAAAACAATTTCTGAAATTTTCTGCAAAAAATTTCAGAAAATTCCAGCAAGCTGTAATTGCATAAAAAACAACAAATTTGTTGTTTTTCAACCACAAAAGGCATACATAGATGTAAAACCAAGGCAATGGGTGCTTGTTTTCACAAAAGCCCCAATTTTTGCAGCAATATGACCTGTAAAATCAGAGAAATGACCTACTGTAATAAGTTTCCAGCAAGTATGCACTTCCTCAATCTTTGTGCATGTCCTCCCACTTGAAAAATGAGAGAATTTCTGCCACAAAAGACCTGTAGATGAAAAAATCAGCAATGTGGATGCTGAAAAAGACCTGTGGGGATACAATAAGAAGAATAGAAGAGATTCTTCGCGATGAAACTCTCTAAAAAACACAAAATGTGCTTCAGCTTTGCTCTGGGCTGAAGTAATCCTCCAAAAACAGCACTTTTATCGCGAAAAAAGAAGGTTTTTCGCGATGAAATTCTCCCAAATGCAAGAAAACACCTTCAGCTCAACATAGGCCGAAGTAGAAAAGCACTTCGAGCAACTTTGTCGCGATGGAACAGCTCAAAGCTCTGATACCAGTTGAAAGAGGCCGCGGAGAGCTACGTCGTGGTGTGCTCGGTTGCTCCAAACACCAAGGGAGTGGGCTGCTGCGTGAGGAGAGAGAAAGTAGAGAGAAAAACCTGCGCAGAAATTTGGAGAAGAAGATGGAGAAGCTGAAGTTGAAGAAGTCCTAATCAAGTTATGAGAGATTTGGGACCAAGTCTTATTGATAAGTGACTTTTAGGTCATTTGGGCATGTTCACACATGGCCAATGACCAAAAGTCATAAAAATAATGTAAATGCCTATAACTCCCCAATTTGGGGTCCAAAAAATACAACAAAAATATGTCTGGAAAGAGAGCTTTCACATGGAAGGGTCAAAATATACAAAAGGAGAGTCCTTGGGGCCTTTATCCCCAACAACTCCTTGCTTACGTGTCCATTGCATGAAGAAAAAAAATTGGGTTTCAAATTGGATTTGAGACGGGATTCGATGTTTTTTTCTTAGAAATTCAGTTGACGATCACGTGCTCTCCTTCGTGTCGCCCTCGCTGCCATCTGTTGTTGGAGCCTCATACTTCAAATCCTAGCCTAGGCCCTACACACTAGAATCTAGAGGTAAGACTCAAGAGGCCTCGACCCAGACTCTGTGAGCTCAAGGCTTAGACTTGTGTCACATGTGCTCGCAGTTCATTCACATAACACTATGCACATATAGGCGATAGCATTATATGATGTATTATAAGGTTATGTAACATGCATATGTGATATGCTGAGCCACAGTGAGAGTCAAGACAGCCTACAGGCTTATCATCTTATGCATACAAAGTATAATTAATGGCATGGCAACATCATGGACACATCATGCATTGTCACGACTTACATCAACATGATGCATCCATTGTTTTAGCTTTTAGTCTTGACTCTTGATGCATCATACAACCAATTAATGGCATGGTTACATGATACATCTTGGCACTTGCATGCCTTTCTTTATTGAAATTTGATATTATACATATTATGAATTATGATTCATCGTTCATTTGTGAACTCTAGTCTCTAAAGAGTAGAGTCTAATTGGATTTAAAAAAAAAAATTTTAATGGCTGAACCTTGTGTAGATGCCTCCCAAACCAAGAGCTGAATGGGACTTTGTGACAAAGTTGAAGACTTTACCCAAAGGCAATTTCAGTGTTATGTGCAAGTATTGTTCCCATGCTTGGGATGGGGAAGCAAATAGAGTCATAGCACATTTGCTTGGCCTCAAGGGATATGGAGTAGGTGGTTGTGAAAGTGCACCTGAGAATGTGAAGGATATATGCAGAAAATTGCATGGGCATTGGGAAAACACTTGATAGTGCTAGTGGAAGTGCTAATATGCAATCACATGCTGAATCATATGCAGATGTATCACAATGTGATGATGGTGGACTTGGAGAGTCCTCTATAGGTCATGCAGTGAAGAGGGCAAAAAGTTCAAAAGGGGCTTTGGATAAAGCTTGGGATGTCCAAGCTAGCAAAGAGGCAAATAAGGCTGTTCATCGTTATTTCTCTGAAGAGGATGTTCCCTTTTGGAAAGTGAGAAGTCCTTACTTTCTTGACATGCTTGAAGCTGTTAGCAAGGTAGGGCAATCTTATAAGCCTCCTTCATACCAGCAATTGAGATCAAAAGAGTTGCATGAAGAAGTGAGGATCATAGAAGGGGATATAATACAAATTCGTGATTCATGGAAGATCTTTGGATGTAGTAGTATGTGTGATGAGTGGTTGGACACTAGAAATAGACCAATCATCAATGTTATGGTCTCTTGCATTTATGGAACAATGTTCTTGAAATCTGTGGACACCTCTTGCGAGGTTAAATGAGGTGAGTTTATTTTTGAAATCTTGAAAGATGCTATCAAGGATGTTGGAGAAGACAATGTAGTCCAAATTGTGATGGACAATGCATCCAATTTTATACGGGTTGGTTATTTGGTGGAGGAACAATGGACCCACATTTTTTACACACGATGCACATGTCATTGCTTAGATCTTCTATTTGAAGACATTGGAAAGCTTGCATGGGTGAAGCCTGTATTGGAGAATGCAACAAAGATTGTCACATTTGTTACAATGAAGCCTACTCTGCTTGCATTGTTTAGAAAATTCACCCAAAAGGATTTCGTGAAACTTGCTCCCACGAGGTTTGCTTATGCATTCATAATGGTTACTAATTTGCTTGATGAACGTGTATACAATGGTTTGCGCTCTTTGATGGTATGCCTTGAATATATAAAAAAGAGAGTTGCAAAAACTCAAAAGGAAGAAGAGGTTTCTGCAATTGTGTTGAGTCCTTTTTTTGGAGAAATATGATAGAGATGTTGCTATACGCACCCCTATCCTAAAAATTTTACGTTTGGAAGATAGAGAAAGGGCGACAATCGGGCTAATTTATGAGCTCACAAATAGAATGATTGAAAAAATGTCCTCTTTGGATTGCATTGATTCTGCTAGGTTCGAAGAAGTGAAATCTTTATGTATTGAGAAATGGGAAATGTTACATACTCCTTTACATGCACTAGGTTATGTTGTTCATCCCATTCGGAGGGCAAAGTCGCCAGACATGAAGACAGGTATATAATGGATGGATGGATGTTATGGAGAGATACACGTGTGGTGATGTTAAAAAACAAGGTCAATCATGTGATGAGCTAGATGTATATAAGTCTTTGTCAGGTGCATTTTCACGTCCCGTGGTACGAGATGAGAGTAGAATGCATTATGCTATGAGATGGTGGGAACAATTTGGACCATGTGTTCCCAATTTACAAAAGTTAAATCTTTGTATTCTTTCACAAGGTTCTTGTGCTTCACCTTGTGAAAGAAATTGGATCACTTTCTCATTGATACATACAAAGAGGCGAAATAGATTGCTGCCTAAGAATGTTGAGAAATTAGTGTATATTCATACAAACCTTCGCCTCATATCTAAAATTCATGAAAGAGGATTTCAAAAATAGAAGTGACACTTGCCATGATAGAGAAAGAAGCGGATGATCAGAGACTGATGGCATTGCAAGCAGAACATGATGGTGAGATAGTTGTTTCATGAGCTCATATTGTTATGGAGAGTCACGAGGCTTGCATTGAGAAGGATGAGGAGGAAGATTGTGATATTGCTGATGATGATGATGTAGGAGATGAGGGTGTGTGACATTCTCTCCATTCTCATTTTATCATGATTTTAGTCTCATTTTATCATGATTTACGATACATCCATGGCTTTATGTCTATGTTTAGATACTTGAGTTTTGCTTTTATTTTGCTTGATAGTGATCATCTTTAGAATTTAATTTTGACTCCTAACTTTTTTTGATTGTTAGTCTACTTATGTTTTTTCATTGATATAATGTTAGGAACATAGTTCTATTGTTCTATGGTGTCTCTACTATTTTTTTTGTTTTTAAAAAACTTTTTTGAAAAAAATTTAGGAGGCGTCAGATAACATCATAAATGTTTTACCTGAGTTGACAGACTTCGGGTAAACGTAAGAAGTCAGAAACCCGTCAGAAACAACTATGCTCGCAACCACATTCTCTCAGATGATGGAGGTATAGGTAAATTACCCACCCCTCAGCTCATTTGGAGTTTAGAAGTCAACTTCTCTATGGTATGGAAGTACATTTTCCAATGCCTCTTCCTCTAAACCCAAGGAGATGACCTTTCATGCGGGAGCCGAGCCACCGTATATGCCCTTGCAATATTTGCATTCCCAAGAGGTAGGGCTATGAATTTTCACATGGTTACGGATGACATGGGAGCTCTACCCATGGTGAAACTTGAAAACAAATGAAGGGCTGAAATTCTCTCTCTATGTGTCCCAAAGAGAAAGAAATGAAAGAGCTTAGAGGGCTGAAGGAAAGAGAGTCTAGAGGGCAAGAGTGCGTGCAAAAAAGAGAAGGCAAGAGAGGGAAAGAGCTTAGAAGGTGTTCATCTCAAAGAGTGCAAGACTCATGAGGGTTTCTCAACTTTGAACTCAAGACATCAAAAGCCCAAAAGTATGCGCAGCTCGACAGTGTATCTCAGCTGAAAGCACATGGTTTTTTTGAAAAAAATGTCCAAAAAAATGTATTAGGATGTCCGTACGGCATAACGTTTGGACGTCCTAAACATTTTTCATTTCCAAAAAAAAACACGTTCTTTTTTTTAAGATGGCACTGAATAATGTGGATTTTGCAACTCATCTTAGTGAAGAGAGTTCTTACACATCTAATACTACCCAATTTGTTGCACATAATTCATTTGCACTTGTTTCTTCTCTATGTTCCTTGATTGTAGAGACTCCTAGATTTCTACCCACATCTCTTCAAGGAATGAACGGAAAGAATGCATCATTGCTATGTGATATATCTTCTGATGATATTTGTTTGAGATTTTTGATAATAAGACAGGTACCTTTGAAGATGAAGTAAAAGAAGAAGTTGAACATTGGATTTTATGGATGTTTTTCTATTTTTCGAAGATATCTCTTTGAGAAGATGGCTGAGAAGATCATTTTGCCGATATGATTTGAAACTAGAAGATGACGAAAGAAACTTGGAGTTCTTCAATGTTCAATCCTATCTGAACATGTTGTTGGAAGAAAATCTTTATCAAGTTCAAAAGACAATAAGTTTGAGGACCTATGCAGTTCTTGTTTCATACTTTGGCTACATCTTTGGACTTGAGACGGCAACATATGACTTGTACTTCAAATAAAATTTGAAGTATCTTCCGGTGGAGGGATTTATTCCAGACGGCAAAGTTTGTGACAAAGAGAAGACAAAAAGATGTTGGATTATTTTTGTCAAGTGTTATGAAGTTCTCTTTCTACTCCAAATTAGAATTTAGGGAGGAATTATTAAGCTTTTAGGTTTAGAACATCAATAAAATTCTAATTTGTATATTTATTAGGTTTGATTGTGTAGCTTTACTAAGAAAGCTAGTCGCCCCTAAGAATTCTATTTGAGGACCACGAGACTTCACTCATAATCATTTCTACATCTCATACTCACATCTCATACATATAGGTATTTGTTCTCACACTCTTCGCGAGTGAGGAAGTGCTCTCACATACACTTGGAGGTGCGTGGAGGTAGAGGAGGAGTAGCTCTACGCTTGGAGGTTCATGGAGTGCTTAGAGTAGGGTATGTCCATACACTATTGGAGGTCTCTCATACTCTTATGAGATGTTGCTTTTGATATCTTTATTTTGCCTAAGCCTCTTCATGCCTTATCCCTTACCTTTCACATGCACTTTTTGGTATTCATGAGTTGTAGTATTTCTTGTGTAATATTTTTGTAGTTAGATTTGCAACATATCATCATCTTGTAAATGTTTTATCTTAAAATTGGAGCATATTACTTTTGACCATACTTTGTGTTTTATGTGATTTGATCCCTTGTTTATGTGTGCGTATTGTCTTATGTGTGCCATTATTTCTCTATTTGGCTAACGCCACCCTCTAACTATGTTTGAAAGTGGTAACAACATAGTCCTCTTCAGCTCACTCCCATAGTGCTTGCCTTTGCTTTTGGCGCTTTTTGTATATCTTCATGGATCTGATATGTGCTCTTGCTTTCCCTATCTATATAGACATCCTTTCTCTAGATATTTGGAAAGGTGCCAACTTGAGGAGGCTACGAGCTTGTGGTTGCCATTCTTTGGAGGGGCAATATCTTAGATATTCCTTTTGTTGTGACTCATTGGGTCTTGCAAATTTGCAAGTTGTTTGGTCCTAGTGGAGTGATGGTTGAGAGTGGTATGGCCCAAAATGTCCATTGGTTTGATTGAGCCACCTTGGTATGGTTACAGAACTATTCTAAAAGTGAAAAGTACAAGAAGAAGTATAATATTTACATTGTTACAAGTAATACATCAAAATTTTTTATCTATAACTCTTGGAATATTTGCACTCAATATGTCTACTAAGGTTCCGTTAGGCTTGTAATTTGAAAGAACACCTCATACCAAGGGGACCCTAGTTATCCCCAACTTTTAGGGGCTAATGTTGGAGTGATTGGTAGGCATTGAACCTTGGACCTTTACTCGAGGGTTCAATGTGTTCACCACTATGCCATGCAGGCTGCAGCCATGACAATATATTAGATAATTGGAGATCCTTGAGTGGCTCTAGTGTTGTGTCATTAATATTTATTATTTCCTTTTTAGAGGAAGTTTCTTAAAGGGTGCTTAAAGGCAATCTCAAGACATGTATGCTGTTTTGGAATATGAGAGAATGATTTGTATGCTCAACAAACCTATAATTTTGAGAGTAGAGAACACCATCCAATTTGATAACCAAAACTTTAAGGAAGTGTTTCACATGAAAATGCATGGCTCAAATATAAGATATTGATGTACAAAGTGAAATAGATGTGTGAAAAAGTTAGAATCTCTAAGCTCTTGATATGGAGTAGAGCATTCAGCAAGTACAACAAGCTGCAAAGAATGACAAGTTGAAAGAGACACAGAGAGGACAGTCGGCTGGGACGGGTCCCATCCCTGACCCAATTTTTTTTGAATGGGGCTGCCGAGATGGATGCTTCAGGTCATTTTGCCCCCTCCTGCCATTCCATGTGGTGAAAAGTACTACATGTGATCAAGTTAGGTGCTTAATTTTCTCTCATCTTTTTCTCTGTCTTCCTGTTTTCAAATGGCATTTTTCTGTCTCCTTTTACTTTACACATCTGAATTGCTCCCATGTTTAAGGGCATTCTGTTCAGTATATAAGCTTACCCATTTTTGTCCTTTAGGCATCTGCATTCATTGAAAAAAGAACACTGCAAAGCTTCTTGAGAATGAATATAATCAGCAGCATGAAACGTTTGGTGAACCCAAAACCAGAACCGGTACAAACATTTCTACCCTTCAGGGCTTCCGACAATTCTGAGCTTTTGACTGCAGCCAAAAAACCCGAGAAACCTGATCTACTTCATGCGTATTATCTTCTGGTGACTGTTCATTGGAACAGCAGAGCACAATGATTTCGGGAGATGCTAACAGAAAGGGTGTTACTGACTCTTATAATGAACTACTGAAGTATGGCAGGCATATGAAAAGGAACATGGGAATAGAAACTGAACCCTGTAGCACAGACAGAAATTATTAAGTGATGAGGGCTGAGAGCATGCCTATACTCTCGTTGACTCCTTTATGATCTTTCTATATATATATATATATTTTTCTTAACTTGTTTTCTCTAGCCATAGTCTGTCTGTTTGCTTAATGTTCCTTAAAATGTGCAACTCCTTTTCGATCAATTCTCATTTGTGTGTTTGATCTTTCAAGTTCAACATTTCTTTCTCCTTGAGAGATGTCTTCTCATGTCCATTTCTTGCAGATGTGTCACAGTTTGCTTTGAGCAAGTATACTGTTCAGATGATACTCAGATGAGGATCCAATTGGTAGAGGTTTCCATATGGGTGGAAATGACTCGCTCATGGTAGTGAGAACCATCTTGCTTAACTGGAAAAATATAGAGTCTCATTGGTTATAATGCTTTTCTCCACAGATTCTTCCGTTGGAGGTGGCATGTTCACTAAAGTATTGAGAGGATATTCACTATTTGCCTTGCCATCCAACATAACAAACCATGTTTTATTGTTGGTAAGGTATAAGGATGTCTCCTCTTAGTAAAAAAAATCAATGAAGTTTTAACTTTGTATTGATGATGAAGGCACTGCTGCTTCTTCCTTAAATGTAAGTAAAGGAGAAGTATTCACACTCTTGTACTTTTGTGGAGCGAGGATGGTTCACATTGAGACAGATGTTTTTGTCTGTCACATGAAGTTTACCTGAAGATTATCGAGCTGCAAACTTTGCTTGTTGAGATTTTATTTTATTTTGGTCAGAAGAGATATTTGCCAATAGGCATAGTCTTTCTTGTGCCTTGTGTGGTAATAAACTGTACTTCTCTGTGTTGGTACATCAGTATACATGAGCTGTACAGTGAAATAATAAGATTTTTATTGCAGCAAGGTACTCTGCAGTTTGAATTTGAATAGAATTCAAGTAATCGTTGGTTTTCAATTCAATATTTTCTGGAGAGTGGCCATGCAGGAATCCCTCAGGTCATGCGCATACGTGTGTGTGTGCACACACACACACACACACACACACACACACACACACACACACACACACACACACACATAGATACACACACACACACACACACATAGATACACACACACACACACACACACACACACACAGACAGCATACCGCTGTATATCTATGCATATTGCATGTTGGAAAACTGTGGTTGCAAATGTTGACTTATGTAGTCATTTTTCCTTGCCCGATTGCTTCATAACATGACTCTCTCCTCTCTCTCTCTCTCTCTCTCTCTCTCTCTCTCTCTCTCTCTCTCTCTCTCTCTCTCTCTCTCTCTCCCTCCCTCCCTCCCCCCCCCCCCCCCCCCCCCCCCCCCCCCCTCCCTCCCTCCCTCCCCCCCTCCCTCCCTCCCTTTCCCCCCCCCCCCCCCCCCCCCCAAAAAACAAAAAAAAACAAAAAAAAAGAAGGGGGGGGGGGACCACAAAAAAAGCCCCCTCCCCATCCTTGTATTCCCTCTTCTCCCTCTTTCTTGTTTCCTTTTTTTGGGCCCGGGGGGGTGGGGTGTGGACCGTGGTTGTTCCTAGAGTCTAGTATAACTAGACACAATGAGTGTTGTACTCGTAACAGTCTCCAATCTGTTTTTGTTGGAATGTACTCTTCCTTATTGGAAGTGTCATGTAAACATTATATCTGATGTTCTTTTCCACTATGAGTCATGACTGCAGTCACCGTCATTGTTATTTAATGTAGGTTTTGTGTTTGAGATTTGATGTATCGATCATGATTCATATTTGGGTACTCTGTTTGGTGTGCTAAGATACACAATTATATGTAGCCTGTTAAGAATAAGATGGAAAGCTGAGATACTCTTTCTTGTCAGCGAATCATGGGGCGCAACTATCTGTAAATGATTTCGTCATTAAAGCTGTTGGTTCAGCTCTGAAAATGGTCCCAGAAGCCAATGGTATAATTCTCATCTTAATTGATTTATTGCCCTTTCCCAACCTTTTGTTTTCTCTCATTAGTAATGGGATGCATTTGCAGCTCATTGGGATGAAAATTCTGGGGTTGTTTTAAGTTCTTCTGTTGATATATCGATTGCCGTTGCAACAGAAAGGGTAAGCACAATCAGTTATTTTCACTACAGTCTTTGACATTTACGGTCTGCAGTTCGCCATCTATTTGCTTTTGCTTTGTGTTGCAGGGTTTAATGACACCAATTATCCGCAATGCAGATCAAAAATCTTTGTCAGAGATTTCTTCAGAGGTTTTCATGCATTTGACTCTTGAACTTTTGACACATTCAAGTTGAGCATATGATTTTTACTTTTCTTATGTTCGAAATAGATCTGAAGATTCCTCTATTTGCCCAGCGGATGGCATTCACTGAAAGGTCTTTGGCTGTAAATCTCTTGAGCGTAAATGAAACTCATGCAGTGTCTATCCAAGGACCATCAGTGTCAACATGATCATGCATCTTGTCTTTTCAAACGTCACACACAAGAACTTCTCTTATGCAAAGTTTGTTTGTGAATCTATTGTGACTATGCGCATGTGCTGCCACTTCCACAGGACTTTGATTTGATCTTAAACTGCACCCATTTAACACACACTTACCCAGGCTGTCAAAGGAACCATTTGTCTTCTCATTTGGTCATTAATCCTGAAATATTCCTCTGGTCTTTAGTTCATTGGATAATATCCTGCTTGCTTTTCAAAAAGGTTTACTGTCTCAAGCTTTAGGTGCTCTCTTGACAGCCATTCCCAATTATAAATAACCTCTGGCCATACCATTTACTCAGGTCCTTTCTTAAAGAAAGGCCTCCTTTTGTAAGACCTTCTGTACTACTTATCGGAGGTCGCATGGATCATTTTGGCTTGCAGTGCATGGAAATCTAATCTTTCCCTCTCTCACAAGCTCATAGTCAACCTTAAGATGAAAGAGTTGGTTGTCAAAGATTGGTTGGCTGGAGGCAAGAGAGGTTGAGAAATGTTGGAACAAGTAGCAAGCCTTGATGCTTGCGTGAAGGACTCTCTGGCTCTCAGCTTTTTCACTCTGACAAGTGAGTAGTCTTCAACCTTAGATGACTTTTACTGCTAGTTTGACTTATTCATTTGCAAGGGTCATGAACCATAGTACCTAGTTGGCGAGTCAAGTCTAGGAGAAATAGAAAGGAGCCAAAATTTATGGCTTTGAGTTAGTTGAAGTTTCAAATTCACAACCACTTTTGATGACTTGGCAAATTCTACCAAACTACCTAACTCCTTTGGAAATGTATATACACCTGAAACTGAGCTGCAGGTGTAGAGCATCGAATTTGATCAGTTTGTTGGGTGTGAGTGCTTTCCTTAGAGCTTAAGGGAGTGTCCTTGTACATCCAACCACTGTACACTACATCACTAACAAGATTTCATCATTTACATTATCGTCTTCTACAACTGTCTGCTGCTGCTGTTCATTTTGAGTATATCTGTCAACAAGCCTTGCTTCTTCAGCTAAGTACAGAGCTTCATTCTCTTCAACTACTATTGGACCATCAAGATAATACTCTTGTCGAGTTGTGCACAAAAGGATTTGAGCATTGGGATCATATTCTCAGAGAAATGAGCAAATTAGTATTGACTACATATACTGCCTATCAGCCTCCTGAAATGTCGGGAACACCACAGTGCCTTGTTAGATTAATTTCTCATAATCTAGACATAATTAATTGAGCTATAACTTCAATTAGCTCACTTGACTTCTTAATTGAAGCTGTGCAAAAGGATTTTATTCAATTTTGACCAGGCTATCAGTTCTTGCATAACAAGTGGAACTTCCATTCATAAATAGAAGGCTTTCTTGTAACTGTCAAAGTGCGGATTAATCTGTTTTGAGGAAGCAAATTGAGAAACATCTTTCAAAGCATCATACGAGTTTATTTGCATCATTTGCATCAGTAGGAAGTGTATTAAGTTTTCCAACAAAGAATAAGGCAGGTCAAGAGCAAGACGACATCAGTTCCAGAGTCAACCATCACTTTTTCACAGTGGTACCGGAGCAACGTCATATTAACTACAATATGAGTGATGGTTTTCCATCGACAATTGATAAATTGGACAAAAATAACTGCCCAGCATGGTCTCTAAGGATGGAGGTATATTTGCAAGGGAGAAATCTTTACGGATATGTAACTTGAGATATGCAATGCCTGCATCAAGATCCAGGGACAACCAAGCTTATCAGAACAATACAGATTGAGCATATGGTGTGTCGAGGATGCACTAGCAAGGTCATACATTCTTAACTCTATTTCTGACTTTCTCTTACCTCATATTAGAAGCCCTAAGACTTCCCATGAAACCTGGGATACACTAAAATCATTTTTCTCTGCAAATACTGGAGTTGGGAAGAATTAATTATGGATTGAGTTTATATCCATGAAGAAGCAGCCTAAGCAAAGTGTTTCAGACTTTGTAACTACGAGTCAAGGAATTTGCAGAACAACTGTGAGCATTGGAAAAGTATTAGATGGAGAACAAGCGGTAAGACAAGTTATCAATGGTGTTAAATCTGATGAAAAATAGGATTCGTCTACTACAACAATGGATCTCTACATGGGCTTCCAAGTGCCTTTTCAACACTTTGAGAGGACTACTCTTTACACACATGGCAAAGCTTTCCAAGAATGGAGACAATCAAAAAGATAATCAGTCCTCTGCCCTATACGCTGATTTAGAATAAAAGCAAGAATGGTAAAGGGAAGAACAAGAAGTATGTGAAGAATCGGAGGGTACCTCCCAAACAAACTATGCAGGTAGAGGGAGGAATGGAAGAGCTAGATGCAGAGGTGGAAGGCAAGGCAAGGGGAGATCTCTGTTGGAAGACCATGTTAGAATGCTCAAATTTGCCAAAAATTCCCGCAACCTTAATTTTGACACTTAATCAAACTTTGGTCAAAGATGGTCAAAATTTTTATTGCACCATTGGGAAGTACTCATTGAGAGCTTTCTAATGATGTATAATAATTCACCATTTGGCATCAGAAATTTCTGCTTTTTAATTTGCTTTTCATCATAACTTTTTAATGGCTGAGATTTAATCTATCAAAAACAGATCAAAAGAACTCTAAAAGCTGGGGGACGATAATTAAAGCCCTAAAAGCACTTGCACATGAGAAAATCACTCTAAAAGATATTCATGCATGTTTTTAGCTTTTCTTATGCTTTTTGGGCAGTTTTTTCACCTAGCCTTGCATAGCTATATGACGGGGGTGTTATGGAGTCATTGAGCATCCAACTCTAAGCTACTCAAGCTTAAGGGCTCTAGGGTGAAGAGTTAGGAGGACTCTCGGAGGTGTATATGCAGATTTGGAGGAGTTTTAGGTAGCTCCCCTTTTTTCTTCTTCACACTTCTAAGTATGCGTGCTGATTTTGGAGAGTTGTGGCTTTTTCTTTAGGATTTCTTCATGTGCTTGTGCTGTACTAGGTGTTTACCTACCACTTCATCGTGAGAAGTGACCGTTGTTGCCACTCTACATCAGAGAAGACCTAATTTCAGATTAGGGTTTTTTGTAATAGCTGTTTTGAACGGTTTATATCTTTATTTTTGCACACATTCACTCATATAATACCTCTTAGACACTCACATAGTATTTTTTGTAACTAGAACCCTTAGATTCAGCCTATATTTAGATTTTTGTATTATACACATATAGTATATTGACATTTTGCATTTATTAGTGTGTAAGTAGTATTAAGCCACTGCACTTTTATAATTGTCTTCTCATATCTCTATATTGTCATCTCTCCTTTGATCAAGTCAATTTGTACTATGTGCTAAGGTCATGTCTTGGAAAGATCTTAATTTAAACCTCTGATTATTGTTTGGGCCTACCACACTTCCATAGTTGCACGATACGGCGTTTCGGCCGTCCGAAACGCTACGGTAGAAACGGAAGAAACGGAAACGACAGAAACGTGTTTTGGAAACTCCATTTTTTTTAAGGAAACTTTTTGCATTTTCATTCAATCATTTTGCAATATATGCTTTCTAATGTATGTTAGAGAGAGAGAGAGAGAGAGAGAGAGAGAGAGAGAGAGAGAGAGAGAGAGAGAGAGAGAGAGAGAGAGAGAGAGAGAGAGAGAGAGAGAGAGAGAGAGAGAGAGAGAGACCCTAAATGTGCCATAAAGGGTGGGATTTTAGCTAAAGGGCAACCTCCTTAAAGTTTCAAAGCTCTTAGCTAACCCACAATGCTACAAGTTTCAAACTTACATCCTTGAAGCAAGTGGAACTTGACAATTGCAATTATGGCATGTGTCACGTGTGTTCCTTACTTTTTAAGTTTTCACTATGACACACACACAAACACATGTCACGCATGCCATACATATGTGATAACTATGTACATACTACATTTGTGGCATCATGTATGTGCATGCAACATATTATATACATATTTGTATACATTAAATGTTTGTGTATCATTATTCATATTATGAAAAATATGCATGACACATGCAACACCTTTGCATTGAGCTGCCCCTTCCTTCTACACCTATATACTCTTGTTCTCAAATTTTTGTAAGTAGTAGGTGCATATATTCTCTATTTTCTCTATGGTTGCTGTGGTACTAGGTCCTACCTACCACTTCAAATTAGAGAAGATTTTGTTGCTGATTTTCATCATAGAAGAATCAAATTTCTGTTTTAGTAGCTGCTGGACTATCATACACACTCATACATCTTCTTCTTTGCTCATGCTCACTCAGTTTTGTAGCTCCTAGGCATTCTTCTCAATTTATGTACCTAGAACCTTACATTTTGCAGCATATATGCTGTTTTGTAACTTTATTTGCACATTGCAACTTTCCATTCAGCATTATTTCAGTGAGCAGACTTTTTAAGCTGCCCTATTAAAACTTGTATTTTTTCATTCTCTTGTCTATTCATCTCTCATATTTGGTCAAGGTCCATATGTGTTAAGATTCTAAGTGTTTGAAAGATTTTAGAAGTATGTGAATCATTACTTGGACCTACCTCACTTCCAACATTTGGTATTAGAGCTGAGTACACATACATCCTTGTTTCCAAGAGGAGTGACTATAGAGATAGATTGGAAGAAGAACACAAGCTTGATGGGATGCCCAATTATCCAATGTTGAGTTTCATGATGATGAATTTGCTAGTTCCCAAGGAATTGTGGAATATTGTCAATGACAAATATCCTAGGCGAAGACAAGCTACAGATGATATTGCTTCTTCATCCAAGAAGCCAGCTACGCCAATTTGAGATCAACATACAAAAGAGGAGGAAGAAAAAATTACATCATCATCCACAAGCAAAGGGAAGCAAATTCAACCATCAAAAGAGCAATCCATATGGGATTCGAGAGATTCACAAGCACTCTCACTCATTGCTATGGGAGTGAAGCATCACATCATTCCTCAAATTAAGTCATGCAGAACCTCTCATCATGCTTGATTGGAGAGTGTGTGTGTGTGTGTGTATATATATATATATATATATATATATATATATATATATATATATATATATATATATATATATATATATATATATATATATATATATATATACACACACATATATATATATATATATATATACATATATATATATATATATATGTATATATATATATATATATGTATATATATATATATATATATATATATACATATATATATATATACACACACACACATATATAATAATAATAATAATAATAATAATAATAATGATGATGATGATGATGATGATAATAATAATGATAATAATAATAATAATAATAATCTTACAAGTAAGGCTCATTTAAGGAGGTAGATAGCCAACACAAGGATGAAAGTTGATGAGTCAGTTCAATCTTATATTTTGAAGCTCAAGGATATTCGTGATCAACTTTTAAATGTTGGAGTTAGCATATCTTAAGAAGAGATGGTGAACACACTTGTTAATTCCCTTCCATCTACGTATCATTTTTTTATCATTTCTCTCTCTACAAGAGATAGAGACCTTTCGTTTGAAGAATTGTAGTTCCTGTTGCTTTAAGATGAAGATCAGTACAAGAGTATGGAAGAGAATGACGAAGCCATGGCATCATCATTTAAAAGTAAGAAGAAGAAGATTTCTAGAAAAAGAAGAAGCCTCAACCAAACAAAAAGGAAAGTAAGTCATCCAATTGAAATTCTTCTTCTACATCTTCTCCTACCTTTGCTTCAACTACTTCTACTACACCTTAAGAGAAGTCTATTTCATTTAAATTTTACATCCACACCAAAGAAAGATATGTGCCATTATTGCAAGAATTCAAGGCATCATATAGCAGAATGCAAAAGGAGGATTTTAAATGAAAAGAAAAGAGCATCAGGTAATAATGTTGAAGAAGGTTTCAAAACCTAAGTCTTTTGGTGAAGAATCTTATGCATGTGTTAGTATTGAAGAAATAGCTTTTGATCGAGTAGCATTAAATGCAATTTCGGAAAGTCTTTGGATTTTTGATCGCGAGCTACCAAGCACGTAACAAGTTGAAAGGATATACTTTCTTCCCTTACTAACTCTAGAGGTAGAAGGGTAATCATAGCATATGGTTAAGATTCGGATATTATTGGTATTGGAGAAGTAACTTCAAAGTTATGAGCAAGTGGTAAATTCATAAGTCCTAATGCTTTCTATGTTTTGATATGAAGAAGAAATTGCTTTCTATCTCTACTATTGTGCTTTTTCTTGTTTCATTCTTTGGTTGGAAAGTATACTTGTTAGACATCAATATCGCTTTTCTTACTGGTGATTTTCATGAAGATGTTTATATACAACAACTAGAGGGTTTTAAAGAATGAGGTAAAGAACAAATTCGTATGCAAGCTTATAAAAGCACTCTATGGTTTAAAGTAAGCACCAATGGCTTGGTATGAAAAGATTAACCTATATGTTTTGTCTATTGGTTTTAAAAAGTTAGAAGTTGCTTCCATTCTCTATATTAAGGCAAACCCAGATATTATGATCATAATCATCATTTATGTTGATGATATGATTATGACAGGTACCAAGGACTCAGATCTTCGGTTTATAAGTAAGAACTTGTATCTATATGATACAACAAAAGTACATTGAGAAACTATTGGAAAGGTTCGAAATGTGAGATTCGAAACCTATGCAAGCACCTATGGAGGTTAATGTGTCATTACAAGCAGATGTAGATTTAGAACCTCGTTACGCTTCATAGTCAAGGGATTGGATGTTTGATTTATTTATGTGATATATATCTTGACATTTAGTTTGCAATTTCTCAAGTATCAAGGTTCATGCACAGATCTCTTAAAATTCATTAGAAAGTAGTTAATTGAAATTTTTAGATAGTTGAAAGGAGCTATGAATTATGCAATGATTTTTCAGAGTTACCACATTTTATACTCAAGGTTTTGTAGATTTTGATTGGGAAGATGATAAAGATATAAGAAGAAATAAGTGGCTATTGTTTTTATGTTGGAGAATGCTTTATTTCATGACTTTCTAGAAAACAATCGATACTGCTACATCTTCAAGTGAAACAGAGTAAAGGGATGCTTTTATAACTATACTTGATGTTATTTGGTTTTAGAAAATTTTAAGTTATGTTGATGTTCATGTTCATCTTCTTATGTATATATATTAAAAAAGTAAGAGGCTATTTGGTTTTATAAAATTTTAAGTTGTCTTTTTATGTAGATATAATTCAAAAAGTCAGTGTTATTGCTATTGCAAAGGATCTTGTTCATCTTGCAAGAAGCAAGCATATTGGAATTCATTGTCACTATATTTGTGAGAAAGTAGCTAACAAAGCACATTGAGCTTATCTATGTGCTTATAAGTGAGAATGCGACATATATTTTTACTAAAGCATTTTCTTGAGCATACCCTCATAGATTAGAGGGAAGCTTGATGCTAAAAGAAAAAGTGCATATTCATTGGATCCTCACAGATTAGAGGGAAGCTTGATGCTAAAAGAAAAAGTGCATATTCATTGGATATGATCAAAATCAAAACTGATACATGTTTATAATCCTAGTACCAAGCTATTTAGGAGGAGAAGGTCGTGGTTTGAAAATGATTACAAGAAGTATCACTAACTTATGACTTGGAGGAAAACTTTCCTTCTCTTCCAAGGAAAGAAGCATAAGTATATGAAGACTCAAGTGAATCAGAGGATGAACATCAGTTGCACTCAAAAGAAGCAAAGCTTCATAGTCTTAAAGGTAAAGCTAAGGTGCAAGAACTTAGTGATATGGGAGAGTCATCTCGTCAAACCATTAGAAGGTCTACCAGAGAAAGGAAGAAGGCTGAAAGTTATGGCTATGACACCTCTCTTGTTACTAAACATTCAATTTATATGCCAAAGGATACAAACACAAAGGAACCCTTATCATATGAAGAAGCTAGAAAGAATTCCAATTGGACAAAGGCTATGGAAGAAGAGCTAGAAGCTCTTAAGGAAATTCAAACTTGGGAATTGGTTCCCAAGAAGCCAAGTATGAAGATAATTGGATCAAGATGGGTATACAAATTGAAGAAGAACTCTGATGGTGCTATTTGCAGATATAAAGAAAGACTTGTTGCTAAAGCATATGCTCATACACATGGAATTTATTTTGAAGAAACATGTTCACTTGTGGCCAAAATGCTTACTATCATAACTATTGTAAGTATTGCAACATCAAAGAATTGGAAGATTTTTCAAATGGATGTTAAAAATGCTTTCTTGAATGGGTGGATAGTTGAAGAGGTATACATGTCATAACCTCTTGGTTTTGAAGATCTTGAACATCCTTATCATTTATGTAGGTTAAGAAGAGCATTTTATGGATTAAAGCAAGCTCCTAGAGCTTGGAATCATAAATTGGTGAGTTATTTGCAAGATCAAGGTTTCACAACAAGGATGGCACATCATCCTCTTTGGTGAGGTCATCTATTTATGTGTATAGTAGATTGACATAATATGATAGGATATGACGCTGAAGGCATGAGAAGAATCAAAAGATAAATTCAGGAAGAGTTCAAGGTTAGTGATCTTGGAGAACTCACGTACTTTCTAGGGATGCAGGTTATCTACAAAGATAATGGCATTTATCTTACATAGAATACATCAAAGATGTATTGGCAAAGCTCAAAATGGAAAATGCTAAACCTGCATGTACCCCCATGGAAGTGAATCTCAAATTGACGGCTCATGAAGGTGAACAGGTAGAAGATTTAAAGGGACATCAAAGTCTTCTAGGTAGCTTGAACTATGCTACCTTGACAAGGGCCGATATTAGTTACAGTGTTGGTGGCTTAAGTCAATTTATGAGTGCTTCAAGGAAGCCACAAATGGATGCAACTAAAAGAGTTCTCAATTATCTCGAAGGAACTTTGAATCATAGTACAAGAAGAGGTTTAAAGAGATTTAAATTGGGGTTTAAATCGTTTAAATCGTAGAGGTTTATAAATCCAAAATAAAAACCGGGGTTTTTATTCACTGTGAGAGGTTTTTATTTTTTGAAACATAAAGCTATGTACCAATGCATATTTAACACCTTTTTGATATACCTGACATGAATAACATATAAAATCACCTAATAGTCTATAATCCCTAGTGACCACACTACTTTCTACTCATCTAGACTCTATACGGCAAGTGGCAAGGGGCAAAAAGTGAATTTTGAAGAGAGGGGCAATTAAGGAAAGTTGAAGCAAAGAGAAAATAGAGAAGGCTGAATTCCAAAGCAACTTGCAAGGGGCCGATCGTGCTCTATTGCTGAGTGCTCTAATGCATCTAATGTTCTAACTTCTTCCTAATGCAATCTCTTAAGATGAGTATGTAAGAGAAGATTAGAAACTATTCATGAAGGTGGAAGCAAATTTGAAAATACATGGTGCTAGGTATTTTGCTGAAAACAATTTTTTTTGAAAAAAACCTTCATACAAATCATAAAAAATCGTTTAAATCGTTCCAACGATTTAAAAAACGATTTTTATTTAAAAATCATCGATTTTTTTGTACTTTGCTTTGAATTCAGGAATACTTTATACTTATAGTTCAGATTTAGATATCAGAATATTTTCTGATGCAGATTGGGCAGGTGCTAAGGATGATGGAAGAAGTACTTCTGGATATCTTACTTTAGCCGGTTCCAAATTGATTTCATGGCCTTCAAATAAGCAACCAGCAGATGCTCTTTCATCTATAGATCTGAGTATAGAAGCTTGACAAAAACTTGAGAAGTTGTATGGATTAAAAGACTATCTGATGAGCTATGTGTTAAGGTTCAGACACATCTACTTGGAGCAAAGTCACCATGGGACGGGGACGGGTCTCGGGAACGGGCTGTGTCCTCGGGATGGGGATAGAGCTTAATGTGTCCCGGGGACGCGTCCCCTGGACGACACTAGAGAAATGCTGATTTTTTAAGAAAATTTCAAACGGAAATACTGTACAATGAATGTGGTTAGATATGAAATGACCAATAATAACAAAATTGTAAAAAAAATGTTTTTTTTCAAGTAGAAACATATATGAAGCATGTTGAAATTTGAACATTCAGAGTTGCCATATATATTTATCATAAAAAAAAGATTCTACATCATTATCATCATCATATATATTATAAACATATAATATACATAAAAAAACTAAGACTCAATGATCATGTGACATATATGATATGGCATTATCATACGAGCAAAAAGATGTTACATCATACTATGGATCGACAAAAAGAACCACTCTAGATTCTAAAAAGTAGTCAGAAAATCTAGAGACTGCAACATAAATGTAATAACTATGGAGAAAAGAGAAGAAAGGTGAAGAAAGGGCTAAGAGGGTGAAGAGGGTTGCTAAAAATGCAAGGTTGACGGTAGTTGAAACCTCTATACACGTGAGATCCAAGGAGAAAAACTTCAAACTGAAGATAAGCTTGTGTTTTGAGGGAGCAATGGCCTCTATTTATGGTTGTCTAAAGCCCCCAATATGGTTCTATAGACTCCCTAAAGTTGGCTCTAAAAACTCCCAAGAGAGAAGGAAAAAAAAATTGACATTTTTTGGCCAAAAAATCGTCCCCACAACCCCTGCCATCTTGGATTGCCGGCATTCGTCGTCGTTCAAGAGTGTAGCTTTCTTAGGATGTGTATGGTTTAATGTCGACATATTGATGGTCAAATATCAAGTGTGAACAAGATCCTGAAGGATATGCTTCAAGCTTGTGTGATTTGACATTGAATAACTTGAAAAGATATCTTTCCTGTAGTATGTAAATAGCAGTACCAGGCACTTTTCTTTGAGACAATCTATCCATACTTGTGTCACGGACTCACGTGTGTGTCAACCAAGAGCTGCATATTCAGTATCTGGTATGATTGCAGTATGAAGAATGTTTGAGTATTATGCCTTCTTATAAGACATGGAGAATATGCTTAGACTTGCAAAAGTTAGCAAGTCTATGTTATTTTAAACAGGTGTGAATGTGTGAGGATATGACCATGCCCAAACTTTATCCTAGATCACATACACCTTTGCCTACATGCATGCACACACGTGCGTGCCCCCCCCCCCCCCCCCCCCCCCCCCAAATCCCCAACAACACACACACACACACATACACACACACACACACACACACACACACACACACACACACGCACACGGGGTCAGATAGAGTATGTGATATAAATGTAGCTGCTGTGATACCAGCATTGCTTTTCTTTTGTTGCAGGTGAAGCTTTTAGCAGGTAAAGCTCGGGAAGGCAAGCTTCAACCTCATGAATTTCAAGGAGGCTCATTCAGGTAAGCTTGCAGGAAAAGTTTACTTCTACATTGGTTTTAAGTTGCCAGGATGAAGTTGGTTTCATATTATGTAATGCAAGTCATGTTCTGATGAAGGAATGCTTTTGCAGTATTTCAAACCTAGGGATGTTTGGTGTAGATCACTTTTGTGCCATCATCAATCCGCCACAGGTATGGTTTTTGCTTTCGTTAAGAAAATTTAAATATTATTTGGTTGAAATTTATGGAGCTTCTGAATCTCTACACTCTTTATTCAGGCCTGTATTCTTGCTGTTGGTCGAGGTGAATCAGCAGTTGTGTGGCAAGAAGATCTCAACGGTTTGTGAATGAGTATTAGATGCTTTTCTGTTTACAGTTGCTTTCATTGAAGGGTCAAAAATCTTTTTGTCTTTCTTTCCCCCCCCCCCCCTTTTTCGTTCAACTTGCAAATTATGCATTCAGATCCCAAGGGAGGGAAACCAATTGCTGTAACAAAAGTCATTTTGACACTTTCTGCTGATCATCGTGTTGTCGATGTCGATGTTGGAGGTATGGTGCTCTATCAAGCTAATTATTCTGTCGGTTTTTACTAGTATTATTTCAATGGAAAACTTGCAGTGGCTATCTAGACAGTTTATTGATCTCACATTCCTAACCATGTTAGAGTTTCTTTTTCAGGGCGATTTTTAGATGCTTTATCTGGAATTCTCAGGGACCCAAGAAGGTACTTGTTGTAACTGCAGTGATGTCTAATTCAGCACCTCGGATTACCCTGCCTTCAAGAAGAAAAAAGAAAAGCCTCCCTTTGGTGATGGATAATTGTGGAGTTCAATAAGATCATTGCCAAACAAATGCAGGAATGAGCGTGATTTAGAAGCAAGATCCACGCCCATGTATGATGGGTCCCTTTTTCCAGGGGAAGGTGTAAATGGGATGCAATGTCAATTTATAAAATCGGTCACATTCCGCTCATGTTGTTCTTGTTTGATAACTGTGTCCATTAAGTTTCAAATAATGTAAATTGAGCTTTGCACAAGGACTCAAGGTCACATTGTTTGCATGTGATTATGTAGAGGATTTTTGAATTTTCTGCGAAGAAAGAAAGTTGAATCAACTTCGATAACTGACTTGTAGGCTCAAAAGTGAGATATGTTACAGAGATCACATGCAGTTTGGAACCCTTTTTCTGCCATGTTCATCTGATAATGAAGATAATTTGTACAGATAGATTGCTGATAACCTGTTAGATGAATTATTCAAGGTGGACACCTTGGATATTTAATGTGCAAATACCTTCAGAGAAGCCAATATATTCTGGACATTCATTCGCACTAAATTCAATGGATGGCCTTTAACACATGCATCTTTTACTTGTGTTCATTTTGCTCCTGAAATTGGCCATTTCCTTGCTTTGCAAAGCCTGTGTACCTAGAAAACACATTGACTTTGGTAGTTCAGGAATGTCACATGTACGTGCTCTGCATCTTTTCATGATGACCTTTCACTCTTGGCAAAGAGTTTATTGTGTGTAGAAACTCAATGTCTACAACGTCTAAGAGATAGGAAAGGTAGAAACGATATTATCTTGGCCAAGTTTCAATACGTATATTCAAATGATGGCTTAAGTTGTAAATTCTGGTGACATGCCATTATTTTTGACTGGGCTTTATAACCTAACTTGATGATTAAAGATCTCTACTGAACCTCGAACATTGCACCTTTTCGTTGAATTGCTAAGAATTATTCCTCCCACGTAATTATTTTCATAAAAAAAGCTGACAGTGATTGAGCTTATGAGGTCCAGTTCATTTAGAAGATGTTATTGTGCAACATATATAATGATAAAATCAACATTGGAACATGTATGGCTGTACTCCAGGAAAAATATTAATGTGCTTAGCTACAGTGTGCACTTCGACCATCCCATGCATGATAAAATTTGCTGCTTCAAATGCTGGAAATTGTTAAATGACTCTGAAGTTGATATCTGCAGTTTCTAGTTTTGCATATTGTCTTTTACAGGAAAAAATTATTGCATCCAGTAGTTTCATTGCATTGCCCAAATTAAACCACGAGCTTTTAAGTGGCACACACCCTATGTATGTTCTGTTTAGTTTTCTTTTCATTGGATTTTTGTTATTTGATATCTCTGAACTTAATTTAATTCCTTCTGTGTCTATGACAAACTAATGCATATAATCCAATTTCACCTCTTCACATTTATCCGTCCTCTTTTAGGTGTTTTCTTGTCGAACAATAATGTACCTTTTTACTTAGTTTTTTATTAGACTCTGCTTTTGTGTGTGTGTGTAAGGGAGTGAAGGAAAAAAAGAAAACTGAGTGTGTTGGGTGTGGGGGAGGGGGGAGAAGCGTCTTGGGTTTTTGGTTTTGAGGGGCGCGCACACAACCAACCCCCCCCCCCCCCCCCCCCCCCCAAAAAAGAAAAACACACACACACACACACGCCCCCACGCACGCACACCCACGCGTGTGTGCACACCCACGTATGCACATCTTCCCTTCCGCTCGCGCACGTGCACACACACACACACACACGTGCATGTATATACACACACACACACACACACACACACACACACACACACACACACACACACACACACATATATATATATATATATATATATATATATATATATATATATATATATATATATATATATATATATATATGCGTGCTTGTGTGTTTCTCTAGCATAATGGTAAGTACCATGTTAAGAACTCCACCTCTTGAATGTCGATCCGCGAAAGAGATAAAGAGATAAAAGTGATATGAAGATCATGGATGCATGAAGTAGTGAAGGAGAAGGTGAGAAGCGTGAAAATGCACACACACATACACACACACAAGGAAGAGACAAATGAGGCACAATGGAAAGAAGAAAGTAGACTCTATTGCTCAATAGCACTATTATAAGTACAATTTAGCTCTAAGCTCACACTAGCCAACACAATCAAACCTCAAAAATGAGCTCTTTAGCTCCCTTTATAGATTCTAGAATAGTTTTGATTGGTTTCATACCCAGTATCTGACATACTTAAAAGATAGGTTCTAGGGGTCATTTAGGGGTCCAAATGAAGTCTAAAAATTACCAAAATTTGTATGGTCATTCTACCTAAGCTCTTAGAGCTCGAGGACTCCTCAACTTTGCGTAAGATGGAGCTGCTAAGTACAAAGTTGAGTGTTTTATGATACATAAATTACAAAAGTGGTGAAAATCACTATTTGGAGTTTTGAAAAAGTAATATCAAATATTTTTCTTTGAAAAAATGACCACATGGCTCCGCGCGACTCATTGCAATTCCGTCTTTACATACTTCCTCTACGTTGATGCCTTTGACTACCGTTGGATGTACTGCCAACATCCCCTCTCTCTCCCATGTGTCGTCCTCGACAGGTCCTTGTTTTGGGGTTTGTGTAATGTACGCTTACAGGAGGTCCTTGGCTAGGGTGTGCTCTATTATTTGTATGCCTTTGGCGAGATCAGCTTCTAATTTTCCCCAATTGATGGTCTAGGATTCGTATGGGGGTGGGAGCCGGTGATGGGTAGAATACATCAGTTGTTCTCAAGCGAACAAATGCAGCATGTGTGTTGGTTGGCTTATGAAAACTTTCAGAGTGATATTTTCAAAATCCCATCGTAAACATTTCTTCGAAAGTCATCTTATAGCAGGCAGGCAGGTACTTGATCCGACAGTGCCAAGCGTAATATATCCATAGCGATGGCGTTGTGCTTATGTCATATGCAAGGTCTCCAATGCCATGCTCAAAACTCGGTGTGTTGACGTGGTGCTTTGACTTTGCAGAAGGTTCAAAAGATTGCATCATGTCAAATATTTTGATAGTCATCTTCAGAGCTACATCAATCATGCAATGAAGTCAAGGGAGCCAGTGGAAGATGGTCGGCATCATGTATACAACTCTTGGAGGGCCACACGATGGTGCTAGATAGGGATAGTTCAGCCAATCTTGGCATTGCTTATTGTTTTGAACCTTAATAGCAAATGCAATCTAGGAGCAACGTCATGGCACTGGATCCCAACACGGATTAACTTTAAAATGTAGTGGGCCTTGGTCCATCTATGCATCATTTCTGGATATTCTTGTAAAAGCTCCATGTGCTTGTTCGGTTGAAAGATTTACCTTTCTTCACCTTCGGAGGTAGGTCTTGTGGCTCGAACTGAGTGGCGTGAGTCGGTTTCTTCTCAGTTTCCTTTTCAATCCTTCTTTGATCCTGATCCTAAGATTCTTGGGTCCAAATGTGAGAACAAGAACAATAGGTTTGGCCCATTCAAGTACCATCTCAAGATTAAACAAGTATGCATCTGGTAGTTCATCCGCCATCCCTTGAGGAGCTTCTCCCGTAGTTAACCTTGAAAGGTGGTCTGCTCTAAGGTGGATCTTTCCCTTCTTGACTACCACTTCGAAGTCATACTCCATCAGTAATAGAAACCAATGTATCAATCGTCTAGTGTTACAAGGCTTATTGACTAAGTATAACAATGCATGATGATCCGTGAAGAACTTGAACTTATTCACCAATAAGTAATGCTTGAATTTTTTTATCGCGTAAGTCATTTCTAATCCTTTGCGCTCCGTTGTGGTGTAATTTCGTTATGTTGCATTTAGTTGTATACTTGCATAAGCTATGGGGAAGATCCATATTACCTTCATTCTTCAGTTGTGCCAATACACATCCTATGGCATAGTTGGATGCATCCAAATGTACGTGGAATGGCTTACTCCAATCTAGGAGCGTTAATATAGGCGCTGAACACAAGTGTCATTTGAGTTCATTGAATGAGTTCTCACATTCATTCATCCATTCAAAATTGGTCAAAAGAGAGTACAAAGGCTTTGCTATGATAGCGTACATGTGTATGAATCATCGATAATAACGACAATGTCCCATGAAAGCACGTACTTCTTTCACATTTTTTGGCCTGGCAAAATCTGCAATCACTTTCACCTTTTCTTCGTTCATAGAAATCCCGTTCTTTGACACAATGTGTCCTAGAATCTTGCCTTGCCTGACCATGAAAATGCACTTTTAGGTGTTCACGCAAACCTGATATTCTCAACATTTGTCAAATACTTGCCTTAATTCAGGGATGTGGAACTGCCTCATGTTAGAATGAGCACATATGTTGTCCATGTAAACTTCCGAATTCTTCCTTAAGAATTCCTTAAAAACATGACACATTAGTCGTTGGCAAGTGGCGGGTGCATTTGTTAGCCCAAATGGCATTACAAAAAATGAAAAATATGCCCCACTCTGTGGAAAACGCCATCTTGTGTTGATCTTCGAGAGAAATGGCTACTTGATTATAGCCTGGCTTCCAAAAAATAAAGATACTCTTCTGTTGAGCAGAAGGGTTCCATGATGGACTCTATGACTTCGTTACTTGTTTCATCCATCTCTTGAACCAATTCCATGCATTCTTCTAAGATGGGGTCTTCCTCTAAAGGCTCTGTCATAAAAATTGAAATGTCATATCCGTCCTCATCACAGTGAGGTGTCCATCATTCTTCGTTCATTGCTATATCCATGGTAGCTAAGATCTTTGTCCAACCATGAGGCTCGAATTCCTCGTCAAGAAACACTATAGGTACATAAGCAAGATCTTGAAGGGTTCGTGGATGTCGTTCTGAACCTAAAGTTTTGGATTCTAATCGTTCTTCCTCTTGTTTGGCTACCTTACACATCCATAGATGAGTGTCCTCATGCAACCATGAAGGGTCACATTCTAACGAATGCATCGATTTTGTTTCTTCAGGGGTGCTATGGATGGTATTCCATTGTATCGGGGATACATCACGATGAAAATAATCCTTGAGATTAACCTTGGTTGTCACTCCTAAGTGTTGCAAGTACAAGGAGTTGGTTCCCCAATCTTGTACAATTTGAAATTGTCGCATGAATGGTCGTCCTAATATAATCTCGTAAGCATGATTTTTTCCAAAATCACAAATGGTGAAAGTTTGCTCAAATTCTACACAAGTGGTGAGAGACATGCCTTCTAGTAAGCCCAATGGCTTTTCAATATGTTTGTCAGCAATTTGTAGCTTCAATCTTGTGAGTCTTAATGTTGGCTTGCCCCAACATTGCCATAAAGCAGTGGTAGCGATAGCTACTCCTTCTCTTGAATCTAGGATGGCTTTGGTGGTGTATCCTTGATGGGTTATTGGAAGATAGGTATTACCTTCCTCTCCCTCGCTCATATCTCCAATTCTTTCCATAGGTATTTCTGACAGATTCTTGTGTGAACCTTTCCGCACGTGGGAAGTAGCAATCTCTAGGAATTGGTTTGCTACATGCTTCCAAAACTCTGGTTTAATCTTCAATAATTCCTCTAGGGTAAGATGACACTACACTTTGGCGTTCTTTATCGTATCAATATTCCTAGGGATTATTGATTCTTCATTTCTCACTATTATGGTGGGTGCTCTCATACTGATAGAATTGGCTTCGCATGGTCCTGTGAACTGAGGTAACTCTTGTGAGGAGTTAGATTCAAAATCCATCTGTTCACTAAACTGCTCTTCCTCTACATCATCATAGATAGAGGGTATGTCTTGCGTTGCGAGTACTTATGTATGGAAGAAGGATTTTCTTCGCCCTCAATATTCGGCACTTGAGACAGGGATGGCGCATTACCTTGCTATGTCTCTAGGATAGTGGGGTTCTTCTACAGAATCTTCTTTTTGTTGCTCGATATCAAGTATTCTAACCTCTCCAATATTCCTTGAAAGTGTAACTCGGATTTTGTTGTATTACTCCAATTGATGTATCGAGAAGCTTCAAACATGGTTTGGGTTAATTCTACCATCTTCATGCAAAGCTTAGTTCTCTCAATTTCTAAGTCTGCTCTTGGATAGTTCTTACTCAATTCACCTACTTGGGCTCCTTCCCTTAGTCTCGACTAGTATGCTCGAAACATCATGTCGAGATTTTCAGGTATGGGTTTTGACAGAACTGATCCTGGTCTCTGGTTAGGGGTTTCTTGGTTTGACTCTTGTGAAGTTAATTCTAGGATTTTAAATCTAGTTTCTTTTAGACTTCCTTCCAACTCGCTTATTTTCTTACTCCATTTTCTCTTGATTCTTTCTCGTGAATTCTTCCAAGTTTTATTCTTTTTGCCACTTGACTCTCCAACTTCACTAGTTTCTGCTACCTTATCAAGGTTAGGTTGTTGGTTTTGTAATAGTGATTGGGCTCTTGTTATAGGTACATACGTTTGGATTAGATCCATCTGAGGTGTGCACAATACCTATCACGTTTATGGGTGTCACTTTTAAGGCATAAGCAACGTTCTTAGGATAGTCTCTTATGATATGCTCTTTACCACATTCTGCACAAAAACCTTGGATGTTGTAATATTATGACTGTCCTGCGATTGGAGGATGTGGGCAATCCTTTAAGAAATGGTCTCTTTGGCACCTAAAGCATCATCCTTTAGGGCCCTCTGGTCTTGGTTGTCTCAACTGGGGCCGTGGGTTAGGGTTAGCATATATGAAATTTGTGTAATCAGACTCTCAGTTGGGTTCCAATGGTGGCCTATCATATTGATATGTTTTTGTTGAAGAATCACTCACAAATTTGGCATACACACAGACATAAAGACGAACAAAGACAGAGAAGCAGAAACAAAGCATTCAAAAAATTAAGCCTTAGTGAAGGGACAAATTCACGCTTGTAATATACAGCATAGAAACTTCCAGAAGTACGAGTTTTGGATCTCGGATTAAAATGTATATATAGAGGAGAGCTACCGGAGTTTTGTTAAGAGAGTGAAAAAAAGGAGAGAGAGAGAGAGTCAGTAGAACAGGGTGAGAGTAAACCCGGAATAGAATAGTGATATAGAAGACGCCAGAGATTGCGTATGAAGAGATGAATAATAGAACCTGAACAGTCGGGTATTCATCTGAGAGAGATGGTAAGGAATAACTACACAGAGTAGGAGAGTTTTTCCATAGCTATGAGCAAAGTGAGGCCAGGCTATTTTGTACACATCTTCTCTAATAGAAAACACATGTTCATGTGGAAGTTGAGCACATTCTTCGTATATGAAGAAATCTGAGTATTTTCATGTTACTGTGAAAGTTAGTTAACAGTTACAGTTTTCTCAGTAAAGTTTTTCCGGTACATCTACAAGTTAGATCTTGTAACACAGTGTAAAGATTTCAATGAGAGATAGCTCATCTTGAAGCTAGGAGTCTCAACTATAAGTTGATCAAAAGACTTTTGTGAAACAAGACATGTACACAGTACAAAGTCTGACCGTAAAAGACGTCCAGAACTGGTGAAGTTTTTCCTCAAACTTCAGAAAGAGTTCATTCAGTGAAGGAAGCTCAGGTATTACTTCCTTACTTCAATTACAAACGTTTGAAGTAATTACAAACAGAATTGCAGTTGATTTCGGTAAGATTCCGGTGCAATTACGATGACAGTCTGGTGAAGTTCCGGTGAAATTACGGTGAGTTCAAAACACAGTTTTGGCACAGTTAATTAACGGAAAGATTGTTTAACTGTAAGCAAACACAGTAGTGTAAAGTTTGAAGTAAATCAATTCAGAATTAAACCTTAAAGGAAATGCGAAGGTTTCTGTAAAGTGAATTTTCAATTACAGAAAAATTACTAAGCTACTGATGATTATAGAGGTGTTCTAATATGACTCTAGCTTAGTTTTAGTTGAGGCGTGGCAATTTTCCGCAGTCTTTTTAGTGAACAAGATTTTGTCACGACATCATATAACCTCAACAAGTGGTATCAGAGCTTAAGGTTTTGAAGAGAAGAAAAGGTTCTCAAGAGTAAATGAAAGTGAAGATACAAGAGAATTTGAAGAACTTTCACACGGAAGGTGAAAGCTGAGATGATCAATGACAAACGGCGTCAAGAAATGTTCCGAAGTCATTCTCAAAGGTAAAGTTTTGTAAAAGGTAAAACCTTTTATTATTACACTCACCGAAAGTAACAGAAACAAGAAGATTATGGCAGATCATATCTCTATTGACAAATTGGACAGAGATAATTATCCCGCATGGGTAATGCGCATGGAAGCCTTACTTATGAGTAAGGACTTAATGATATATCTGACACGAGAAGAAAAGAAGCCAACTTTCGAAGATGATAGTCAACCAAAGAAAGAAGAGTTAGAAGCCTTGAAGTTGTGGCAGAAGAAAGATGCAACAGCAAGAGCTTACATCTACAATATTGTTATAGATCATCTACTACCGCACATTAGAGGTCTGGAGAAAGCAGAAGACATATGGAGTGCATTGGAAGATCATTTCAAAAATACGACGAAAGCTAGGAAGGTTATCTTATGGTCAAAGTTTACAACGTTCAAGAAAAAGCAAAGTCAAAGCATTAGTGATTAGGTCACTAAGATGAAAGACTTGGCGGACAGTCTTGGATCTATTGATGAAGATATCGAAAATCACAGGTTGATAGCACAAGTGCTTGCAGGATTGAGAGGAGATGAAAGGTGGAAATCGTTCGTACTCTCAACTGAACTTTCTTTAAATCATTTTGTACCAGATTTAAATCAGTTGCTTGGATTAATGTTAACGTTTGAGCAAGATTTAAAGACAGATGGTGATTAAGGACATAGTTCGGCTATGTATGCAAAGAATAAGAAGAAAGGTGACAAAGGTAAAGAAAAAGATGAAGACGAGATGTCTACTCAAGCAAATTTTGCAAGAGGAAGAAGTAACGTCAAAAAAAGAGGTAAAGGAAGAGGTAATCAGACTAACAACAAGAAGACTTGTTCGATCTGTGGATTAAGCAATCGTTTGGCTCATGATTGCTGGCATAATTCTCAAGGATCAAGTCAGAATCAGAACAATAACAGTAGAGGCAGAAGTGGAAGATATCAAAGAGGAAGACAAAGCCAAAGAGGTGGATATGGTAGAGGTGGAGCAAGAAGTTGGGGACAGAATCAGTCTCACAACACTACCTACTACAACTATGCGAATGATATGCAGAATGATGATCATACAACATTGATGATGAACTCGATAAATATGTCAGAGAATGAAAACCTCAAGGTATTCTATATTGACTCTGGTTGTTCAAATCATTTGTCAGGAAATATAGAATTGTTATCAGAACTTGAAGGAGGTATTTCAAATCATACAGTACAAACAGGTGATAACACAAAACATAATGTAAGTCAATTGGAAAAGTAAAGTGTAAGAACGGAGCTGACCTACTAACAAATGTTTTGTATGTTCCAACAATCCCGAAAAAATTGATCAGCGTGGGACAGATAGTAGAAAAAGGTTTTCAAGTCAGGTTTACAAATGAAGGAGTATTTGTTGAAGATCTAGAGAATGGATACAATCAAATTGTCCATGGTAAAAAGGAAGGTAGACTTTTTACTCTTAAAGTACAAGGGAATGTTGGTCAAGCCTTGATCACACATGGTGATGAGGTATTTACAAAGTTAGACCTCTGGCATAAGAGGCTAGGACATTTTAATGAAACAGGAATCAAAACTATGGTGGAGAAACAATCCATGAGAGGATTACCAAATATGAAGAATCAACATATGATTCAGAAGTGTGAAGCCTGTTAGATGGGAAAAGCCCACAGGTTACCATTTCAGAAAAATGGTTATAAACACGATGGTGTGCTAGAGCTCGTACATACAGATGTATGGGGACCGACAAAAGAAGGATTGATCAGTGGATCTAGGTATTATGTTCTTTTTATTGATGATGCAACAAGATGGATAACTCTTTATGTTTTGAAAGAGAAGTCAGAAGTATTTGAAGCTTTCAGGCATTTTCATGCATATGCTGAAAGACTTACAAGACAAAAACTCAAAAGAATAAGGTCTGATGGATGAGGAGAATATTTTTCTCGAGAGTTCAATGATTATCTGTGGAATGCAGGTATCAAAAGAGAAATAACTTGCAGGTATACACCGCAACAGAATGGAGTAGCAGAAAGAAGAAATCGAACTCTAGTTGAGTTTGCAAGAGCAATGCTAAAGGAGAAGAATTGTCCAAACTATCTTTGGGTTGAGGCTGTAAATACAGCTACATATCTGGTAAATAGATTACCATGTACAGCTTTAAATGAGATGACCCCTTATGAAGCTTGGTGGGGCAAGAAACCAACTCTTGATCATTGTAAAGTGTTTGGATCAGTTGCTTATGCTTATGTACCATCACAGCTGAGACATAAGCTTGAACCAAAAGCTGAAAAATATGTGTTCATCGGATATGATGAAAAACAGATGGGTAACAGGTTATGGAGTCCTCTAACCAAACAGTTCATTGTTTCCAGAGATGTGACATTTGATGAAGGAAAAAGCTGGTATACAGATAAAGAACATAGTGTTGAAACACTTGAAGAAGAGATAAGAAGAAATGAAAAAGGTAAATCACATATGCAGGTGAATGGAGATGAAGATCACATGCAGGCAAGTACGTCCAAGATCGGATTAGGAATGAGAAACAAAGATGGACTAAGATTTGATGAAGATGTGTATTCAGATACACATGAAGAATATGAGTTAAGAAGGTCAAATAGAGTAAGGAAACAACCGACAAGGTATTCCTATGACACTTCTTATTTGACTCAGAAAAACTATGCTTATTTAGTAAAGGAAGATGAAGAACCTCAGAATTACAGTGAAGCAAAAGGTAAGAAACAATGGGAAGAAGCAATGAAGGAGGAGTTCAATGCGTTGGAAGAAAACAAGACTTGGGATCTTGTTCCAAGACCAAATGGTAAGAAAGTGATTGCAAAAAATGGGTTTACAAAGTTAAGAAACTTGTAGATGGAAGGATAACCAGATACAAAGCTAGACTGGTGGTCAAAGGCTATGCTCAGACATATGGCATAGATTATGATGAGATGTTTAGTCCGGTGGCAAAGATGTCAACCATAAGGACATTGATTGTTGTAGCAACATCAAAAAGGATGGAAGCTAGGTCAGCTGGATATAAAGAATGCATTTCTGAATGGATTTATATCAGATGAAGTCTACATGGAACAACCTGAAGGGTTTGTAAGTTCCAGTTACCCATACCATGTTTGCAGATTAAGAAGAGCTCTCTATGGATTGAAGCAAGCTCCAAGAGCTTGGAATTACAGACTTGTGAAGTATCTCAATGACCTTGGATACCAAAGCTCAAAGGATGATGCAAGTCTACTCGTTAAGAGAACAGATGAAGGTATGATCTACATTTGTATTTATGTAGATGACATAATAATCACAGGAACCTCAGATGAAGGAATCAAGGAGGTAAAAAGATTACTTGAAAAAGAGTTCAAGATCAGTGACCTAGGAAAGTTATCATACTTTCTTGGAATGGAAGTCACATATACAGATCATGGTATATATGTTTCGCATGAAAGGTATCTCCTAAACTTAGTGAAGAAGTTTAACATGGAGAATTGCAGAGAAGCTTCAACACCGCTTGAAGTAAATCATAAACTCAGCAAATATGGTGGTGCAGAGTTTAAGGATATGAGGAAGTATCAGTCGTTAGTGGGAAGTTTGATTTATGCTACGCTAACAAGACCAGATCTCAGTTATGCAGTGGGAGTTCTCTCACAGTTCATGCATTGTCTAAAGGATCAACATTGGGTTGCAGGACAAAGAGTTCTTAGATATATCAAAAGAACTATAAAAGAAGGATTATATTATCCGTTTACGTCAGATATAAAGCTGAGAGCATACAGTGACTCAAACTGGGCAGGAAGTCAAGATGACAGAAGATCAACACACGGGTATATGATATACCTAGGAGATAAGCTTGTAAGCTGTTGTTCAAAGAAGCAACACACAGTGGCTTTATCGTCAACAGAAGCAGAATATAAAGGACTTGTGCAAGCAGCTAAAGAAGTGATATGGATGCAGACCTTCTTCAAAAGCATGGGTATTGATGAAGGTATACCTATCATACATGGAGACAATATGAGTTCGATGTATCTTGCAGCAAATCCAGAATTTCATGCAAGAACAAAACATATAGAAATTCAATATCATTTCTTGAGGGAAAAGGTAATGGAGAAGGAGATTGAAATAGTATTCACTCCTACAAAAGATCAGATAGCAGATATTCTGACAAAGAGCTTGGATGGAGTAAAGACAAGCAGATTCAAAGAAATGGCAGGTATAAAAGAAAAGAAGATATATGAAAGATCAGAGAATGCAAATTAGTGATTGAGGGGGAGCTGTTGAAGAATCACTCACAAATTTGACATACAGACAGACATAAAGACGAAGAAAGACAAAGAGAAGCAGAAACAAAGCATTCAGAAAATTAAGCCTTAGTGAAGGGACAAATTCACGCTTGTAATATAGAGCGTAGAAACTTCCAGAAGTACGAGTTTTGAATCTCGGATTAAAATGTATATATAGAGGAGAGCTATCTGAGTTTTGTTAAGAGAGTGAAAAAAAGGAGAGAGTGAGTCCGTAGAACCGGGTGAGAGTAAAACCGGAATAGAATAGTGATATAGAAGACGCCAGAGATTGCATATGAAGAGATGAATAATAGAACATGAACAGTCGGGTATTCATCTGAGAGAGATGGTAAGGAATAACTACTTAGAGTACGAGAGTTTTTCCATAGCTATGAGCAAAGTGAGGCCAAGCTATTTTGTACACATCTTCTCTAATAGAAAACACATGTTCATATGGAAGTTGAGCTTTCGTATATGAAGAAATCTGAGTATTTTCATGTTACTGTGAAAGTTAGTTAGCAGTTACAGTTTTCTCAGTAAAGTTTTTCCGGTACATCTACAAGTTAGATCTTGTAACACAGTGTAAAGATTTTCATGAGAGATAGCTCATCTTGAAGCTAGGAGTCTCAACTATAAGTTGATCAAAAGACTTTTGTGAAACGAGACATGTACACAGTACAAAGTCTGACCGTAAAAGACATCCAGAACTGGTGAAGTTTTTCCCCAAACTTCAGAAAGAGTTCATTCAGTGAAGGAAGCTTAGGTATTACTTCCTTACTTCAATTACAAACATTTGAAGTAATTACAAACAGAATTGCAGTTGATTCTGGTAAGATTCCGGTGCAATTACGGTGACAATCTGGTGAAGTTCCGGTGAAATTACGGTGAGTTCAAAACACAGTTTTGGCACAGTTAAGTAATGGAAAGATTGTTTAACTATAAGCAAACACAGTAGTGTAAAGTTTGAAGTAAATCAGTTCAGAATTAAAGCTTAAAGGAAACGTGAAGCTTTCTATAACGTGAATTTTCAATTACAGAAAAGTTATTGAGCTACTGATGATTATAGAAGTGTTCTAATATCACTCTAGCTTAGTTTTAGTTGAGGCGTGGCAATTTTCCGCAGTCTTGTTAGTGAACAAGCTTTTGCCACCACATCATATAACCTCAACAGTTTCCAAGTGTTCTGGAGACTTCGTGTAGTATGCGGGTGGACTATCTATATGGTTGGAATCAAAGGTATTAGAATTGGGATCACTTTCAGTAATCAGGGGTGAAGAAGGCACTAAATCCCTATTGAGGGTCTCTTCTACAATAACGTATTTGACTGGAATTACATTAGCTGGAGGAGGTGCCGGTTGAGCTAAAACCGGTTGTGGTCCCTCTTGAGTTTGATAAGGGTAGTTCTATGAGGGCCTGTAGTAATAAGGCTATGCATTGTACTGACCTTGGTACCTACCTGGTTAGGGGAATGCTTGAGGGTAGTTCTGTTGCACTACTTGTTTGTTGTATGGACAATCTTGTGTTGTGTGATTCATGTACCGTATTTCAATTGTGTAATATTCTCCACTAGGGTTGGCTTGTGGTTGTGTCACATTTGGACACAGGTTTGCCATATGATCACCACCGCAAGTATATCATCATTTTATGGATGTTACCCTGGGCATCTGCTTGCTAGAGACTCCTAGTTTCTAGCCCACTTTTTTTGCTAGGTCTTCAATCGAGCTAGAAAGTTTTGAGGAAGATTGAGATGAGGTATTTGAGTCTTTGTAGACCTTTGAAAGTTTTGATTCATCTCCTAGGCTATCCTCAATGTCTATATATATCCGTATACATTGCTCTAGCATTCTGGGTTCCTTCAGATAGATGTAAAATCGTAGTTTAGAGCTCAAGAGGCCGTCCAAAAACAAGACACTTGCTTAGCTTGTGAGGGGAGTTCTGGCATTGGGCATCTCTCAACATATTGTCTAAAGCTATGTCCTGCAATTCTAATTGTTTCCTGAGGGGTTTGTTTGAAGCTGTGAATCAACGAAGAAGTGTTATGTCTAATTCCACTTTTAGAGAATTCAGTGAAGGACTCTAACAAGTGATCGATGTACCGAAATTGCTATTGTTGCAATGGTTGGAACCAAGTTAAGGCTGTGTTCTTCAGCGTGAGTCCAAATGCATTGTAGTGCATGAACATGTCTTCTACCTCCTCCACTCGCAACACTTGCTTAAACTCTGCAACATGGTCATAGGGATCTCCTATCCCGTCAAAGTAATTTTTCATTGACTTCACTAACTGAGTAGGTCTCAATATTGTTGGATGCTCCCGTGGTCTAGGTAGAGTAAAGTCATCTCTACCTCCTTGTAGTCTGGGTTCTCTTTGTTGTTCCAATCTATCGGTGTCCATGGTTGATCTATCCCTCCCTATGGGGTGAGTAAAACTTACCTCTAGCTTGTCCTTGTTTTTCTCTCTTTGGGGCCCATACGTGGAGGATGTCCCAGCACCTTGATGAATTGCATTTATATTTGCTCGTGATGGGGGGAATACCAACTCGCCTCTCCACGTATAGGCATGCCTTGCATGATCTGATACTACAAACATTTGCTTTGAAGTGTTGTCTAGGTACACTACCTTTCTCGATGTGTCAGGGTCCTTGAATTCATAAATAAAGACGGGGCCTACTTCACTTGGTTGTTCCATTCTAAATCTCCAAAATGCTTCATTAGTGTCCTTATTCAGGAACAATTCAATGCTTCTATTATCATGAGGGATCCATTTTGGGTTTAGCATTCTTGTCAATATTGTTTTCTCTCTAGGTGTCCTAGGTTCGTCTCCTAATGGTTCTTTTCCTTGGGTTCCTGCTTTCATCTCGAGAATCACTACACCAAACTAATTAGTGATATTATGTTGATTTGTTATGATGTACATTGTTCCTTCTTTATCTATGTATGCATCTCTCTCGAATTTCACCGTTGGACGTTCCAATCCAATGGGTTGGTCAAGGTTGTGCAATTGAACCACTGATCTTCTCAAACCATCCTCATAGATGTGAGCACCTAAGTGGTTGGTTCGAACGTATTCTAATTGGGTCCTGTAAGGTCCTTCAGGTCTTTTTAGATAAGCTATGTTTAAGCCTCCTTTCGGTCTCTCCATGCTATAAGCCATTTCTGACTCATTAGTCTCTAAACTCAAGTCGTAGGGATAACTATTTAATTGTTGCGCTTAGGAACGTGCAGTAGTCCCCACACTTGCTTCTAATGACCTAAGGCTTTGTCGATCTGACTTACCTTTGTGCTTTCCTCATCTAAGGTTCATGAATTTATTCCCTCGATCACTCAATACACGTTCTGATTGCCAATATTTCTTGGTTCTCAATCACTTGTTTTGTTTTAAATTCTTTTAAACTCTTGTATTGTCTCAATGTACACGTCACGAATCGACTTTTCATTGTACGTTTAAGTTCTCACAATGCTGAAATTATGTTTTTTCCTTTAGGGTTTTTGTTTTCGCACTCTCTTAGCTTACTCTTAGGCTATAAAAATTAAGGCTCTTGGACTTGATGCATTCCTATCGCAATCATGTTTCAATCAACAATGCTACTCATACTTAGCCTAAGCTAGCAAGTGACTGAGAGGGCTGAGATTTCTTCCAACCTCAACTCAGCTTTGTTGAGTGCTCTGGTGCCCAAGAAGTCGTGCTTCCCAAGCCTTGCTTAGCTTTCCCTCGGGTGACCAGTTGTAGACCTGCAACAGTCCAAAGTTTAGACCAACTTTTAATTTTAATGTATAGGCACTTTGATTGATATACCTTTACGGGTCCTAATTTTCTTTGTGAAATGCTCAGGTGCCCCCTTATTTTCCTAATCCCATCGATGGGTCAATTTCAATTTATCCTATCTAAATATCAACATGTTATTCTTGACAAAAACAACTGAGGCAACATCAAAGCAACATAGAATTTGAAACGAGCTTTCCAACAAACTTTAGAGCTCAAAAAATAGGTTTCGTATGAGACAGTTATGGATGTTCAGGCTCTGGGGGGTTAAGATTGGTAGACAACTTTTCCTCAAATATGAGCTAAGGGGCCCTTCAAATGCACCCGTGACTCAAAATTCACTCAAAATGGCCTTGAAATTGCCCAAAAAATCAAAACCCTAAATTTGTGTTTCAGTCGAACCACCACGATGGCCTGCAATAATCACGATGGTCTAGAACTGTCGCGATGGTCTGGTTGAACCATCACGATGGTGTGACTACAATTGCGATGGTTCGAAGATGAGTCATCGCGATGGTCCAAACTTACTGAAGCATCGTGATGGTCTGAGTGAGGCGAGCCGTCGCAATCGTGGGGTACCATCAGGATGGCGTGGTCAATCGTCGCGATGATCCAAATGACATGTGGGCTGTGAGGCATCACGATTGTGTGAGCCAATTGTGATGGCATGGGGTACGTGTGACCGTCGTGATGGTCCGAGACCATCGCGATGGTCTCCGTGAACCGTCGTGATGGTGTAAGACCATCACGATGGTTCGATCGAGTTGTCCTGATGGCATGAGCCAAATGTGATGGTGACATCCCGTCGCGATGGTGTGAGCCAATCGCGATGGTCCGCCAAAATGCAAGTTTTTGCAATGTGTCTGTGCATTCATGTGTTCACAAGTGTGCTCTTTGCCATGCTATATACATATTCCAAAAAAGTCGACTTTGTCAGACCATCGCAATGGTCCGACACCAACCATAGAACTGACAAAAATGTGAAAATTTTACCTTTTCAGAGCTTCCCTATTGTACTGGAGTGCTTTATCTGCAAGAAAGCTCACAAACACGAACACACAACACAAGAGCTCTCTCTCTCTCTCATTCGCAAATGAGAAAAATGGAGGGAATAGGTGGATATGGTGATTTTTTTGCTTTTTTATTTTAGAGTGTAAGAAGATGATGCAGTGATGGAGGAGTGTAGGGGAGATGAAAAACACCAAAAAAAAAATGCAAAAACAACAACAAAAATTGGAACTATTTACCTTCTGACGTCGATTCTTACTATACTCTTACCATCAAGCGTTCATCCTAGAACTCGATCCCGGCAACGGTGCCAAATTTGGTCTTGCTCTATCACAATGGTAAGTACCACGTTAAGAAGCTCCACCTCCTTAATGTCAATCTGCGGAAGAGATAGGAGTCATATGAAGATCATGAATGCACACATACATACTCACATACAAGGAAGAGACAAGCGAGACACAATGGAAAGTAGAAAGTAGACTCTATTGTTCAATAACACTATTACAAGCTCAATTTAGCTCTAACCTCACACTAGCCAACATAATCCAACCTCAAAAATGAGCTCTCTAGCTCTTTTCATAGATTCTAGACTAGTTTTGACCAGTCTCATACCTAATGTACATCATAGTTAAAGAATAGGTTCTAGGGGTCATTTTGGGGGTCCAATTTGAGTCTAAAAATTACCAAGATTGGTATGGTCATTCTACCTGAGCTCCGCAAGCTCGAGGACTCTTCCACTTGCACAAAATGGAGCTGCCAAATACAAACTTGGATGTTTTATGATACATATATTAAAAAGATGATGAAAATCACTATTTGGACTTTTGAAAAAGTAATATCAAATATATTTCTTTGAACAAATGATCGCATGGCTCTCGGCGACTCATTGCAATTCCCTCTTTACATACTTCCTATACGTCAATGCCTTTGACTAATGCCGATGTACTACCAACAATAAATAAATAAGTTTTATATATATATATATATATGTGTGTGTGTGTATGTGTGTGTGTGTGTATGTGTGTATATATATCTCTATATACATACATACACACACACACACACACACACACATATATATATATATATATATATATATATATATATATATATATATATGTATGTATGTATGTATATATATATGTGTGTGTGTATGTGTGTGTGTGTATGTGTTTCATGTGAAGAGGAAGCGTACACAAAAGTGAAAGTATGGCCCCCCATTTAAGTTTTTTTTATTGTCCTAAAGTCACTACAAGACAAAACAGGGATTCGTCGGCTGCACATATTTGGAGACAATCTTGGGACATAAAAGTGAGCACCAAAATATGATATCAATTAGGAGTGACATACATGAACAGACACTCAACGCAAGGCATGCATTATTCTTTGTTAGACTAAGCAAGGTGGGCATAGTCTACACTAGTAGAGAGAGAAGCAAGAGACATACAGTGAGTGTGCGACATAGAGAAGAAAGTTCAAAGTGTGCAAGAAGTGTGACTTAGGTGTGTGTAGAGGAGTGCTAAGCAAGGCAATCAAAGGTCACAAGGTCCCATTGAAGCTATGTGTGCGTCGACAGAAGGTGTCCATCCCTCACCCCTATTGGCTTGAGTGCAGGGTGTGCACAAGTGCAAGCTCTTGGAGAAGGTGGAGGTCTGGTGCAGAGAAGGTCGGCGTCACACAGAACCTTGGGTATTTTGTAACTTTATTTGATTGTGTGCTCTTTGAGATTTCACACAGAGAGCATTTGGCATTGTGTTGTACATCATCATTGTACTTTCTCTTTAAAATCAAACTATAGAAGCTTCCGGTGTCTGTATCTTTCTTTTTATCCTTTTTCCTTCTCCTACAAACATTCAAGTTCTTTTCTGCATAAGAATTCTCCCAAAAAAAATTGGCACACCCTGTGGGACCACAAGGAGGCTTGAGCATAGGAGAAGCAATATTTACAAAGCATAGGAGAGTGCAAGGATACCGGTAGTACTGTATTTCTTCCATTGGAATTCTCTTAACCTAAGAAGAATATGAACAGCTCATGACCGCAACCCGGTCTCAAACCTTGAGGGTCCCTTGCAAAGCAACAAGAAGGAAGTTTATTCAAAGATCAACCATTCCATCGTCATCGACATCATTAGTAAAGAATATGGTAGCCCAAGTATATTTGGAAACTTTACTTTCTAGATTGAATATCATATTTCCATCCTTCAGAGGATTAGCACAAGAAGACCCAGATGAGCACATTAGGAGATTTTTAGCCTTATGTAAGACAAGGGGTTTGATGGGAAGAGAAGATGCATTTTTAATCCTTTTTCCTACAACATTAGAAGGGCTAGTAGACAAATGGTTTAGTCAGTTTGCCGACAACCATTTCACTACATGGGACTTGATGAAGGAAGCATTTATGATGCAGTTCCAACAAGGGAACACAACTGAAAACATTATTGAAGAGTTAGAAAATTTAAGACTAGGTCCTAGGGAGACCTGCCCAAAATTTGTTACCAGAGCCAAGGCATTAATGGCCAAACTGCCAGACCCTCCCCATGATTCTTTTATCAAGAAGTGGCTTGCTAAACCACTTCCCATATCAACGTAATGTAAAGTAAAGGATTTAGTTTTACCAATAGCAACAATAGAAGAATTTATTAATACAACTATGAGATTGGAGCAAATAAGGCATCAGTATGAGACAAGCTCTTCCAATTTATCATATCCTACATAACTTGAAGACTTGGTAATTCAGCTAAGGAAAGAACTTGAGAGCTTAAAGGAATAGTACTAGTGATGCTATTGGACATGCGTTCAAGAGGGCTCATGAGGAGTTTGATAAGTCAAATAGAGCCCACGCTCTGAAGGAATCGGAAGCTTCAAAGCTATTAAAGTCCATGAAAAAGGAGGTCAATATTTTTTAGTTGATAAAGATGGATGTGAAATTCAGGTCAGAGCTCTTGCAGATAATTGATGAGGCTTCCACAACAAGCTTAGTGGCAAGAACTGATGTTATGCATAACGATAAAATGGTAGGGTAAGCCCCCCTCATAGATTATAAGAGTCCTTGGCTGACAATTACTATCAGAAGACATGAGTTTCAAGGAGTTATTGTAGATGGCATTTCTGGCATTAACTTGATGCCTAAACATACCAGGAAAAGATTGGACTACAACCTCCAAGACCTGTGAATTTTACTATAACATTGGAAGACCAAAGCATAGTAAGGCCTATGGGAGTGGTCCCTAGAGTCTCATTCGAGATACAAGGTACCATCTTTAACTTGGCTTTTGTTGTCTTAAAGTTGTCATAGGTAGAAGGAAGTTTCCCCCTGTTGATTGGGAGACCTTGGTTAAGGCATGTCAATGTGCTACATGACTGGGGTAAGGACGCAATGTGGGTAAAGCAAGAGGGAAAAGAGTTGCAGCAAATATTTTTAGAAGAAGGACTAGACAATCAAAGACATATCTGCATGATGAAGACAATTGGTATTTGTATGGAAGAAGAATTGTTGGAAAACCCAGAAGCAGATCTATAAGAAGAATCAAATTTATATGAAGAAGAAAACATGTTGGCTTGGCTCCATGCAAAAGATCCATCTTTCTGCTATGGAATTTTTCCTAACCACACAAGGAGAGAGGAAGTCTATAAAGGAAAAGAAAACACCATTCAGGTTACTGATTCGAGTGAAAGCGTCTTAGCCAAAGGCCATAAAAGAGAGAAGAAAAGAAAAGCCCTTAAGTGTAGCAATGATGAAGCTACTTCAAGCCCTATATCAGTGGCCACTGTGTTATGGATAATTGTATGGATATCATCTTTTATGTCAATTTTTATGGTAGTAGGTGCAAGACTTTACAAGGATATGGGAGGAGTACCTGCAAGTAGTTGGAAGAAGAGGATTACATTGGATGAAGAAGCTAGAATGGAAAAAATGAAATTTTGTAGATTTAAGTCACATAGTAGCTGAAACAGAGGTACAAAGGATGGAGTATGGGGGAGATATTATTCCAATGAAGGATGCAGGGTGGCCCTATCAAATGGTCAATGTGCCCATAAGGAAGATAGATCAAATGAAATGCAGTACAATTGGAGATTATGAAGGGAAAAGAGTTTCAATTTGTCATCATATGAAGGCTCAAGGCCTTTCATCAGCACAAGTGAAGAATTTTGGATCACTTGGAACTTGCAAAATCTGTCCAGGTTGTACATAGCCTTCTCGTACCATTTTTTTGCTTATGCTTTTTCTAGTTTCTTTCCTAATTTTTTTCTGGACTTTATTTGTATTTTTAATTTATTTTTTGTATTTTCAAAAAAAATGCCCCCGACAGCTAATTTTTCACCCCGCTCCCCCTCGGCCCAAACCCCCCCCCCACCACCATAGGATAAAATTTATTTTATGGTGGTTACCCTTTTTTTATTTTCTTGAAACATACTTTTGGCTCTAGGTTGTGCCTCGGATGTCCATTTTCTTCAAATTTGGGATCATTTTCATGTTTCTGTTGGAGATAGACGTCTGCGGAAGCACGCGAACAGCACAAGGAAGAAAAAGAAGCTTGGAGCACAAACACACAATACTGAATGTATTACTAGAGAATGTACAAAGATAAGTAGCCCATTAGGGCAATAGGCGTATATACAAGCCGGGGGAAAAAAACCTCTTAAAGAGGGAAAAAAGTGCCCCGGCGGTCCTAGTGTGTTCACACACATCACTACCTAAATATATCAATAAATCCCCCCTGGGAGTGATGCGGTGAACAAGGAGCTGACACTCATGTATAAGGAAGTGCCAAGCTATGTGGAAATCACTCCACAAAAGGAAGTAAGCCCAAAGCTTTGCGGAAATCTTCAAACTTCTCCCTAGGCAGAGCCTTCGTGAAAAGGTCTGCAATGTTCTCCTGCGTGGGCACATATGCCAAGCTGGTCTCCCCAGCAGAGAACCTCTCCCTGACATAGTGATAATGCACCTCAATGTGCTTAGTGCGAGCATGGTGTTACCGTTAGTGTCCATGTGAAAGGCCAAATGGCCACCGGACACTTCTTTGTATATGTTCTTTAATAAAACATATAGTGGCCTGGTCAGTCACAGACTGTAAGTTCGACCACATTTGTAAGACCTAAGAAGTCTGTCTTCATGCTTCCTGTGTACTGTGTTTTCTGCGTATTCTACAGCCTCTGTGCGGAGTACTGTGTGCGACCTTAGGAGCTCGGCTTTCTACTCCGAGCATATCGTCGTGGAGCTCTCGAGAAGGAGAGCGCACTATGGTGCATCGCCATTGGAACACTTCACTGGTATCAGAGCAGTTCGAGGCAAAACCTTTGTTCCATTTGTGCGAGCAGTTCGAGGCAAAACCTTGGCATACCTTGTCATCCGAGTCACCGAAGTCACCGTTGGCTGTGCGCGAGGGAGGACCTCAACGATCAAGGAATATAGAGGTTCCCAGTACTTCCCAGGAGGTCACCCATCCCAGTATTGTTCCCCCCAGAGCTCGCTTAACCGTGGCAATCTCTTGCCACTAAGCTACACTCTTGTGGTGTTTGAAGAAGGGGAAAGACTAAGCTTGACATTACCTTGAACAAGTTTTGGTCCCTCAAAGCTTCATTTTTTGCTTTCAAAGCCTATTTCTGAAGCAATTTTGGGGTGTTTTTTGGAGCCATTTTGGAGTACTTTTGTACATAGTTCTCTTCGCACAGGTCCAAGAACATCAAGAAGAGTGTTCCTTGTACTTTGGAGACAATAAATATCAACCTTTGGGGCTGTAGTTTCAACCACACTCGTAAAACTACAGGTTTCTTGAGGGATTTTCAGTTTTGGTGGGAGCAGTCACTACAAATTTATGCAGGTTTTTTAAAGCCTAAAACATCAGAGTTGACAGACACTTGCAGGTGTTATTGGCTAGTTTTTGGGTTGTGTACTCAGCCTTTTAGTGTCATTTTACTGCATATATTGAGCACATACACACCATGTACGCTTCTGTGGATACCCCTTATGTACGTCCATGTGGTCATTGATATAGCGGTTACGTTCTTTGCATAAAGCCTTTTACGTTTGATAAAGAGGGTCGTGGTGAGGTTTTCTTAACTGGGAGACACCCAGATGTCGGGGTCTCTTCGGTGATGCAGGTGGAAGACTTACCCAACCTTGCCATAGGAGATGTATGATAGTTGTTCATAGGTGCTCGATAAGCCTAGTTGGCTTCTATTGGGTAACTGATTATATGCAGTGGAGTCAGTGATTCACTATGCAGGTACACATGTTAGTACTTGCAGTTTTATGATACTTTGACACTGGTCATATGCTAATTTTGCAGAGGATACTCTGGCAAAATTTTTCCAGATTTCTGGTTTAGTCAACTATACATTGGTCGATTTACTCCTTGATACACTTATTTGTTGGTGTTTGGACTCTTCTAGCTCCATTATCATTTTATTCAGTTATGTACGATCATGGCATCAGAGGTCTCAGGCATATCCGGTGGATCAGGGTCTAGTGCTAGTGTTCCGAGGAGGAGCTATAACTTGCAGGGCAAAGACCATTTTGAGATCCGAAAATTTGATGGCACAAACTTTGCTCTATGGAAGAATCAGATTAAAGATGTGCTGATTCAAAGGAGGCAATGGAAGCCAGTAAATGGGATTTCAAGGAAGCCTGCTGACATGGATGAAGATGATTGGGATGAGTTAGATGAAATGGCCAGGTCTACCATTTGCTTGCACTTGGCAGATAATGTTTACTTTACAGTATTAGACTGTGAAAGTGCAGAGGAGCTTTGGAAGAAGTTATGCAATACATATGAAAAAGAGACGGCATCAAATAAAGTGTATCTGATGAGAAAATTATATGACCTTCGTATGAAGGACACAGATAGTGTTGCTGCTCATCTAAATGAGTTTGATGCTATATTCTCCCAGTTACAGGCTCAGAAGATGGATATGGATAATGAAATGAAAGCAGTATTGTTGTTATGCACCCTGCCATCATCATGGGATACGTTTTGCACAGCTATTAGCAACAGTGCACCTGGCGGTAAACTTGTCTATGATGACATATGTGGAGCACTCTTGAGTGAGGAGATTCGTAGAAAATCTATGGTTGGCACTCAGAGTGGAGATGCATATAATGTTCGTGATTCTTACCAAGGAAAGAATCAACAACGTGGCAGGAGCAAGAACAAGGAAAAGAATGGTCAATGGAATAAGAGTAGAAGTAAATCAAGGAAGAGGGATATCGAATGCCATTTTTGTCATAAGAAAGGACACATGAAGAAAGACTGTTATGCATTAAAGAATGCTAAAGGTAAAGGACAGAATGTTGATGGGCATGTTAAACAGTTACCTGCACCATCTACTTCGACTGTGAAGATTGAAGAAATTAATGCTATTTCTGATGATGCTGATGTGTTGACACTTGATAGTACTGTGCCATCTGAGGCACTTATGGCTGATTCTCTTTCCCACACCTGGCTGCTAGATTCTGGTGCTTCTTTCCATGTGACACCACATAGAGAATGGTTCTCTAATTATGCAGCAAAGTCTCTTGGTACCGTGAGACTTGGTGACTCTTACCAGTGTGATCTTGTGGGGATTGGAGATGTGGTTCTGCAGTTCATTGATGGTTCAAAATTTACTATGCATAATGTACGTCATGTACCTCAGTTATCACGCAGTTTGATGTCAGTTGGTCAACTTGATGACCTTGGTTACAAGGTGGTCTTCTATGCTCAATCCTTTCTTATATCAAAGGGCAATATGGTTATTGCAAAAGGAAGCAAAGTTGGCTCACTTTATCCTTTATTTGTATCACAGAAAGAACACTTGTTAGTTGTTACTGAACAGCCTATGGCTTGTATTTGGCATGGTCGTTTGGGCCATATATCTCGTAGTGGAATGGAAAATCTTTCTCGTTCTGGCTACTTACCTGTGTTATCTTTCTCTGATTTTTCATTTTGTGAGCATTGTCAATATGGAAAGCAAACCAGAAATGTGCATAGAATGCACATTGACTCTTCAATTCAGCCTTTAGATCTCGTTCATACAGATGTGTGTGGTCCTATGCCCACTAGGTCCTTAGGTGGTTCTCTTTACTTTGTCACTTTCATAGATGATGCTACTAGAAAAGTTTGGGTATATCCTATCAAATCAAAGGATGATGTATTCCCTACTTTTAGAAAATGGCTTGCTTCAGTTGAGACTGAAAAAGGAACTAAGCTTAAGGCTTTACGTTCAGATAATGGGGGTGAGTATACCTCACGTGAATTCAGCCTTTTCTATCAGTCTAGAGGGATTTGTAGAGAGTTTACAGCTCCTTATACCCCAGTACAGAATGGTGTAGCTAGAGGATGAATAGAACTATTCAAGATAGAGTAGTCTCTATGTTGCATCATGCAAACCTCTCACAATGTTTTTGGGCAGAAGCAGTATTGACTGCAGTTCATGTGATTAACCTTTCACCTAGTACGGCCAAAGGTCTGAAAGTGGCACAAGAGTTATGGACAGGGAAACCACCATATTATGATCATCTTTGAGTTTTTGGGTGTGAAGCATATGTTCATATACCCAAGAATCTTAGACAAAAGTTGGACCATAAGTCAAAGAAATGCATTTTTCTTGGATATGGTCGAGAAGGACAATTTGGATATCGCTTATGGGATCCTGAAACACGGTCAGTGATCAAAAGTAGTGATGTCATTTTTAATGAGTCAAAGATGCATAAACAGCCCATTAAGGAGGTTGAAGTGAGAAGAGTGGTGTTTGAGGATAGTAGTCCTCCGGTTAGCATGCATAAAAATGCTACACTTAGGCATGTTCAAGAGAATGTCCATTCAGATCAGTATGCACATGTTCCTGTTCAGCAACCATTGAGACGTTCTGCACGTGTCTCATATCCACCTGATAGATATGTTCCAGGTTTAGATTTTGTTATGCTAACAGATGCCGGTGAGCCTTCTTGCTACAAAGAGGCTATGCAGACAGAGGATCATGTCAAGTGGGAGCGTGCCATGAAGAGTGAGTTGGATTCTATTCACAAGAATGGTACTTGGGACTTAATACCTTTGCCAAAGGGCAGAAAAGCTTTACCATGTAAATGGGTATATAAGCTGAAATTCACATCAGATAGTGCTTCTCCAAAATATAAAGCACGACTTGTTGCAAAGGGTTTTAAGCAACAACATGGTGTTGATTTTGAGGAAATCTTCTCTCCAGTGGTCAAGATGACTACTTTGCGCATGTTGCTTGGATTCGTTGCAATGGAGGACTTAGAGCTAGTCCAAATGGATGTGAAAACAGCTTTCTTGCATGGAGATCTTACAGATGAGATCTATATGGAACAACCAGAGGGTTATGTAGTTCCTGGCAAGGAAAGTCTAGTTTGTAAGCTCAAGAAGAGCTTGTATGGACTTAAACAGTCTCCTAGACAATGGTACCAAAAGTTTGATGCTTTTATGAAGTCCCAAGGCTATTCTCGGAGCAATGAGGATCATTGTCTCTACACAAAGAGATGTTCTGATGGCAGCTTGATATGCTTGATACTTTACGTTGATGATATGTTGATTGCTGGGAAGTCTTCTTATGATTTGTCACTTCTCAAAAAGAAGTTGAGTCAGACATTTGATATGAAGGATTTGGGGGATGCCAAACATATTCTTGGCATGTGCATTACTCGTGATAGGAGTAAAAGATGCATATACTTCTCTCAAAGTGAGTACATATCCAAAGTACTTCACCGATTCAATATGCAGGGTGGAAAGGCATTGAGTACACCTTTACCCACATATGTGAAATTGAGCAAGGATGACTGCCCCAAATCAGATGAGGAAAAGGAATTCATGACCAAAATTCCCTATCAGTCTGTTGTTGGTAGTCTCATGTATGCTATGGTAGCTACGAGACCAGACATTGCATTTGCAGTGGGAGTTGTGAGCAGATATATGTCTAATCCTGGCAAGAAACATTGGGAAGCGGTCAAAATGATTTTGAGATATCTGAGTGGCACTAAGGACAAGTGTCTATGCTTAGGTAGAGGGAAAGCATCCATTATTGGTTACACAGATTCTAACTATGCTGGTTGTGTAGACAATCGTAAGTCTACATCAGGGTATATTTTTCATTTTGTTGGAGGTGCTATCTCTTGGAGATCTCGTCTTCAAGAATGTACAGTTGTTTCCACCACAGAAGCAGAGTATGTTGCAGCAAGTGAGGCATGTAAGGAAGCATTGTGGCTTTCTCGTCTTGCTTGTGATATGGGTTTACCTCAGCATGTACCTCACTTGCTCAGTGATAGTCAGAGTGCCATTGCTTTGGCTAAGAATCCGGTCTATCATGCAAAGACCAAGCACATTGAGGTGAGGTATCACTTCATTAGAGATTGCTTAGCCACTGAGAGCATTATTCTTGAGAAGGTTCACACTCGAGATAATGTTGCAGATGCTTTGACTAAAGCTCTACCACAGGATAGCTTTCGACACTGTTGTCACTTGATGGGGGTTACTTGATTCTTGATCTTACGCAGTCACTTATATACTGTGTAACATGCCCATCAAGTGGGAGGTATAGTTTGTATACTTACACTCAGGTATTCTTTATCATTCATTAATTTTTCTCCCATAGTTACTCTGGCCATATTGGCCTTTAGTGGGAGATTGTTACCGTTAGTGTCCATGTGAAAGGCCAAATGGCCACCAAACACTTCTTTGTATATGTTCTTTAATAAAACATATAGTGGCCTGGTCAGTCACAGACTGTAAGTTCGACCACATTTGTAAGACCTAAGAAGTTTGTCTTCGTGCTTCCAGTGTACTGTGTTTTCTGCGTATTCTACAGCCTCTGTGTGGAGTACTGTGTGCGACCTCACGAGCTCAGCTTTCTACTCCGAGCATATCGTCGTGGAGCTCTCGAGAAGGAGAGCGCACTATGGTGCATCGCCATTGAAACACTTCACATGGAACACAGGGTTCCTCGCAACTGCCAATGCGCTCTGACTGTCAGTGAAGATGGTGGTGGCAGAAGACTGCCCAACACCCAAATCAGCCATAAGGCATCTGAGCCACACACACTCAACAGTCGCTGTGAAAGCTTCCCTATACTCTGCCTCACAACTGGAAGTGGCCACAGTAGGCTTCTTCTTGCTCAACCAAGATATACATGAGCTACAAAGCATGAAGCAAAAACCACTAGTGGACACACAAGTGTCATAGCAACCAGCCCAATCTGAGTCAGAAAAAGCATGCAAATCTGGCGGTAGTGATCCCCCCTTGGGATAAAACAACCCAAGTAGCCGAGTACCACTCAAGTAGCGAAAGATGCGCTTAACCGCCTTCCAATGCGTGACTCCTGGGCAATGCATAAACCTGCTCATCTGTGAGACAGCAAACTGAATATCTGGCCGAGTAATGCATAAGTAAATCAAGCATCCAACAGCCTGCTGATAGAGAACAGCATCAAATGCATCTCCAGCATCATGAAGACTCAATCGTAAACCTGTCTCCATAGGAGTGGCAATAGGCTTACAGTCTTCAAGGCCAAAACGCTGCAATAATGTGTCAATATATTTTGTTTGACACAAAGCCATTCCACCATCAACTTGCATAAATTGAATGCCCAAATAGTGATGCAAATGCCCCAGATCAGACATCTCAAATGAGGCATGCAAATCAGCCTTGAAATCAGCAATATGCCTCTCAATAGGACCAGTGAGCAGCATGTCATCAACATAGACAACAATGATCAGAAGCACATCATTAGCACGCTTAACATATAAGGTGCTTTCAATTGGACTGTTCACAAAACCATGTGCAACCAGATAGGCGTATCTTCTCATACCAAGCACGTGGTGCTTGCTTTAAACCATATAATGCCTTCTTTAACCTGCACACCTGGTTTTCATGCCCTTTCTGCACAAAGTACAGGGCTGAAAAACATACACTTCTTCATGTAAGTCACCATTCAGAAATGTTGTTTTAATGTCCAACTGATGTACATTCCAACCATGATGGGCTGCAAGTGCACAAATGCTCCGAACAGTAGTCATACGGCATGTAGGTGCAAAGGTCTCATCAAAATCAATGCCTCTTTCCTGCGCATAACCCTTTGCAACAAGCCTAGTCTTATACATGTCAACTGTACCATCAGGTTTACGCTTCAGCTTGTATACCCACTTAGTGCCAATGGCCTTCTTGCCAGGAGGCAATTCACATAAAGACCATGTACCATTCTTCATTATAGCATCATATTCAGATTGCATGGCAGCCATCCAATTTTCTGAATTCTGTGCTTCATCAAAAGAAACAGGCTCATTCTCATCACAGAGACTCGACGCAGCCATAGCATAGCAATCTGATGCAAAGGAGGCACTATGAGAGCCTGAACGAGTACGATATGACAAAGGTGCATCTAATTTGTTGTCACGCAAAGTCTGCACCAGCCATTTTGGCATAGTTTTTGCCTGCTCAATATCAGCTCTCTCATCAACAAGTGCATCATGTAAATCTGCATCAGAAATAGAATGATCTGCATCATCATATGAAACCTGCAAGGGCTGAGAAGTTGCCTCATTAGGACCAGCACTAGATTGTCCACCTGTAAAAAGAGGCATCAACGTATCATACATATCTTTGGAGCTAACAGATGTCTCCTTAGTACATGAAAGCAATGGCTGAATAGCATCTTCCACAAAGACAACATCACGGCTAACCAGAATGCGTTTAGTCTGTGGATGATACAGACGATAGCCTTTACTTTCAGAACTGTACCCAACAAAAATACATTTTACTGCCTTATCATCCAATTTTCTGCGATGTTGTTCAGGCACTAATGCATATGCCAAACAACCAAAAACACGCAGATGAGCAACAGATGGCTTGTGGTCATGCCAAGCCTCATATGGAGTGATAGACTGCAACGCTTTAGTGGGACACCTGTTCAGTACATATGTTGCACACATGACAGCCTCAAGCTAGAAACTATGTGGTAAAGCCTGACTTTTGACCATGCACCTCGCCATCTCCATGAGTGACCTGTTCTTTCGTTCAGCAACTCCATTCTATTGAGGTGTATACGGCACTGTACACTAGTGTTTTATCCCACGTTCAGCAAGAAATGCATTAAAATCTGAAGACATATATTCCCCCCCTCGATCAGAACGGAGGGTGCCCATTTTACATGCTGACAGATTTTCAGCCAAAACCAAAAACTGTTTGAAGCACATGAACACTTTGGACTTTGCTTTGAGTGGATATACCCATGCATGCCTGGAAAAATCATCAATGAAAGTCACGAAGTAAAGGTAATTTCCAAAAGAGGGTGTCTGCATAGGACCACAGACATCACTATGTACAAGCTGCAATTTCTGCGTAGCCCGAACTGAACCATCTTTTGGAAAGGAAGAATGCTGCATTTTGCCCAAAATACAGCCTTCACAAACATGTTTTCCAGGAGCCTCAAGTTTGGGCAAAGAGGACACCATTTCAGATTTCTGCAGGCGTAGCAAAGTAGCAAAATTCAGATGACCAAAGCGTGCATGCCAAAGCTTTGCATCTGACATAGCCTGAGAATCATGAACTGCACATGCCAAATCATTCACAGATCTTTCATAGTCTATGAGCTTATACAGCCCACGACATAAAATGCTAGAAGCAATAATCACATCACCATTTGAGAGATCATGGACTGTACACCTGTCATCAACGAATTTCACAACCAAGCCAATGTTGGCTAATGCAGAAACTGATAACAGGTTCTTTTTTATCCCTGGCACAAATAAAGCATCTGACAAAGTGAAAGAACTACCATCAGCAGTAGTCAGAATGATCTTACCAACTCCCATAACAGGATAAGAGGAGTTATTGGCGCATGTGACAGTATTCCCTGTAGGGGCAGGCTCGAGTGAAGAGAAGAAACTACGCTGCGAGGTAATATGTTTGGTGGCCCCACTGTCAAAGTACCAAACATCTGAGTCTACTGCAGACATGCACTGATCATGAGAAGATGGCTCAAAACTACAGACAGTAGTAAACGCCCATTCTTCTTCCTGCACAAGATTTGTAGACTCTATTTTTGGTGTAGAGGCCTCTGCAACAACCATTCCAGCCTCTTTCTTCTTTGCCTCTTTAGCAGCCAGTTTTGGACAGTTCTTTATGATATGATCATTTCCTTTACAGTACTTGCAAAACAATTTTTGCTTTTCTGATTTCTTCTCATCTTTATCCTGGTTCTTTGATTGTGCAGCATTTGCAGATTTCTGCTTACTAGTAGAAGAGCTCCATTTTCCTTTGCCCTTCTGACTAGCCAGGAAAGCTTAATCTGCAACACGCATAATGGACCTGTTCTGCCTGGACTGATCTTCCTGCAACAGAATAGAGACTAACTCCTCAAATGACAAGGCATTTGGATTGCCTTTCATCATCAACCGAAGAGTAGAAGCAAAACTCTGATATGAATCAGGAAGACCATTCAAAACGGTCTGCACAAGTGAGCTATCTGGTATAACCTCATTAGCAGAAATCAACTGTTCCTTCAAATCTTTGATCTTCGTTAAGAAACTGTCCATAGAATCACCTTCATTCATGTGCTCACTCTCCAACTATTTTCGTAGGTAAGCAACACGAGCCTCATTCCTAGCCTGGTACAAAGTGGTAAGTGTATCCCAAGCATCCTTTGCTATTCTGCAAGAGCGAATGTGAGGAATAATGGCATGTTTGACAGACAAAGCTATCAATGCATGTGCTTGGGCATCTCTGCCATCCCAGCGAATCTGCTCTATAGTAGGTGCAACAGAAACAGAAGCACGAACAGGAATCTGCGCAATATCATCTTCGACACCATCTTCATCAGCTCCAGCACCTGTATTTGCAGTACCTGTCGTTACAGGTGTAACAAGACGTCTTTCAACACCCTGCATAATGTTCCACAATCCTTTTGCAACCAGTACATGTCGCATCATATAAGCCCATAATGGGTAGTTGGTACCATCCAACTTATCCTCAACAGCCAACATACCGAATATATCACTGCTTTCAGCCATGGCCGGTGACTAAAATACCTTGATGCAGAAAATTGATTGTATCTCAAAAAGTTGAACGGAACTGCCCAGACGAGTTCTGCTAGACCTGTAGCAGACTTCGAGACGCTTAAACTGGCGAACAGAAACTGGTATATACCTTTGGCACAAAAGGACAAAATAGCCTACACAAGCGCTGCGATAGTGCGTTCGGAGGCCAAAACGAGCTCAGATCGCGATTTCGGCACCACAGAGCGAAGCACCCTGAGTATGCTCACCAAATTTCATGCGAATCTGAGACTGCAAACGGAGGAGTGTCGATGGCGCCCTAGAAGAAGCGACAACCTGCTCTGATACCAATTGTTGGAGATAGACGTCTGCGGAAGCACGCGAACAGCACAAGGAAGAAGAAGAAGCTTGGAGCACAAACACACAATACTGAATGTATTACTAGAGAATGTACAAAGATAAGTAGCCCATTAGGGCAATAGGCATATATACAAGCCGGGGGAAAAAAACCTCCTAAAGAGGGAAAAAAGTGCCCCGGTGGTCCTAGTGTGTTCACACACATCACTACCTAAATATATCAACAGTTTTTGAACCTGATCAACTCAATTTTTGCCAGAATCCAGCTTTTAATTCTCTTTTTGGTCCAAACCCACATGTTTTTTATTTTGCAAATGCTACACATGGTCTATTCTCACCTTATTTTACCATATGTTTCTCATTTTTCACTATGCATCCTCTGTAGCTTTCATGTTTTATCATTTTGGCCCTCTCCAGTGCCAACAACCCTACTCCCTGCCCCTCCCTTTATCTTTCTATATAGCCCCACCCTTACCCTCATTTCCCTCTCAGGCCTTCAATCCTCCATAAACTTTCCTCCTATCCTCCATTCTCCATCATCTGCTCTTAAATGCAAAATTTCCACCTTTGGTTCTTCTCTAGTGCTTGTTCTCTACTGCTTATGGTGGTCTTGGTAGCTGCTCAAGTGTCCTTTTGAAGATTTTGCAGAAATAGGAATCATGGTGATATCTGTGCTCAGAGTTTTGGTTGTTAGCTTTTCGGGACAGAGAGCCCATTAGGTGATGGGCAACTATTGAGCCCGTCAATGTCATATTGGTCAAAGTCAAAATTCAAAGTGTTCTACGGTCAACATGTTCAAAGTCAAAGGGTTCAAAGTTCAGTTGTCAAGGTGCACAGGTGGTGCATAATCAATTATTCACAAAGTCTATGTTTTGGCGAAAGTTGGATGCAGGTTGCAGATTGTCTTTTTGTAATTTCTCTAAGGTTCAAAAGGTTTTTTAAAGTGTCTGGAAGGTTCAGATGAACCCTCTCTTAGGTACACATTTGAAGAACTGAAGGGCAAAATGTGAAGTCATGTGAAGAGGAAGCATACACAAAAGTGAAAGTATGGCCCCCCATTTAAAATTTTGTTATTATCATAAAGTTACTATAGGACAAAACAGGGATTCGTTGGCTGCATATATTTGGAGACAATCTTGAAGGAAGCCATCATTGCAGCTCGCGATGATGAGATTAGTCGGTTGACTCAGACTGTGATTGACAAAGAGATGCCATGACAACTTTGGGCAATCTTCTCGAGACCACCCGTGCTAATTTGTCTCTGGTGGAGCAAAAAGTTCAAGAAATGGTGGACTTAGCTTTGCAAGCCACCACTAACTTAAAGAGCGTAGCCGAAGAACTCTTTCAGAAAAGTCGCTCTCTGGAAGACGAAATTGGCCGCAACATTAAGCTGAAGAAAGATATCGAAGCAGTTCAAAAAGAGAGGCATGACTTTTATAAAACTCTGCAGTTCCCGTCTCAAGAGTTAGAGCGCCGGGAAAGACAATTGGGTGTCCAGGACAAAAGACTATCGTGCATCGATGTAGAAATTGCAGAGATGAAGTTACGATGGGATGTGGCGCTGGCCAATGAGTTCTACCTTCAAGAAGCTTTTTTGTAGAGTCAAGCCGACGCCCTCCTTTCCCAAGTGATCGCTGCCAACTCTATGCGAACTGATGCACATGTGGTTGAACCACACATTTTGAAGGACATGTTGGACTCCCTGAAGCAGAAAATTACACGAACTTTTAAATTAGCCCCTTCTATGTACATACAAGGAATCATTGATGATTCCTAAACCTTGTAATTTTCCCTGTTAGGTTCGAGTCCATCGTGCATGCTAGTGTAAGCCGTCGGAATATTATTTCGTATTATTTAGCCAAATCCTTGTAATTAGAATAGTCGGGCATCGAATGGGTGTGGCGAAACCGTGTATCATTTCTTTCTAATACAAAGAATATGCACGGAAGCGACGACAGAGAGTTGTCGGCCTGTTCGGTCGGGGTGATGATCTGGAGTTTATTATGATTTGGGGTTATATTAATTATAGATTTATCTGTATGAATTTGTAGTCGAAGTGAAGTAATCATGTATTATGTTATTGTTATTATATTGAAGTGAAGTGTGGCGGTATTGTAAAGAAGAAGTGAATGTGCTGCATATAAAATTGCGATAATCATTAGAAATGTTATGCGCTGAAGTGCATTGGAACCTTCTGTAATTGCTGGAATTAAGTTATGAAGTTGATTGTCGGAAGTTAAGCAGTGAATTGGGAAAATATATATAGGGCCTCTGATTTATCAGACCCCTGACCATCCCAAGAACCCACAAGTAAGAATAAATGTAACTTTTACATAGTATACACATACACATACACATACACATATGCATATATACATACATATACACATACACATACACACAGACACATACACATACACATACACATACACATACACATACACATACAGATGCCCATACACATGCACAGGCCACGGATCAGACATTGTTGCTTTGAACCCATGCATTGCACTAAGTAGTTCCCCCCTAAGAATGCCTTCATAGTCTGTCTCTATTTTTTTTTCAAATTTTGAGTCACGGAAGTAACATTATTTTCTTTATCACAACATGCACCACCCTTCAATCTTGATCCAACTTCTTGTTATTTTTTGTATCCAGATCCTATTTTATTTTTGTAGGATCACATCACTCATAAAAATCCTCATTCCACAATCTTATATATCTTTTAGCACATCCTTCATTTTACTTTTTGAAAGTATACATAGAAGACATTCAAAAAATCCAAAATTAGACTCCAAAAACTACAATCTATTTGCATATGGGTTTTTGCAAGTGCCAATTACTACACCATGATGCCAACATTTAGCACTTGATATCTGCGCATGAATGCCCACATTCATCTCGAATGCTAGAAAGATGTTTCTCATAGACAGTAGAAAGTAGGGAAAGTGTTGGAGGAAGCTCAAAAGTTCACCTAAAATCATCAAGTGAAAGGATGAAGAATGTGATAAAAGGGAAGCAAAAGTATGGAAATAAAGAAGGGTTCTACTAATTTTTCCCATCTCAAATCGCTTCTCATATTAGGTTTTTTCCCACTTTTTTAACCCAAAATACATATAAAAATGCTATTTTGGGCACAAAATCCTATTTTTATCAAGAACTCGAACCGACCATGTAAAAGCCAAGTTGTTCTCAAGCTTCATTGATATGATTAGAATAGGCACACTGAATTTCATATTTTTTTAACACCATTTCAGCCTCCAAATTGCTTTTTGGCACTATTTTTAAAGCTATGCTAGACATTATAGTGTCGACAAAGCTCTTAAAAAATACAATCAGCTTCTTGAGGCATTATATCTCTTGATTACTCATGAGACTATATGCATTTGTGTGTGTGTGCCCCCATGTGCATGCTTGGATTGCTCTTGTTGTAGGTGCATGTGCTTCTATCTCATTGCATGGAGGTCTTCATACCTATCCACTGGCTGCTCCATGGATACATCATTCTTCTTATCGTGTGTGCTCTCATACTACGATGATGAGAGTATATTAGAGAGAAATCCCATAGGGCTTGGTATGGTTCCTATATCAATTATAAGTTTGCTAAGCCATCATCATGTATATATGATCTCCTCTTAATATCTTAATCAGTATAGAATTGCCTTTAAAATCAGGATTGGTTCATCTAATTCTTTCTCAGTTGCTTATTGGATTTTGTGACTACCTCATGGGAGTCATTTCGCTTCTCTTGGTGGTCACTAACTACATATATAGTCCCCATCTTGTCCATGTAATAGCCACCTTCGAATTTCATAGTTTGCTTAGCTATTGTAACACTCTTGTAAGATCCTCTAAGCTTGATCACTAGTTGATTCAAACCATCCAAGTGTACTTGTCCCTAAAGCATTAGTGGGAACATATTCTAGGGAGGTGCAATAATCTCCATCAATACTAGAAATCACTTCTTCACTCACGATTGGTCTCCACAATCCTAAGATTATGTCATCTCTCTTGAATCTAGGTCTCATTTGCTCACAGTTTCTAGATATGAGGCATGCACACTTCTCTCACTTATGATCTCTTTAGAAGAAATCCTACTTCTATTCATTCACAAATTTCCACTAATTCTTCCTAATCTCAAGTGAGCACAGTAGAACCTTCCTCTTAGCCTCAAGATCTTTTGTAATGGAAGTGAAATTGTAGGTTACTTAGTGTTAAAAGTAGATGATTGATATGGCATGCCCACAGCCAAGCCCACTTAAGATTCCAGGCTCTCATAAAAAGGTTCAACTTCAATATTTAAGATTATCTTAAAATCAAAATGTGAGTTCTATCTACAATATTTTTGTGCGTGTTAGATTTAAAATGAGCCTCAATTTGGGATCTAGGCTAAAAAATTTGACATCTAAGAAAAATTCATGTGTGTTTAGGATTTCTATGGTGTAAAAAGGACAATAGGGTAAACAAGATAGTAAGTAGTGCAATAGACTCACAAAAACACCACAGACCTTGTTGGGGTAAGGCCTAACTATTGTTCCAATGAATTGACTACACCAATTATATTGTCTAAATTTTTGGTAACATCAATAGCATAGAACCATATCTTTTCACTCTATACAGGAAATATGCCTTCTACAAACTAGTTTTTGCATGTCTCTGTTGGTGGTAGGTTTGCATGTTTGAGGTAGTCTTCACTATTAAACTCAAGAACATTGTAGCATAGGAGTTGATACTCTATCCAAGTTACCTTTTCATGTATTGTAGTGTTGAAAACATCTATCTAAGGGTTTTTGTTCTTCAAAATCTTTGTAAAAAGGCTTCTTTAGTGCCTCATAATTTTCAAAATAATGTGCCAGATATTCGGTGAGCCATCTTACTATATCACCTCCTAAGGTGGCCCTTCCTTTCATCATTCCAACTGCCATCTAAGAATATATGATTTACTTTAAAAGCTCAAACATGAATATCTAGATCATCTTTCAAAGCCTTGTCAAACTTTGGAAAAGTTAATCCATGTTTATGGGGTAATTGTGCCATCAAGAAAACACTTGCGGTCCCTCCATAGTAATTGAAGTATCTTCCTATGTGTTCACTACTACATCGGCAAGGTTTGCTATAATAGCTACTGCTACTCCTTCAGCTTTGGGCAGGGGCATTCCTTGGTTTTCACCCACAAAGATTTCATCCTTTGAGTAAAAAGATCATCTGTTTTACAGACATCGAAGATTCACTTGATTCTTTGATCCCTCTACTACTTGGAATCTCTTCTTGAAGTAGTGTCTTGTCTATACTATGGGTATTCCTTACCTAACTGGTGCTTCCACATTCTACAGTAGTTGCCTTGACATATTCATTCCCTTTCCACTGGATACATCATTGAATAGTGCAACTCTTCAAGTAACTCTTCAGAGTAAGAAATATGCATATATATATATATATATATATATATATATATATATATATATATATATATATATATATATATATATATATATATATATATATATATATATATATATAGAGAGAGAGAGAGAGAGAGAGAGACTAATGCGTACATTCCTTTTTTTTAACCCAAGGATAACACATCTACATTGATTGTCATACATACATACATATTAGCCACATGAAGTGTTTCTATGGTTGGAAAAAACTAACACAATAATCATGTGCATACATGAACACGACTATATGTTCATATATACGTATATATCTATTTTTTAAACTAGTCACTTTCTAACTTTCTAGTCACACTGGCATATTCATACAACTTTTCTTAAGATGGGGGTTCTTCCCGTTTGTAAAAAATCCTCATCAAACTTGTTTATATCTTTAATTCCTCCATTCTCCTGCATACCCACTTAACATGTTTCTCGCCATAAAATAAAAACTAGAACACATACATTACTAAGACCTATCGTAACTTATGTATTCTTTTTCTCATAGTATTTGGGTAATCTTTATATATATATATATATATATATATATATATATATATATATATATATATATATATATATATATATATATATATATATATATATATATATATATATGTGTGTGTGTGTGTGTGTATGTGTGTGTGTGTATACGTATGGTGTGTATATACTTTTTCATCTTTACCTATTTTCAGTTAGATAATCCTTGTAATTATGCTATTATGTTTTGTAGCAAGGAAGAGTTGGATATATTTGAGGTTTTGTTAGCATTTCATGGTATTTGAAGAAATGAGTCTTTCCTCAAAAGACCCGCAAAAAAAGAAGAGTTTTAGAGATTGTTCTTTTTATTCTTAGGATCTTTTTTAAATAAAAAAGAGAAAGATCTTCGAAGAAGCCCATATAAAAGTCAACACCTCACTTGTACAGGAACTTTTTTGTTGAATGAAACTTTTTTGTTGAATGAAGTTTGAGCCCTCTTCTTGCAAAACTCGTACTTATGCTTGTCTATGCATTTTGAGGCAATCTAGTTCTGCTTGAACCTGGGTGTGTGACACTTGTTTCAGAGTTAGGGAAGTATTTTCTACCTTGATTGCATCTTTTTGAAGTAATTAAACACGTGTTTAGGTAATTTTTCATTTGAGGAGAAGGATTTTTGTAGGTTTCTAAGCTCTATAAAAGGCCATATAACTACTTTCCTTGTTCTTTGGCCTATTGCATTTTTAACACTCATTGAGAGCTTCAAAAGAAGCTAATGCAAACATCAAACATATCAATAACAAGGGAGTTACTAAAACTTTGGTGATCTAGCCCTGTTTGAAGCATCGAATAGCATTGCACCCTTGCAAACATCACAAAGAAATGGGTTTGGAAGCATTGGATATGCACATATCCGACTCCGTCAAGTATATAAGACATTAAGCTTTGGAAGATCAGGCTTGTGTTAAAGTTTTGATCTATGTGATCATTGCAAATTGTTAGTGGAGGATTGGAGTCTTCTACTTTGTGATATCACTTGCAATAATCAAGGATCATCCATCATGGAAGGATCTCGATGCTTGGGGTTTGGTCTTGTGGATTTGTTGAATGACATCACATGTGTATCTTCTTGGAATCTATCATCCGTGGATGATTTTGTCACTTACATGGCACCCATCCATCACATTTGCTTATGCCCTTGAATCAAATTAGGTTGGCATCTACTCTTTGAAGATTGATAAGCAGGAGTGTGTGAGTTTGTCTTATTTTACAAGTCAATATATTTTGTTGCAATTTTTGGAGACACAAAGGATCATGCCTAGGTGAGTTGTGTGATGGGCATTGTGTTGGTGTAAACGGTGAGTCTAAGTTCTTGGTCATAGGCTATGGAATTTATTAGAATTTGAGTAAAATCATAAGTACACACATATAGTTTCTTATTATTCCTAAGGTTAAAAGGCATGTCATTTTATCCAAATGTAAAAGGATAACTTAAGAGAGAATCTCATGGATGTATTGAGAGCCAAAGCCCACGACTTCATTTGAATTCAAAATTCAAATGGACTCCTAAAATTAGGGAGATTTTTATATGGAATTTATTCAACAGTCATCTACGACAATGATGGAAAAAAGTGTATTTATACACTAGTATCTTAGTCATAAGAAATTTATTAGTCTTTCCATTCATTTTGAGTGTACATCGTATCCATATCGAAGCCATTCGAGTCTTCCAACACCTCCATGTACTATGCATTATGTTTCAATACATTTACATCAAGTTTCATAATCTACTTTATTCATTGTTCACTGTTATAGTATACTTCACAAAGTCTATAATCTTCTTTGAGCCACTGAAGTGCGTATATGGTCCAATTGCAGTTTATGGATTGTACATGAATTTAACACTTGTATTAGTGTACCTACAAAATATTTTATTCATTGGAGTTATGTACAATGAGATATGGCCATATCCCTATGACTCTATATCTACATCATCATCCTCTTGGAATGTCAAGATCACCCCGTGACTTCTTAGATATCTAGCTCACATTATAGCCACTCTAAATTCATTAAGTAACTTGTGTTAGCTTATTTACCTCTTTACTTGAATCTATGAAAAAGGATTTGGGTCGATTCCTAGATGGATCTGTGCTCTGAGTATTCTTTTGAGAGTCTTCTTCCATAAATAGAAGGATTTACTACATGTGCATATTCTAGAAGTTATTTGTTCTTGAAATAAACATTTGAGATCAATGCTCCAAGGTACTATAGTCATATTATTGCATATATTGGAATCTTAGGAAGTCTATTATAGAGTCCAAGTGAAAATGTTGTCAGGATCTTACTCACGCGCATACAGATATGATGGATACAAAAGAACACACAGACAATAGACGCAACAAGAGACGAGACAGAACGCAGTATTGGGTGCAATCTCCCCCCATGCACTCTGTTTCGACAGTCCACAAAGTACATGTATTTATAGGAATTTTGATTATGTCGAAAAGAGTGGTTACAAGAGGGCGGCTTCGAAAAGCAGGCGTGAAACTAAAAGTCGATAACTTTTACAGAAAGCCATTGCTTTCAATAACAGAAACTGCGGTCTACAACGACCCTTATTCTAACCATTACTTTTCTAACAATAGAACCTTCTACGTGGGTTTATTTACAAAATAAATAATAATTATTCGGATTATTGATGTCCGCCCTTTCACGCCTTGCACGCTCCTCACGAACCTTCAGCTGCTATATCAGAAATATCAAAAACATATTAATATATTAATAATATAACACTTTAGCAATGCTGTTCAATAATATACAACATGCCTCTCAGTTGACAAGCAACTGACCTCAGTTGATAAAATAATTTAACACTCTAACAATTACAATGCAGTGTTCAACATATTCCATGTACTGTTACAATTCAACAATGCATTGGCCAACATATTCCATGTTACAATCCAACAATGCATTGGCTATTCCATATTTCAATTCAACAATGCATTGGCTAACATATTCTATGTTATAATCCAACAATGCATTGGCTATTCCATATTTCAATCCAACAATGCATTGGCTAACATATGTCATGTTACAATCCAACAATGCATTGTTCAACATATTCCATAAGGTATAACATGCCCCTCAGTTGAACAAGCAACTGACCTCAGGTGATAAAAGAATAAACATGGATGGCCAGTCACATGTTTCATCACTGAATAAAGAAAATAGGCATGTGCCATGTAAAAATACATGCATGGAAATGTTCATGGAGCTGGTACATTAATGTGTTTGTGCTTGATATGCAGAAATTAAGTGGTCATAATGAGGTGTTAATTGTGTTTTATGTATCCATTGACATTCTTCAATAGAGTGATTTTTGTACTTAACCAAATATCGATGATATTGAGTACCTGTGCGTGTAGTAGTGACATCATGATCAATGATTTTCTCAGGAACTAAGATTTCAGATTGTTCTTCAATTAAAGGAGGGTCATCAAGAAGTGGAGCAAGTGGTAAAGTTCCTTTAAAGGGTTTAAGTAAACTAATATGAAAAGAGTTATGAATGGTCCAATGGGATGGAATATCTAATCGAAATGAATTATCATTAATTTTTTCTATAATGCGAAACGGTCCATAATAGCGTGGTGCAAGTTTAATTTTAGGATGCTGCAAAATATTTTTGAGACGTCTTTTAATGATACGCAACCATACAAAATCATTTTCCTTGAATTCTTTGGCTAATCGTTTAGTATTGATAATACGTGTATATCGCTCTTGACTTTTCCTAATGTACTCGTGAACATCATGAAGTATAGAAACGTGATCTTGAGCAATAGAATCTGCCATTGGAATGTCGGTTTGGGTGAGGGACATGGGAATGGGAAGCTTTTTACCAAAAACTATTTCAAAAGGTGCACGACCAGTAGTGGTGTGTGAAGTGTTATTGTAAGCAAATTGAAGTAATGGCAACTTTTCATCCCAGTTATTAGGATTATCTAATGAATAACAACGCAATAAATCAAGAATAGTACTATTTGTAGCCTCACTCTGTCCATTACTTTCAGGATGAAATGCAGAGCTAAAATCTATTTTAGAACCAAAATGTTGAAATAAGGCAACCCAAAAATGATTACAAAACCTAACATCACGATCAGATAACATTACTTTAGGAAATCCATGATGTGGAAAAATGCATTTAATGAATAATTTTGCAGCTTGAGGTGCAGTCAAAGTTTTTCTACATGGAATGAAATATGCATATTTACTGAACCTATCAACTATTGTCCAAATCATATCATTATGTGATGAAGTGATAGGAAGACCTGTGATAAAATCCATAGAGATTTGTTCCCATGGTTCATTTGGAATAGGAAGTGGCATTAATAATCCAAATGGTTTACCATGATGACGTTTGACACGCTGACATACAATGCATTGAGAAACATAATGTGCAATGTCTTTTTTCATGTGTGGCCAAAAGAAGAAATCTTTGCAAGCAGAAATAGTGCTCTGTATGCCTCTATGACCCATGTAAGATGGTTCATGCATTTCTTTAATGACAAAATCTTTAAAAGCTTGGGTTATGCACAATCTATGTTGAAAATAGAGAAAACCATTATGAAATGTATAATGTTCATCAGATAAAGATGCGGCATTGTTGAAGTCATGCCATGCACGTGAAAAATACAAATCAGATGTATAAGTGGAAACCATGTCTTGAAAAGAATGAATTTGAATGGCAGAAATATTATTCAAAACAACGGAATTCGAAGGAAAACGGCTAAGAGCATCCGCTACAACATTAGCTTTACCTGGCTGATATTGTATCATGGGTTGGAAATTTTGAATGAATGATGCCCATTTAAGATGCCTGTCAGAGATTAAGGACTGATTTAATAAATGTTTAATAGCTTGTTGATCGGTTTTGATTAATACTTCAGAGCCCATAAGATAGTGTTTCCAAATTCGCAAAGCATGCACAACTGCTAACAGTTCTTTATCATACGTACTATAATTCTGTTCTGAGGGCTTAAGCTTTCTACTCTCAAATGCAATGGGATGGTCATTTTGCATCAGAATAGCACCTATTCCTGAACCGCTAGCATCAGTAACAACATGAAAGGGTTGTGAAAAATCAGGTAATTGTAAAACAAGTGCATGTGAAAGTGCATGTTTAAGTTTGTCTAAGGACTATTGTTGGGTAAGTCCCCATGCAAATTTTATTTTCTTTTTCAACAACAAGGTAAGAGGTAATGCTAAATAAGAAAAATTTCGAACAAACTTCCTATAGAAACTAGCCAACCCAAGAACGAACATCATTGACTGATTGTGGTGTAGGCCATTCTATGATAACTCTAATCTTTTTCGGATCCACATGCACACCTTCACTTGAAATAATATGTCCTAAATATTCTAGCTTACGCTGAAAGAAATAACTCTTTTCAGGATTAGCATAAAGTGTGTTCTCTCGTAACAAATGAAAAACTGTTTCGAGATGCTTTTCATGTTCACTATCATTCTTACTGTAAACAAGAATGTCATCAAAGAATACAAGAACAGAAGCTTGATAATCAAGAAAAATATTGTTCATCATTCACGCAAATGTTGCAGGGGCATTAGTAAGTCCAAAGGGCATTACCATAAATTTATAATGGCCATTTTGAGTTCTAAATGCAGTCTTAAAAATATCACTTTGTGTCATACGAATCTGATGGTAACCCGATTTAAGATCAATTTTACTAAAGACACGAGCTCCTCGTAACTTATCGAAGAGATCATCTATTCGAGGAATAGGGTATCTATTCTTGATCGTGATCTTGTTAAGGGCTCTATAATCAATGCACATTCGATAAGTTTTATTCTTCTTCTCTACTAAGAGAACTGGTGCTCCAAATGGGGAAGAACTAGGCCTTATAAGTCTTTTTTGTAGTAGGTCTTTTACTTGATTTTCTATTTCCTTTTGATGTAGTGGGCCATGTCTATAAGGTGCTTTATGAGGAGGAGAACTACCAGGTACTAAGTCTATGCTATGGTCAAAGGATCCTCGAGATGGTGGTAGTTCGGAGGGATATTCAGACATAAAACAATCCTTATAAGTACTCATGAAAGGTTTATATGCATCTGGAAGTGTATGAGTATAATCATTGATGACATTGACAAAAACAATGCATGAGTTGAATCCTTTCCTAAATGCACGCTTTACTTGAGTGTGACTAATCAATGGAAATGGCTAGAAATCATGCCGTGCAGACAAAGTAATGATTTGACCTTTGAAAACAAACTTAAAGGTATGAGTATGGTAGTCAATACGTAGGTTATAATGGTGACGAAAAGGGATACCTAGTATAACATCATAAGATTGCAAAGGTGCAATCAAAAATGTCCGTGAATCAACATAAGGGCCTATGCTAATCGTAACATCTTGCACTTCTCGTGTACATTATAACGACTACCTTGAAATGCAGCTTTCACTTTATACAAAGAAGGAAACGTTTGTAATTTAAGTTCTTGTACTAATAAATGTGAAATGAAGTCATGTGAACTACCATCATCATGTAGAATTTTAACTAGTTTGTTATTTATTGTACCCTGCATGCAAAGAAGAGAGTGTAGAGAGATATCGTTACCCAAGGTACTTAAGTCCTTCTCCAGTGATTCCTCTGTCCAAACAGGAGGAATTTTTTCATTATAGACCTCCATGTTATGCAATCGAGCTGTAGCCTGTTTCATATGAAGAGGTTGCAATCTGCACCTTATTCTTGTATGTCCAGGTTTACCACAATTCCAGTAAGTGATTCGTGGTCGCTTCTGTTGGGCATTCACTGCTGAAGTTTGAAGGGTAGGTGGTTTGGTTGGTTGGAGAGATGAAGCAACGGGTGGAGTAGAATAATTGGATTGTGGAGGACGAGGAAAACTAGGAAGATGGAATCGGAATTCAGAATCGCGAACAGAGAACAGATCTATATTAACGCGTGCAGAGCTCTGATACCACTGTTGTCAGGATCTTACTCACACGCATACAAATATGACGGATACAGAAGAACACACAGACAATAGACGCAACAAGAGACGAGACAGAACGCAATATTGGGTGCAATCTCCCCCCATGCACTCTGTTTCGACAGTCCACAGAGTACATGTATTTATAGGAATTTTGATTATGTCGAAAAGAGTGGTTACAAGAGGGCGGCTTTGAAAAGCAGGCATGAAACTAAAAGTTGATAACTTTTACAGAAAGCCATTGCTTTCAATAATAGAAACTGCGGTCTACAACGACCCTTATTCTAACCATTACTTTTCTAACAATAGAACCTTCTACGCGGGTTTATTTACAAAATAAATAATAATTATTCGGATTATTGATGTCCGCCCTTTCACGCCTTGCACGCTCCTCACGAACCTTCAGCTGCTATATCAGAAATATCAAAAACATATTAATATATTAATAATATAACACTTTAGCAATGCATTGTTCAATAATATACAACAGAAAAATAGGCTGGCCTAGAGCAGATTTTTGCCAAGAGAGTCTCTTCTTCAATCAATAAGTTAGATTGAAGCAACTACTCAACATTTTCTTTGAGTATGTAGGGTTACTTGCAAGGGAGGAATATTTATGGATACATCTCTAGAGATGAATTGATGCCTATATTCAGAACCAAGGGACAACTAGCACAAGAGGAGCAGGAAAGTTTGAACACATGGTGTGAAAAGGATGCTTTGGCAAGATCATACATTCTGAAATCTATCTCTAATTTCTTACTTCCTCATATTAGGAGTTTTAAAGACATCATAAAAGACTTGGGATGCTTTGGAAGCATTCTTCTCTTCAAGCACCAAGGTTACCATGAACAATTGTGGATGGAGTTCCCATCACTCAAGAAGAAGCCCAAGCAAAGTGTCACCAAGATGAAGGAAAATTGTAGATCAACTAGGAAGCATTGGAGAGATTATAGATGAAGAACAAATTTTGAGGCAAGTCATCAATGGAATCAAGGTTGATGACAAGTGGGAAGCATTCACCATTGACATGGGCATGTACATGGATATGTAGGTACCAGACTTCAACACACTCATGGGACAACTCTTTACTTATGAGGCAAACCTTTTGAAGAATGGTGAGACTCAAAAAGGTCATCGATCCTCTACCATTTACATAGATAAAACTAAAGGTAAATATGCCAAAGGAAAAGGAAAAAATTTCAATGATGAAGGAAGTACCTCCCAAGCTAACTTTGTAGGTAGAGGTAGAAGCATAGGTGATAGACAAGGCAGGGGTAGATCTCAAAGCTCCTCACCTTGTGCCATATGTGGATTAACCAACCACACCACATAGCATTTTCTCAAGAACCCAAGGAATTAGAGAGGAAGAGGATACAACAAAGGTGGATATCAAGCTCCTAGAGGAAGATAAAACAACTCATATGGATAAAAAAACAACTGCTACAACAACAATCATCAAGGAGGCTAAAAAGGAAAAAGATACTAGAACAAATATACCAGTGATCAATCTCAAGATGATTCATTGTTGCTTATGAGCTTGATAATGAAAGGAGTTAACTCAAATGAGCATGTGTTCTATATTGATTCTGGAAACTCAAATCATGTAGCATGGAATGTAACATTACTTTTAGACCTAGAAGATCCAAAGAATAAGCTTGAGGTCTGAATAGGAGATGACACAAGGCACACACTAGAGAAGATTGGAAATGTAAAGACTCCCAATGGTAATATGAATATATTAAGCGGAGTTCTAACATCATGCTTTATTTGATAGAAAAAACAAGTTAGAATCTATTTTAGTGAGGATGACATCCACTTTTGAACAAATAAAAACCCAAATCATCACTCTAGAGACTACTTTTGCTTCTTTAGTTACCAAACAAGAGCTTGAACGTGACGTTTCTCAACTTCTATCATGGTTAGAAGAGAACCCACACCCACTATGGCTCTTATGACCTTAAAACATAAGCATATTGCAGATACACCTTTTCTCAAGGACTTGAAGCCACCTTTATTTATGGGGCATGATAGAGACAGGAATAAAGATGCAGTGTGCACTTTTTTAAAAAGTGGATTGACTTGCATGCGTTAAAAGGGACCCAAATGAGTATTGAGTGCTTGAAGCGGGTCTTTTGCTTAGACCCCACACATACAAATGGTGGATGTCTTAAAGAAGCCAAAGCTATTCCGATGGATTGGAGCCAGTTTGCAGCTTTGTTTTTTGAAATATTTTTTTTATTGAGAATGAGGAAGAATGTAGTTGGGATGAGTCGGATAGAGTGATGCAAAGAGGTACATGTTTATCTATTTATCTCTCACACTATCAAGAGATTCTTCTTAATAGTATGATTGGGGATTAGGGGATACAATTAAAAAAAAGCTATCAAGGTAATACTATTGAATTGTTAAAGATTGAAGTACTTTTTGTATTCAAGG
>CM035431.1:147114891-147157391 GCA_020310875.1 Ceratopteris richardii
CATATACCCAATAATCATAGATAAAATTTAGACCATAAGTCCAAGAAATGCATTTTTCTTGGATATGGTCGAGAAGGCCGATTTAGATATCACTTATGGGACTCTAAAATAGGGTCAATGGTTAGAACTAGTGATATCATTTTCAATGAGTGTAAGATGCATAAAAAAGCCATTAAGGAGGTTCAAGTGAGAAGAGTAGTGTTTGAGGATAATAGTCCTCCAGTTAGCATGCATAAAAATTCTACACATAGGGATGTCTAGGAGAATCTCCATTTGAATCAATTTGCAAATGTTCCTGTTAAGCAAATATTGAGACGTTTAGCATGTGTCTCCCATACACCTGATAGATATGTTCCATGTTTGGATTCTTTTATGCTAAGAGATGTTGGAGAGCCTTCTTTCTAGAGAGAGGCTATGCAAACAGAGAATCATGTCAATTTGGAGTATGCCATGAAGAGTGAATTGGATTCTATTAATAACAATAGTACTTAGGGTTTAGGACCTTTTCCAAAGGATAGGAAAGCTTTAGCATGCAAATGGGTATATAATTTAAAATCTGCATCAGATAGTGCTTCTTGAAAGTATACAACATGACTTGTTGCAAAGGGTTTTAAGTAAAAACATGGTGTTTATTTCAAGAAAATCTTCTCTCTAGTAGTCAAAATGACTACACTACGCATGTTGTTTGGACTCGTTGCAATGGAGGACTTAGAGCTAGTCCAAATGGATGTGAAAAATACTTTCTTGCATGGAGATCTTACAGATGAGATCTATATGGAACAACTAGAGGGCTATGTAGTTCCTGCCGAAGAAAGTCTAGTTTGTAAGCTAAAGAAGAGATTATATGTAACAACTAGAGGGCTATGTAGTTCCTATCGAACAAAGTCTAGTTTGTAAGCTAAAGAAGAGATTATATGGACTTAAACAATCCCCTGGGCAATGGTACCAAAATTTTGATGCTTTTACAAAATCTCAAGGATATTCTTGAAGCAAAGAGGATTATTGTCTCTACACAAAGAGATGCTCAAATGGAAGCTTGATATGCTTGATTCTTTATGTCAATGATATGTTGAATGCTTGGAAGTCCTCTTACGACTTTCCATTGCTCAAAAGGAACTTGAGTGAGACATTTTTTATGAAGGATTTGGGAGAGCCAAACATATTCTTGGCATGCGCATTACCCATGATAGGAGTAAAAGATGCATATACTTGTCTCAAAGTGGGTACATATCCAAAATACTTCATAAGTTCAATATGTGGGGTGGCAAGGCATTGAGTACACCTTTACTTGCATATGTGAAATTGAGTAAGGATGATTTCCCCAAATCATATGAGGAAAAGGAATTCATGACCAAAATTCCTTATCAATCTGTTGTGGGTAGTCTCATGTATGCTATGGTAGGTACGAGTCCAGACATTGCATTTGCAGTGGGACTTGTGAGCATTTATATGTCTACTCCTGGCAAGAGGCATTGGACAATAATCAAGATGATTTTGAGATTCTTGGGTAGAGGAAAGGCACCCATTGTTGGCTACACAAATTTTGATTATGTTGGTTGTGTAGACAATGTAAGTCTACATAAAGGTACATTTTTCACTTTGCTAGAGGTGCTATCTTTTGGAGATCTCATCTTCAAGAATGTACAATTGTTTTCACTATAGAAGTAGAATATGTTGAAGCAAGTGAGGCATGTAAGGAAGCATTGTGGCTTTCTCATCTTGCTTGTGATATGGGTCTGCCTCAGCATGTACCTCATTTGCTTAGTGATAGTTAGAGTGCCATTGATTTGGCTAAGAATCCAGTCTATCATGCATGGACCAAGCACATTGAGGTGAGGTGTCACTCATAAGAGATTAATTAGCTGCCTTCATCCTTGAGAAGGTTCATACTCAAGATAATGTTATAGATGCTTTGACTGCTTTGACTGCTTTGACTAAAGCTCTACCATAGGATATATATTGAAACTTTGGGGGTTACTTGATCCTTAATCTTGCATAGTTACTTGTTCATTGTGTAATATGCCCATCAAGTGGGAGATATAGCTTGTATACTTACACTCATGTATTCTTTATCATTCTTTAATTTTCTCGCCTAGTCCCTTTGTCCATATTGGTCTTTAATTGGAGATTGTTACCATTAGTATCCGTGTAAAAGGCCAAATGGTCATCAGACACTTCTGTGTATGTTTTGCAATAAAACATATAGTGGCTTGTTTAGCCATAGACTCGATGTTTGATAGCATTTGTGAAACCTAGGAAATTTGTGTTCGTGCTCTTTGTGTACTGTGTGGTTTCTGTGTATTTTGCAAGTCTCATGTGGAGTACTATGTTTGGCACCCAAAGATCGGTTGTCTACCATGAGGGAAATGTTGTGTAGCTCTCGCAAGGGAGAATCCATCATGGTACATCGCCATCACACCACTTCATGTATATATGCCTATAACCCTAAGGGGGTCACTTATATTTGTACATTCACTTGGTAATACATTTAGCATTGTTGTGCTCCAAGCTTCTTCTTCTTCCTTGTGTTGTTCATGTGCTTTTGTAGACCTCAAAATCCAACATGTTCTAAGTGTTCAAAGGATCAATTGCTCGACATAGTCCACCTATCTACACTTGAGAGGGAGATAGAGTTATCTAAAACACTTCAACAACTAGAACTTCTCAACAACCAAGAATATTTGAAAGGAGTCTTGAGAGACATCATAAAGAGCAAAGTCACTTGGTCAATGATGCAACTATGCATAGAATTCAAGAAATACCTAAACCATCCACCTATAAAAAGAAGCTTAGGGGCACCCAAAATCGGAAGAAGCAATGCAAAGTGAGATCCAAACTAGTCATGATAGCAAGACTTGGAATTTTACACCTAGGCCACCTAACCATCAAGTCAGTGGGGTTAATTGGGTCTATAAGGTGAAATAAAAATCATATGGCATATGAGATAAGTACAAAGCTTGATTGGATTCCAAATTCTACAAGCAAAATCATGGCATTGATTATGACGAAACATTTGTTCCCATTATGCGGTTTACGTGATTGAGTATGAGGCATCATGTTTTGTAGCATGTGAGGCTATCTCATTTTGCCATGTATTATTTGACATTGGTATTTTGAAGGATATTCCTACATGCATCATCACCGTATTTAGTCTACATTAGCCATCACCAACAATCAAATCTTCCATTCTCAATCAAAGCACATTGAGATTGAGTACCACTTCATCCATGAGAAGATCTCATCCTCGAAGATTACTTTAGAATAGTTGTACTTCTCAGGGAATGTGGCAGTCATGTTCATGAAAGCTTTATCTCTAGTTTTGCTCTAGCACTTGGTGGATCTCTAGTGCATTCAACCTTTCCAAAATGCAATTGTAGAGATTATGTTATAGAAATGACCCTATTTTACATTTTTTCATTTCATTAATAGTTCATTTTCATTAGTGCATCTCTATTTTGTATTACTTTGGTTGATATTTTGGGAGACTTTCTATTTAGTCTCTTTATTGTATTCATTCTCCTTTCAAGAGATCTATCCCACATTGGATGTATTTTGAGACCTTCTCTGTGCTAACATTAGAAGATCCCTTGATGATCCTTTCGTGCTTTTTGCCTAAAGATCATGCACAACTCCCGAGAACAGAAAGCTATGCATTGTTGTTTTTGTGTGCACTCAAAGATGAGAGATAATACCATTCTCCTCCCAACCACACAACTCTATAAATACAATTCCTCAACTTTATCTTAATCCATGCAATGCATGCATGAGTTCCAAGTGGCCTCACACCCTCCAACCTCCAATAGAGGTGGTTCATACTAAAGGTGCTATAACATTTCCTTCCCCTTAAGTTCAGGTTTGTCATCAAACTTGATTATGGAAGGCATAGGTGAGTAAGATTAATAACATATATATGAATTGTTCCCACTAAACCTCATGTACCTAGTGTACATGTTCATCTCTTCGTAGTGTTTCCCAATATGTTTCCCCTTGAGAAGACTCTTGGACAATCTTCATAAAGGTGGGAAACCATCTTTGAAGGGTACTAACCCACTCCCATGTAGCACTATCTTTTGAACTATCTTTGCACTTAACGAGGTACGCTTGATATAAATGACTTATTGTCTGTGTTTCTCAAGTACAAAAAATGCTCTCAGGCTCATGCGGAACACATTGAATAGAAGTAGGCTTGATAACCTCACTATATAAAAAGAGGTTGTGAGATTCTCCTAATTTCTTTTTCAACCTGTTGACATGAAATACAGGATGAATCTGATTACTATTTGGAAGATGGAGCTGGTGAGCCATTTGACCTGTTTACTTAAATATTGAGAATGGCCCACAATACCTAGGAGATAGCTTAGGTTCAAGGTCCCGTTTTCATGGTTTCAAATCTAGAAGAAACTCTAAGATAAACTTGATCTCCTACCTCAAAGTTGATTTCTCTTCTTTGAGTGTCACTATAGGATCTAACTCTATCTTGAGCTTTCCTAATATTTTCTTTAGCAAGTCTAAGCATATAATTCATTTCCTCCAATAAATCTTTTGTAGCATGAACTCGCTTGTTATGTAAACCAACTATATAAGGAGCTCTTGGCTGAAAACCATACATTAGCATAAATGGACTATGCCCTATGGAAGAGTGCTTGGCACTATTATATGCAAAATCTACTATAGGTAAGTACTCTTCCCAATTAGTTTGCCTTTCATTTACATATGCGTGAAGCATATCCTCTAAGATTTGGTTAACCCAATCTGTTTGCTATCCGATTGTGGATGCTGAGCCGTACTCATACTAATTTTAGTATCCAACCTCTTGAAGATTGCTCTCCATAAATGGCTTGTAAATTTCCTATCCCGATCGAAAACAATGTCTAAAGGAAGTCCATATAATCGGTATAAGTTCTCTACAAACAATCTGGCCAACTCAGGTGTCTTCACTGTACTTCATGTTGGAATAAACTTGGCCATTTTGGTTAATCTATCCACAATTACCCGAACCGACTCGTGCCCTGTTAGTGTCTTATGTAATCCTACTATGAAATCCATAGAAATACTCTCCCATTTCCCATTGAAATATCCAACAAGTGGAGAAAAACTCCTATCTTTAACCTTTCAACTTTATTGGACTGGCATTTTTTGCAGATAAGCACATACTCTTGGACGTCCTTGTGAGTTCCAGGCCAATAAAACTACTTCTTAACAAGATCACAAGCCTTGTTAATACTTGGATGTCCCACACTCGGTGTGTCATGACACTCATACAAAATATACCGTCTCATTTCAGAATCCTTAGGGACACATACTTTTCCTCTATACAACAAATATCCATCTTGGATACTATAGTTCTTCCGCTTGAGTCCTTCTTGAGTACCCATTGATACTTCATCCTCATTGGAAACCCATACTACAAGATCCCCTTGCACGACAACTTCCCAAATCTCTAAATATACATGATTAATCCTACACTTTCCTTTGATGGACTCAAGTAGCTCACTAGTGATCTGAGTAAAACTCAATCCGTTGAGCATAGGCATGTGACTAAGTGAATCAGCCACTACATTAAACTTTCCCTTCTTATGCCTAAGCTCATAATCAAACTCTTCAAGGGTTTCTACCCATCGAGCCTTATGAGCTTTAAGGTTTGTTTGATTAGAGAGCCATACCATAACCTTGGCACCATACAAATAATGATGCCACTTCTTTAAAGCATTGACAATAGCATACAGCTCCTTGTAGATGGAATAATTTCTTTGAGCTTGTTCTAATTTCTTACTTTTGAATTCTACTCGTCGACCATCTTGAATAAAAAATGCTCCTATATCGTAATCACTCATATTAGTCTTAACCACAAAGGGTTGGTTGGGATCTGCTATCTGTAATATGGTTCGTCATTGGGATAGCTATCTTGGCATAGTTCTTGATGAATCGTTGATAGAATCCGAACAAAGACAGGAAGACCTGCAGTTCTTCTAGGTTTCTAGGGTGCGTCCATTCCATAATAGCTTGCACCTTTTCGGGATCCATCTGAATTCCATGTTTGGAGATGATATGATCAAGATATCAAACTTCTTGTTTGAAAAATTCACATTTTGTCTCTTTAGCAAAAAGGGAATTTTTCTCGTAACACTTGGAAAACTAACTCTAAGTGTTCCAAATGTTTGTCTTTGCACTTACTTTAGATGAGTATATCATCCAGAAAGTCAACTACAAAATTGTCTAGGTAATGCCTCAAAGCATTGTTCATGAGAGTCATGAACGTGGCTACAACATTAGTGAGACCAAATGGCATCACTAAAGACTCTTAATGTACGTACCTAGTCCTAAAAGCACTCTTAGGTACATCTTCTTTTATGCATATCTAATGATAACCAGATCTCAAAGTCGCATAGAGCCATCTTTGTCCTTTACTAGGAGCATTGGTGATGCCCATGGGGAATTACTAGGCCTGATGAATCCTTTGTCTAAGTAATCCTCTATTTGACTATCTACTTCCTGATGTTGTGCCAAACTAACTCTATAAGGAGGCTTACAAATGGTTTTAGTGTCAGCAACTAGGTCTATGGCATGGTAAATGTCTCCCCTAGTAAGTGGCAATTCTTTGGGTAAATCAACAAGAAATACATCTTTATATTCAAACATGACTTGTTTAAAACTTTTAACTACTCTTTCAAGCAAGAGACAATAATAGAAATAGTTGTCCTTAGTTAATAAAGCATAAACATCCTGCATATCATGTGAATCAAATAAAGTTTCTAACTGCATGCATGAAATAAGAGGTGTAATAGGTACATCTTTTTCACCTTGAATACAAAATTTACTTCCTACTTTAACAAATTCAATAGTATTGTTTTGATAATTGCATTTAAGCGTTTTTCTTAAATCCCATAACCATTCTCTGCCCAAAACTAGGGTTGTCCTATCCATATTCATTATTTGGAAATCCAAGTGATCTACGTATCCTTGCATCTTGATTGCCAAATTGGATACCATAGTATCCCATACTCTTTTATCATTCCCTTGCATCATAGATACAACGTATTTATGCGCACTAGGTTGTTCGAGAATCTTGAGTTTTTTTGTACTAGAGCATAATTTATGAAACTATGAGTTACAGAATCATCAATCATGATCCGCTCTATAGTCCCATTAAAATGACCATGGAGTTTAACCGAATCATGGGGCCCAAACTGCTGCAACCACATAGATTGGGTTAAACAACACGTATGCCTGACATCCTCATGCATAATTTCCACTTCTTTGTAGCTAGAGCTACCATAAATAGGAAGTGTCTGCACTAGGTGAACTACTTTTTTGCCTTTGTGGGGTCATATTTAATAGAAATTTTAGGAGCATTATGAAGTACTTCAAGTTTTATGGCTTTATCAAGTCCTCTTACAAACCCATGCACCTTTTGAAAATCACCTAGACCTTTTGGCTTAAGTACAATCTCATGATAATGTGAAAGATAAATAACTAATGGTCTTCCTCTTTTGCATTACTCTATCCCACTCATCCCAACTACGTTCTTCCTTGTTCTCATGTAAAAACTCTTTTAGAAAAAGAACTTTAAACTAAGAACAATCTGGGGGGAATAGCTTTTGCCTCTTTCAGAATCATCCACCACTTGTATGCATGCGGTCCAAGCAATAAAATCGCTTGGAGGATGCGATACTTAGGTGGGGTTCCTTTAAGCTGATGCAAATCAGTCCACTTTTGAAGAAAAGTGTACACTGCATCATTGTTTCGGTCTCTATCATGCCCCACAAAGGTAGGTGGCTTGAGTGTTTGAGCAAAGGTGTATCCCTAAGATGCTTTTCCTTAACAATGGTAAGAGGTATAGTGGGCATAGGGTCAAGCTCTTCTTCTTTGTGAACCATGACTAAAGTATCATGAGATACCTCACATTCAAGATCTTGTTGGGAAAGAAAAGAAGCAAGATGATTTTCTAGAGTGACAAATTGGGTTTTTAACTATTTGAAATTCGAGGTCATACTCTCTAAAATAGATTCTAAGTTACTGGTTCCATCAAGTATCGGACAATGTTGGGCATGAGTAATAAACTCGTCATATAAATCCACTTCCTCCTCAACATCTTGCATATCTAACTCTTTTGGTTTTTCCTCATTTTCTACTTCTTTTTGGATTTTCCATAACCTAAGGAACTTCTAAAGATGAAATTTGGGTTTGCTTCTCTACAATTTCCATGGTTGGAATAATACTAATAGAATTTTGAAACTACAAGAAGTAAATAAAGTATAGATAATGAAAGAAAAGACTCAAGTTCACTCCTCTATAGATCTTTGATGCTTTGGAAGCAAACTTGAACATAACTTCAAAGATTTTAGTCACTGTTCGTATCCTTGAGAGGCCCCAAAGTGAATTCAAAATGTATGGTTGGCAATTGGGCGCTTTGAAAAGCAACAAAATCACCAAACAAGTCTTCACAATCACCAAAATTCACCAAACTTGGGCAAATTTGGGTTCTCACCAGATCTCGCCAGAGAACAAATGGACATCGAACATTTAAAACTTGCAACAACAAATCATATCCAAGTGAAATAATGAAATTTGGACTTTTGCAACATCAAAACAAGCCTCCAAAAGATATTCCTAGTTCTTGTAGAGAAATTGCAGAGACTTTTTGACCTGCAAAAAAGTAACAAAAAATGATGACCTTGGTGTCCTTAGAAAGCTTAGAAGCCAACAAAAGTCGTGCAATTTGACACTCGAGCAAGAAATAGTGCCTCCTTGAAGTAGAGGCTGTAGGTGTAGGTTGGACTGGAAGCAAAAAAAATTGAATATTGCCACAAGGTTGACTTTAAGACTTTGGAAAGCAAGCATTTTGTTGTCCAAAACTTGGAAAGAGGGTGGATTCACAGAGAGCATGCCACGGAGAATCTGGGCATATCTTGCTTTTCAGAATTGTTCATGGCTATGTCCTTCAACTCCTTGCTCACATTTAGAAAGAATTTCACTTTTTACCTTCCTTGCAATTCCTCAAGGTGTGCTTTGCTTCTTCTTCCTCTTTTAATCCCATATATGGGCATAGAGATTGTTGGAGTTAGATGTCTGTAGAAGCACACGAACAACACAAGGAAGAAGGAGAAGCTTGGAGCACAACACACAATACTGAATGTATTACCACTAGAATTTACAAAGATAAGTAACCCTTTAGGGCAATAGGCATATATACAAGGGGGGGGGGGGGAAACCTCCTAAAGAGGGAAAAAAAGCACCTCGATGATCCTAGTGTGTTCACACATATCACTACCTAAATATATCAACAAATCCCCCCTAGGAGTGATGCGGTGAACATGGAGCTGGCACTCAGGTATAAGGAAGTGCCAAGCTATGTGGAATCAATCCACAAAAGAAAGTAAACCCAAAGCTTTGTGGAAAGCTTCAAACTTCTCCGTAGGCAGAGCCTTCGTGAAAAGGTCTGCAATGTTCTCCTGCATGGGCACATATGCCAAGACGATCTCTCCCGCAGAGAACCTCTCCCTGACATAATGATAATGCACCTCAATGTTCTTAGTGCGAGCATGAAACACAGGGTTCCTCCCAATTGCCAATGCGCTCTATCTATCAGTGAAGATGGTGGTGGCAAAAGATTGATCAACACCCAAATCAGCCATAAGTTATTTGAGCCACACACACTCAACAGTCGCTGTGAAAGCTGCCTTATACTCAGCCTCACAACTGGAAGTGGCCACAATAGGCTACTTCTTGCTCAACCAAGATATACATGAGCTACCAAGCATGGAGCAAAAGCCACTAGTGGACACACGAGTGTCATAGAAACCACTCGATTTAGAGTTAGAAAAAGCATGTAAATCTGGCGGTAGTGATCCCCCCTTGTGATAAAACAATCTAAGTTGTTGGGTACCATTTAAGTAGCGAAAGATGCGCTTAACCGCTTGCCAATGCTTGACACTTGGGCAATGCATAAACCTGCTCATCTATGAGACAACAAACTAAATATCTAGCTAAGTAATGCGTAAGTAAATCAAGCATCCAACAACCTTCTAATAGAGAACACCATCAAATGCATCTCGAGCATCATGAAGACTGAATCATAAACCTGTCTCCATAGGAGTGGCAATAGATTTACAATCTTCAAGGCCAAAATGCTGCAATAATGTGTCAATATATGTCATTTGAGACAAAGTTATTCTACCATCAACTTGCATAAACTGAATGCCCAAATAATGATGCAAATGCCCCAAATCAGACATCTCAAATGAGGCATGCAAATCAACCTTAAAATGAGCAATATGCTTCTCATGAGGACCAGTGAGTGGTATGTCATCAACATACACAAAAATGATCAGAAGCACATCATTTGCATGCTTAACATATAAGGTGTTGGATTGTTCTCAAAACCATGTGCAATGAGATATGCATGTATCTTTTCATACCAAGCATGTGGTGCTTGCTTTAAACCATATAATACCTTCTTTAACTTGCACAACTGGTTTTCATGCCCTTTTTGCACAAAGTCACATGGCTGAAAAACATACACTTCTTCATGCAAGTCACCATTCAGAAATGCAGTTTTAATGTCCAACTAATGTACATTCCAACCATGATGAGCTACAAGTGCACAAATGCTATGGATAGTAGTCATTCGACAAGTAGGAGCAAAGTTCTCATCAAAATCAATGCCTCTTTCATGAGCATAACCCTTTGCAACAAGCCTAGTCTTATACCTATCAACTCTTCCATCAGGCTTACACTTTAGCTTGTATACCCACTTAGTGTCAATGGCCTTCTTGCTAGGAGGCAAGTCACATAAAAACCAAGTACCATTTTTCATAATAGCATCATATTCTGATTGCATAGCAGTCATCCAATTTTCAGACATTTGTGAACCTCATTCTCATCACAAAGACTAGAAGCAGCCATAGCATAGCAATCTGATGTAAAAGAAGCACTAGGAGAGTGAGAATGAGTATGATATGACAGAGGTACATCTAATTTGTTGTCACGCAAAGTCTGCACTAGCCATTTGGGCATAGTTTTTGCCTCCTCAATATTAGCTCTCTCATCAACAAGTGCATCATGTAAATCTGCATAAAAAATGGAATGATCTGCATCATCACATGAAACTTGTAAAAGCTGAAGAGTTGCCTCATTTGGAACAACACTCAACTATCCACCTATAAAGAGAGGCAACAAGGTGTCAAACATGTCTTTGGAGCTAACAGATGTCTCCTTAGTACATGAAAGTAATGGCTGAATAACATCTTTCACAAAAAACAACATCATAGCTAACCAAAATACGTTTAGTTTGTGGATGATACAGACAATAGCCTTTACTTTCAGAATTGTACCCGACAAAAATTCATTTCACTGCTTTATCATCCAATTTTCTGCGTTGTTGTTCAGGCACTAATGCATATGTCAAACAACCAAAAACATGCAAATGAGCAAAAGATAGCTTGTGACCATGCCATGCCTCATATGAAGTGATAGATTGCAGTGCTTTAGTGGGACATCTGTTAAGTACATATGCTGCACACATAACAACCTCAAACCAGAAACTATGTGGTAAAGCCTCACTCTTGACCATACACCTCACCATTTCCATGAGTGACCTGTTCTTCCTTTCAACAACTCCATTCTATTGAGGTGTATATCACATTGTACACTGATGTTTTATCCCACATTTAACTAGAAATACATTAAATTTAGAAGACATATATTCCCCCCCTCGATCAGAATGGAGGGTGCCCATCTTGCATGTTGACAGATTTTCAGCCAAAACCAAAAATTGTTTGAAGCACATAAACAATTCGGACTTTGCCTTCAATGGACATATGCATGCATGCCTAGAGAACTCATCGATGAAACTCACGAAGTAAAGATAGTTCCCAAAAGAAGGTGTCTGCATAGGACCACAGACATCACTATGAACAAGCTTCAATTTCTAAGTAGCTCGAACTAAACCATCTTTTGGGAACGATGAACACTGCATTTTGCCCAAAATACAGCCTTAACATACATGTTTATCGGGTGCCTCAAGTTTGGGCAAAGAGGACACCATTTCAGATTTTTGGAGGCATAGCAAACTAGCAAAATTCAGATGACCAAAGCGTGCATGCCAAAGCTTTGCATCTGACATAGCCGGAGAATCATGTACTGCACATGTTGAATCATTCATAGATTTTTCATAGTCTATGAGCTTATACATCCCAAGGCATAAAATGTCAGAAGCAATAATCATGTTGCCATTTGAGAAATCAGGAACTTTACATCTATCATCGACAAATTTCACAACCAAGCCAATCTTGGATAATGCAAAATATGATAATAGATTTTTCTTGATCCCTCACATAAACAAAGCATCTAACAATGTAAAAGAACTACCATCAACACTAGTCAAAATGATCTTACCAACTCCCATAACAGGATAAGAGGAGTTGTTAGTGCATGTGACAATATTCCCTGTAGGGGCAGGCTCGAGTGAAGTGAAGAAATTGTGTTGCGAGGTAATATGTTTGGTTGCCCCATTGTCAAAGTACCAAACATCTGAGTCTACTACAGACATACAATGTTCAGGAGAAGAGGGGTCAAAACTGCAAACAGTAGTAAACACCCATTCTTCATTCTGCACTAGATTAGCAGACTCTGTTTTTGGTGTAGAGGCCTCTGCAACAACCGTCCCAACCTCTTTTTTCTTTACCTCTTTTGTAGCCAGTTTTGGACAATTATTTATGACATGATCATTTGCTTTACAATACTTGCAAAACAATTTCTGCTTTTCTGTTTTCTTTTCGTCTCTATCATCCTTCTTCGATTATGTAGAATCAGTAGATTCTTGCTTACTAGTGGAAGAGCTCCATTTACCTTTGCCCTTTTGACTAGCCAAGAAAGCTTGATTTGCAACACGCATAATGGACCTGTTCTGCCTAGACTGATCTTCCTACAACAAAACAGAGACTAACTCCTCAAATGTCAAGGCATTTGGATTTGCCTTTCATCATCAAACGAAGAGTAGAAGCAAAACTCTGGTATGAATCAGGAAGAACATTCAGAACAATCTGCATAAGTGAACTGTCATGCAAGACTTCATCAACAAAAATCAAATGTTCTTTCAAATCTTTGATCTTTGTCAGAAAATTGCCCACGGAATCTCCTTCATTCATGTGCTCACTCTCCAATTGTTTTCAAAGGTAAGCAACATGAGCCTCATTCCTTGCCTAGTATAAAGTGGTAAGTGTATCCCAAACATCCTTAGCTATTCTACAAGAGCGATTGTGAGGAATAATGGCACGTTTGATAGATAAGGCTATCAATGCATGTGCCTGAGCATCTCTACCATCCCAACAAAGTTGATGTGCAGTAAGTGCAGTAGGAATTGAAACACAAATAGAAATCTGCAGAATATCACCATCTTCGACGCCATCTGCATCAACTCCAGTACCTGTATTTGTAGGTGTAATAGGACGTTTTTCAACACCCTCCACAATATTCCACAATCCTTTTGCGACCAATGCATGACTCATCATATAAGCCCATAATGGGTAATTCGTACCATCCAACTTATCCTCAAAAACCAACATATAGAATACATCACTCCTTTCAGCCATGGCCATTGACTAAAATACCTTGATGCAGAAAATTGATTGTATCTCAAAAAGTTGAACAGAGCTACCCTATTGAGTTTTGCTAAACCTGTAGCACACTTTGAGATGCTTATACTAGCGAATCAAAACTTGTATATATCTTTGGCACAAAAATACAAAATAGCTTGCACAAGCACTATGATAGTGTGTTCGGAGGCCAAAACGAGCTCATATCGCGATTTTGACACTACAAAGAGAAGTAGTTTTGATCTCCTAATCACGCTGAGTATGCACACCAAATTTCATGCGATTTTGAGACTATGACTGGAGGAGTGGCGATGATGCCCTAGATGAAGCGGCGAGCTGCTCTAATACCAATTGTTGGAGTTAGACGTCTACGAAAGCACACAAACAACACAAGGAAGAAGGATAAACTTGGAGTACAACACACAATAATGAATGTATTACCACTAGAATGTACAAAGATAAGTAACCCATTAGGGCAATAGGTGTATATACAAGCTAGGGGAAAAAAACCTCCTAAAGAGGGAAAAAAGTGCCACAATGGTCCTAGTGTGTTCACACATGTCACTACCTAAATATATCAACAGAGATGTGAAGAAGGTGCTTTATATAAATCGCTCCAAGTTGAGATCTCTCACTTGAGAGGTGAGGAGGCTCACTCCTCTTGGGAGTTGTCTTGGGCAGGCACTATGCGTTCACAACTCAGTCCTATGCTTCTCCTTGCAGGTGTGTGCTGTCGTCGTCTTTGCGATGTCTCGTTGAACCTGTGCTCAGATACCAATGTGCTAAACTTAGCAGAGCCCCTAATGATCCTTTCGTGCTTTTTGCCTAAAGATCATGCACAAGTCCTGAGGACAAAAAGCTAAATGTTGTTGTTTTTGTGTGCACTCAAAGGTAAGAGATAATACCATTCTCCTCCCAACCACATAACTCTATAAATACAATTCCTCAACTTTTTCTTACTCCATGCAATGCATGCATGAGTGCCAAGTGGCCTCACACCCTCCAACCTCTAATAGAGGTGGTTCACACTAAAGGTGATATAACAATATGGTACAATTTCTAACAAAGTGTTCTGACCTCTCCCCCTCACCTTTTCATTGTACTGTCTGATAAGTTCTCCAAAAAACCAATATCTTATTGATTTTATTTGTATCAATCTTTAGATTTTTCTTATTTTAACTACAACTCATTGCTATTGCACTGTTCACATAGGATGGCGGCTTAAAACCAAGTTCGTGTAGTTCCACCTTTCTATCTAAATAGCTATGAAGTGGTAGCACAAATTTTTTTCTTGTTCTACCAGGAACACAATAAAAAATGGTGAAAGTTCCATGAGGTCTATCTGAACCAACCTAGGATGCCAATCTTCTATTCTTCTCGTCGAGTAATTTATCCTTGCTAATTTTTTTAACTTTATAATTAGATCAATCATTAGGGCTTTGAACATTGTTAGAATGCCAAAATGCTAAAAATTGTTCAAAAATTTGAATGAGAAGAGGATTCTTTAACCGTTTTCCCAAAGGGCACTATTGAAAAAATGAGCTTTTTCTCTCTTTTTCTCTCTCTCTATAACAACGCGTGGGCAAGAGCCCCCCCTTGTATTTCTATCCAGCCACATTTGGTGCTTGGGCAGTTTGCTGTGCTGCACCAAATTGTGCGCAACTGGAAATGCACAAGGTGAGATGGCTCGCGTTAAGCGTCACGGGCAAACACGTTACAAGAGGCTTCTCGATGGCATAGCATGCACTTTCAAGAAGGGGGTGCTGAGAGGACTAGCACAAAGTTACGACACGTCGTTCGTAAGAGTCGCTTGAGGGTCGCTTGATCTTGGTCTACAGAGGCTCACTATGTCCCCCTATAATTGCGCACAATTTGGCGTCGCATGGCAACAAACCCAAGCACCAAATGTCGCTCGATAGAAATACAGGGGGGCTCTTCCCACGGGTTGTTACACTGTCTCTCTCTCGAAAAGGGATCCTTGGAAAAGGGTGGGGCTCTTCCCACGGGTTGTTACACTCTCTCTCTCTCAGGGATCCTTGGAACAGGTAAAACCAGAGCGTCGTGGTTTAACATGAGTTACATTTCATGATACGCTTGTTCACAGCTTTGTTCACCCTGCTGACGACTCCAGTGAAGCTGCGCAGGGCGACAGTTTATCGAGCGAGAGGATGTTTGGTAGGAAGGCTCTCAGTAAAGGCAGTCGTCTTCGGCATTGTAATCTGGAATTCGCTGCGGCGTTCTCCAAAGTTGGATATGTAGCACCCTCTGCGGTTCGCAACACTTCTCAGCATAATGCTCACCAGCAGGCCATGAATTTCTCGTCTGGGAAAAACGTTCCTGAGAGCTCATCGAGTTCTAAATCGGAATCTTCTATTGGATCTGGTGGCGATTATCTCTCTCTATTCCAACCAAGCTCTGGCTCGAGCATCGCTCCTTACACCCCAGGTTCAATCGTAGCTCCATTTTAGAATCTCTCACACATGTATTACGCGTGACCTGTTCATTTTCCTGTGTCCTTTACTCAGTTGCAGCATAACTTTTAATAGCGATGGACTTTTGTCGCCTATCATTTGGAGCTGCCAGAGATGCATGTTGATGGAGGAATCCAATGATGCTTATTGTAGCTTTTCAACGGACGATATTCTCGTTCTTCACACAAATCATTCAAGCAAAGCAAATGACACTCATTAAAGAGATTATTGTTCATCATTCTTGACTTTCATTTGATGTTCATGGATTTATCCATTCTTGCTAAATTCTACATTGCAATCTTTTATTAGGTCCTCCTTTCTACAATCTATATAATGTACAAGTTCTGCATAGAGTTGTACTTTGAGGATAGTCTTGTATGAAGTGATCTCTTTTGCATGTGTAACATGATCCATGTGGAGAGGTTTTGGGTGGGTTTTTCTATCTTGACAGTCCTTTTTTAGTGATGTGCATGAATGTGGAGTGGTCCTTCTCTATTCTCCCTTAACTAGTTCCACACAAATTTATGGTGTCCATGTGTCTCCCAACCCTCTTCAAAATGGTCTAAATAATATCGAGTGCCTTAAGAACTATCATCTGCTCTCCTAAGCTAGATGATGAAATTCATACTAAAACTCTTTTTGGTGATATTTCAAACATACTTGACTAGAATAACATTTGTGGGCAAGGATGGTTGTTGTCCTAAAACAAGCTTAGGCCTCTCAAAAGAATACTTAGCTTATGTGTATTCTCATTGCTAGTCTTGTCTATATTGGCCTTGTCTTTTTCACACTTTAACGATCCTTTTTGACATGGTTAGTCCATTCTTGCTCAATAGAACATTAGTATAGTGGTATCTTATCCCTAGTCACCGTTGATCATTGCCTATTGCAAGTTGTAGTGGAATGATCTCCACCACAATTCAAATATTTTTGTAATGGATATGTTTTTTGTGGTTGAGGCTGAGGCAAGGGTCTTAGATCCATACTCACTTGCTTAGCGATGGTGTTTACTAAGTCTTGTATAGGTTGAAAACTCTTAACAGTATTAGTTGATTTTTCTACCTACTAAAATCTTTCCCACATTGTCATCTAAATCAATGGCTTCAATAATACATTCGTCCATGCACTAACATCATTTGTGATAGACAAGGGTTCTTAATATTCAATCCTTAAATGAATAAGAAGACTTCATTAGACTTCAAGGGTTAAGAAGCTATCATCAAAATGTCTTGGAACTTGGAAGAATGGAATCAAGTACATAATTGAAGGAGAGCATGATATATCAAGCACTTCATTTATGATTGCTTTGGAATTTGAAAAGATAATGATTATCTCATGCAGTTAAAAGTATTTGATTTACGAGTTGATGTGAACACTATTGATGCGACACAAAAAAATCATATTTTCTTTGTTGAACAAACTATGTACAATCAAGTTAAAGATCTATTGTTTGAATTTGAAGTTGTGTTCTCAAATGCATTTCCTTCAAGACTATTTGATTTTAAATATTTCATGTTTGAATCTAAAGATGGATCTTAGATGATTTTCATACAAGATTACCTCCTTGGGGACCTACATAAATCACATAATAGTTTTGATTCTAAGAATCTAACCAATTAGGAAAAATTCCTTTAGGCTAAGCGTTGCTCTATGAAAAGAAGTTGAACATCTCTTGAGGATTACTAGATAAAGGTTTATTAGATCTAACTAATCTCTTGGATTGCTTTTGTCTTAGGAGTTCTTATGAAAGACAAATCTATGCAAACATGCATTCAGTATTGTGCTTTAAGCAACCTAATTACGGACAAACACTTTCCAATGTCTTATGTGGGCGACTTATTTGATCAAATATGAGGAGACAATCTCTTTGAGAGATTTGGCTTATGATTCAAATGTCGTTAAGTTTGAATCAAAGTTGAAGAAGTTCTTAGAACGACCTTTGGAACTAGATACTAAAAGGTTAACTTTATTGTTATGCCATTTAGCCTTGTTTATGCTCAAACCACATTCATGCATCAATTATTAGTTTTTATTCTTTATGTGTGTGTGTGTGTGTGTGTATATATATATATATATATATATATATATATATATATATATATATATATATATATATATATATATATATATATATATATATATAGTGTGGTTCATTTTGTATTGGTTTTCTTTCTTGTTTGTATTTTTCATGTCTTATATTGATTTTATTTGTTGTCTAGTCTCTTGTTTTTGTTTGTTGTTTTTTATTATGTGTATGTATTTGTGTTATCTATCTTGGGTTCATAAGTTTGGATAACTCTGAACATATGAAGGTATATATATGAAACCATCTCTAGTTCTTAAAAAAAAAAGGAATTTTAATTTTTTTGTGGTCAAATTTCTAGATTATATCCTTATTGTTGGTCTTGATGAGAGCACACATTTGGACCATATCTAAACCATCTACTAGATAATTTGAGAAAAGAAGTTGCATGGTAATGAGTCAAAGTGTAAATCCTTTGCTCGCAAGTTTAAGTATCTTGGTTATATGATTTCTTAGAAGGGGATTCAAGTAGATCGAGACAAAGTGAGAAGCCATCTTAAATTAACCATACTCCAAGAATGTGATAAAGGTTCAAGGTTTTTTGAGATTATAATGATACTATCATTATTTCATTCTTCGTTATGCTAAGTTTTCAATCCCCTTTATAGCACAATTGAAGGGCAAGGGTAAATCCTTTTTTTGGGGTGACATGCAAAAACAAAGCATGGAAATATCTAGGGAAGCTGAAGCATCAACCCCAATTTCATGAATTGTGGTTCCTCAAAAGCCCTTTCTGAAGTTGATATTGGTGTTGCCATCATTGAAAGCTATGTGCTCATGGTAAAAAAACAATGTGCCATTGCCATCTCCACCTCCTCCTTCAATATGGGGTTCCAATTTTCATGGAGTGTTTGTTGACGTGATTGATTTACATAGGGCATTCCCGATGGTGTAGAAGAGGGAGTAGGAGTGTGAGTAGGAGTAGGAGCACAAATCGGAGTGGATGAAGATTGTGTGCTTGAAGTGCATGGCATAGAAGACTTCAAAAACGATGCCGGGTTGATGGAAGCTTGCGAGGCACGACGAACATGAACTTGGGCATCACGAATAGCAAGTTTATTGAGCAATTCTTGCTTCTTATCGGAAGTGATTGCGGAACAAAATCTTACTTCATTTCCACATTTATGAAGTGTGCACACATCTCGTTTGCTCCATCGATTCTTTTATAGCCACATAGTTTGCAACTTTACGGTCTTGCACCCACTCCTTCTTTGGTAGATGCGGGAGAGTCCACCTCTTCTCACCATGTCCATTTGCTTGTAGCATGCCTCTTGTTGTTCGATGCACTTGTTCGCAATGAAGAAGTCATAAGGGAAGAGAATACTATGAGGAGAGGAGAAAAGAGGGAAACAAGATAAATCGCCAGAAACAATTTCTCACATATCTTTTACTATCAAAAAATTTTATAGCATGAAACTCCAAAAGGGATAATTGGCACTTCCCTCAAGTCTCTCATGAGGAGATAAAGTCACAAGGATATTCGACTGGCCATGTTCACCCATTGGATTCGAATAGATTAGAATTATGCTCTAACATGATAAGGTTTATGTGCACCAAGCACGAAACTCAAAATCCTATGTATATAACAAAATTCCAAATGCAAGTCTAAACCTTCGCACAGAAGGTCTTTGTTACAATTAAGTAACCTCAAAACTTATAAACTCATGAAAGTAAACAAGATTGCTCTTCACGAACTAAATGCTCACACAAGTCCACAAGATCCAAGCAAAGAACTAATAGAAGAAGAAGATACATAACTAGAGATGAAGCCTTAACCTCTACAAAACCACAAACCTCAACCAGAAATGCCCAATCGACTAGAGGTCCAACTTCTCAAGATGAGAAACTATGGGATTCAAAGGATGGGCAAGCAGTAGGCATCATATTTCTTTCAATGGAGAAATTTGTGATTCTTCATCTTAGACCTTGTTTGACTTCAAAAGAAGCTTTGGATAGATTAGAAGTTCTGTTTTATTCTTCGAATATCACGAGCAAACATATCTGAAATGGCAATTACACAACTTGAGAACTAAAGAAGGTAGTTAAGTCCATGGAAAGTGAACACCTAACTAGAATTCAAGATCTAGTTGATGAGTTAAACATTGATGTAGCTATAGAGGAGGATGAGCTTGTCACTATCACTCTTACTTCATTGCCAAGGTCTTATATGTCCTCTCTTTTTTGATGACTTTCTCTATCACTGACATAGTGATCACTGTTGGAAGTGGAGTGGGCCTCAATAACAAAATTAATCACAGGTTTACAAGATCTTCCAACACATGAACCTTAGCATACACACCTTAATACTCAAAAAGAGATGAGTGAGAGATAGAGATAAACTAGACAAGTTTTTCCAAAGTGTAGGGTAAGCTAGAATGCTTACCTACACTTATCTTATATATGAATGTCAAATTACAATGTGTGTAGTTGATTACAAACTTTGAATCTAGGTAGAAATAGGTAACTAGATACAAGAATTTGTGTGTAAAGTGCCTAAGAGGTATGAAGAGTATGTGTATGTGAAGATGTAGAGAATATGAACAGTTTAGAACTGTTATACAGCAAACCCTAATTTTGAAATTAGGATTTCAAAAACCCTAAATCAGAAGCTAGTGACCTAACAAGTAAGGAACTGATATAGGCTTGTTACTCACAGTAAATCAACAATAAGCTAATGGTTGGCTAATACTAACTCCTCTAGAGCTCCACCAAAGGTAGAGCACACTTCCTCCAAGTGTATAGAACACTTCCTCCAAGTATGGCTGATCACCAACCATGACTTGAACGCTTGAGCTCTTGGAGGATGATCTATGGATTAATAATGGATTATGATCCCTAGGTGCTCCTTATATGGGAACTAAGTTGCCCGCGAAAAATCACGGCAAAAAAGCTTGTGAAAAGCAAAAAGCATGGGAAAATCCAAAATTTTCGATGGTGTTTTTTTATCACCAAAAATTACTTTCCAATGCTAAACCAGCAGCGATCTCCTATATGGGCCATCAATTGAAGAATTGAAGTTGCTTTACATGATCTGTATGATGAGAGGGTTCAAATGAGGTAAAAATCCATTTTATGACAGAAATTAGGGCTAGGATTTTCTCTTGATTTGGACATCTGATGGTTGAATGTTGTATATCAAATGAAAGCTCTCTTTTTGATAAGCTAATAAAAAATTTTGACCTTCTATACCCAAAAATTGGCTTAGTCCCTAAAAATAGGGTTGCTCGTATGTTAGGGTTTTGGAATATTTTGACATTGTTTCCAACAATCCCCCCTTCCATGTCATAATGATACAAGGTTCAATAATCTGCAAAACTTCGGATCTTTGAAAATATTTCTCTTAACTCATTTCCAATGAATCTTGAGCGGATTGTGCAATAACTTGGATACTTGAGAAACTGCAAACTGAATGTCAGGACGTGTATTACATAAATAGATCAAGCAACCAACTGCTTGACTGTACAAAGTAGCATCAAAAGGTTCTGAATCTGCTTTGGATTGTAATTACACATTAACATCCATAGGTGTTTGCATAGGCTTGGAATCTAACATCTAAAACCTTTCCAATTATTTCTCAATGTATTTCTACTCTGTTATGTAGATACACTCATCTATGTACTTGAACTCAATCCCAAGATAATAATGCAAAATACCTTAATTATTCACATCAAATGTATGCTTAAGTTGTGCTTTAAAATATTGAAGGTCTGAATCCTTGGAACTTTTTATGATCATATCATCAACATATATGATAATAATAATCAAAACATCTTTCTCAACTTTAACATGAAGAGTAGAAGCTGCATTTGAGTTTTCAAATCCAATAGATAAGAGATAGATATGTATCTTCTCATCCCATGCGCTTGGTACGTGCTTTAGTCCATTCAAACCTTTGATAAGCTTGCATACTAAATGCTCTTTACCCATTTCTTCAAAACCTTCTGGCTGCTGAATGTAGACATCTTCATGAAGATCACCATTAAGAAAGGAAGCTTGATATCTAATTGGTATACATTCAAACCAAAGAATGCAACAAGAGAGAGCAGTGTTCCGACTACAATCATTCTGGAAGTAGGTGCAAAAGTCTCACCATAGTCAATACCTTTCTTTTGTGCATAACCTTTACTAACCTTGCTTTATACCTATCAATAATACCATTTGCTTTTTCTTTGATTTTAAGGATCCATTTATCACCAATTATCTTTTTACTTTTTGGTAACTCACAAAGGTTCCATGTTTGGTTCTTATGAATAGAATCAATCTCTTCTTGCATAGCTTTCTGTTGGGGATAACGGCCCCAAGGTCTCTCCTTTTGGACCCCAAATTGGGGAGTTATAGACAATTACATTATTTCTATGACTTTTGATCATTGACCATGTATGAACATGTCCAAAGGACCTAAAAGTCACTTATCAATAAAACTTGGTCCCAAATCTCTCATAACTTGATTGGGACTTCTTCAACTTCAGCTTCTCCATCTTCTTTTCCAAATTTTTGTGCAGGTTTCTCTCTACTTTCTCTCTCCTCACACAACAACCCACTCGTTTGGCATTTGGAGCAACTGAGCACACCATCGTCTAGCTCTCCGTCACCTCTTTCAACGGGTATTAGAGCTTTGAGCTGTTCCATCGCGACAAAGTTGTTCCAAGTGCTTTTCTACTTCAGCCTATGTTAAATTGAAGGCTTTTTCTTGCATCTGGGAGAATTTCATCGTGGAAAACCTTTTTTTTTGGCGATAAAAGTGCTGTTTTTGGAGGATTATTGAAGCCCATAGCAAAGCTGAAACAAATTTTGTATTTTTTAGAGGGTTTCATCGCGAAGAATGTCATTTTCAGCATCCACAAGTCCTTTGTTGCGAAGATTCTCTCTTATTTCAAGTGGGAGAACATGTACAAAGATTGAGGAAGTGCATACTTGTTGGAAACTTATTACAGCAAGTCATTTCTTTTCACCCATTGACTCCGTTTTGCATCTATGTATGCCTTTTGTGGTTGAAAAACAACAAATTTGTTGTTTTTGATGCAATTACAGCTTGCTTGAATTTCTTGAAATTTTAAGCAGAAATTTCCAAAATTTGATTTTTGCAAGTTTTGAACAGTTTTTAGGGTTAATTTCTGAGCTATAGTCTCATCAGCTGATTGCGCACATGACAACAGGTGATTTTTATCTTTTTTCGATGCAATTTTGAAGCTCTCAATGTGAAAACATGGCTTCTACCTCCTCTGATGTCAAAAGCTTGTTTGAGATCAAGAGATTTGACGGTAACTCTTTTGATTTGTGGAAAGAGAGAATGTTGGGCATCCTCTTTCTTAAAGATTGTAAAGGGGCTCTTGAGGAAGTCAAGCCTAAACAAGATGGACGGATGTAGCATGGATGAACCTAAACAAGAAGGCCATCTTTTACATCAAGATGGTTGTATCAAATGAAATCTTAATGGATTTCAACCTCTTTTGAGATATGGAAGAACCTAAAAGCCACTTATGAAAATACCACGCCTGTAAATCAAGTGCATTTTATGCATAAGCTAGTGTGTATGCAACTTGATGAGTCAAAAAGTGAAGCTTATCACTTATTTGCTTTTACAGGTACTCTTTCACAATTGCAAGACTACATATTACTTGCATTTGATGATAAACTTAAGGCCATCTTCTTGTTGATGACCTTACTTGATTCATGGGAAACATTAGTTGTTTCACTTTCGAATAGCCCCAATCTTACCTTTGATGGTATAAGGGGTTCTATTTTGAATGAGGAAATAAGAAGGAAAGCTACTTGAGAGGGAAGTGGTTCAGCCAATGTGGCTAGAGGAAGAACATAAGAGAAAAGTGGAAATGTACAGAGGAACATGAGCAAAAACAAAGGCAAGGCTGGAGTGACTTGTTACCAATGTGGTAGGAAAGGTCACAAGAAGCCCGATTACAGATACTACAAAGCTGAACGAGAAAGAAAGAAGAACACAGGTGATAAGAAGAAAAAGGACACCAAGAATGAAGCACATGACAACTCAAAGGACAAGGGCAAAGAGAAGGCCAATGGCAATGGGGCCTCTAGTATCGTCATTGAAGAGCTATCAGATGGAGAAGATATACTTTGTGCTACTATGGAAGCAAATCATGCCGAAGTTATTGATGCTTCTGTTAATATTCATGCACAAGATATGTAGATCACAAAGAGGGATCTGATTGATGCCTTGCTTACTATGAATGATGCTTTGTCACAAACATGGATTATGGATTCAAGTGCATCATTCCATGTTACTCCTATTAAGGAGTGAACTTTTCATGCAGCCAGCCATGGACATGTATATCTTGGAAATAACCATGCTTGTTCTATTGAAGGTATTGGCACAATGCTTCTCATTGTGGATGGTACTAATGAGCTGGTTTTGCATGATGTAAGGTATGTACCAAGCATCAAGAAAAGCTTATTGTTTGTTGGGCAAATGGATATGCATGGATATAGTACCCTCTTTGAGGAGGGATCATGGAAGCTTATCAAAGGGTCTAGGCTGATTGCTAAAGGTATAAACAAATGGACTCTTTATTGCTTACATGGTAAAGCCTTGCTGGGCAAGTTTATTGCTCTGACTGAAATCCATTCACATATAGAATTATGGCATAAAAGGCTTGGCCACATGCGCCGAAAAGGCCTTGATAAACTATGTAATTTGGACATGTTTGATGCTAAAGGCTCAAAACTTGATTTTTGTAAGGAGTGCCAATATGGTAAGCAAGTAAAGAATTCTTACTACTACTATGGTGTCTCTCGTAAGTCTAATGTGCTTGATCTTGTTCATTCTGATGTTTGTAGCATGCCCACAAAATCTGTGGGGGTGCGCTTTACTTTGTTTCTTTTGTTGATGACTACTCTAGGAAGCTTTGGGTATATTTGTTAAAATCTAAGATGAAGCCTTTGCTACATTTAAGTGATTTCATGCATTTGTGACCACCCAAACATGTAGAAAGCTGAAATGCTTACGTACAGATAATGGGGGTGAGTTTCCAAGTGCTAAATTCAATAGATTTTGTGAAAATTTTGGTATTAAGAGGGAGCTAACAGTCCCATACAGCCCCTCTTTCAACGGTGTGGCTGAAACGTATAATAGGAGTTTATGTGAGAGGGTGAGATGCATGCTGTCCACAGCTAATCTCCCTCATGGATTTTGGGGAGAGGCTTTGAAAACTGTAGTTCATATTTGCAGTCGATCCCCTCATATGTCCTTAAAAGGTGGCATTCCGGAAGAGGTTTGGTCTGGCAAACAAGCTTCATATGACCACCTATGCATCTTTGGTTGTGATGCATGCATATAAGGCCTGAGATGAGAAGCAAGTTAGATGCAAAGTCCATGAAAGGAATCTTCATGGGTTTTGGAGATGAAGGTGAAATGGGCTATAGGATTTGGCTACCTCAACTCAAGAAGGTAATACGCAGCCGAAATGTTGTATTTAATGAGGCAAGGCTGCTCAAGAACAATTGTGCCTCTAAACATGACCATAAAAGAGTCAAATTTCAGCATGTACAGCCACCAGTTAAATCTGATATGAACCCTCGGGATGCACCACATATGACTGGAAATGACAATGAGCCCGTGGTTATTGAGCCAGACGATGATGCTGGGCAGCAAAATGGTGCTCCTGATGGGCGTATGCAGCCACTTATTCATGCTGAAAGCAGAGCTGGAAATGATGTACAATAGCTCATTAACAATGAAGAAGTTGATGTATCTCTTGATGTAGATCCATTGCCGGATAATGTGGATCATTGGGTAAGAAGATCTACACGTCCTAGGAGGCCAGTGAATAGATATCACCCCGCTATACATCATATTATGTTATCAGATGAGGGTGAGCCTCTCACTTATAAAGTGGCAAAGCTATGTGAGCCATAACATAAGAAATTCGCGAATTTTTGCCCTGAAATAAAATTCGTTTAATTCGTTCACGAATTAATTCGTTGGGCACGAATTTTATAAAATTTTTTGATGCAAAAATTTTGAAGATATTTTTAAGTTGCATGTTTTTTGGTTATGATAGTGAGAATATTATACATGATGATGTTGACTTTTGTATCTTGATTGTTTTGTTAAGACACGTCACATGAGTCACCGAACACGATAGATTCTCATATATTATGTATTATACTTTCATGTAATGGTGTATGATTCTAATGTTTGTCATCTATGATCTTATGTATTATGTGTGGTATTTTAGGTTTATGATTTTGACAATGGTGATAAATCATGATCTCCTAGTTGAATAATGAATTATACAATGGTGAAATATGTTTTAAATTATCACTAATTGAGCATTAAGATGTTTACATGCAAGCATTTTGCTTAATTATCCAAATTTCATACATGCATCTAATATATATATATATATATATATATATATATATACACACATATATATTAGATGCAGGAAGAGATAAAGGCTTCACGTACAAATGATACGTGGGATTTGGTTGAGTTGCCCAAAGGTAGGAAGGCCATTCCCAACAAGTGGGTGCACAAAATCAAAACTGTTGATGGAAAACCCAAGTATAAGGCAAGGCTGGTTGCTAAGGGATATGCCCAAAAAGAGGGCATTGATTTCCAAGAGGTGTTCTCTCCACTGGTTAAAATGACCACATTACGTGTGTTGTTGGCTCTCACAGCTGCCTTGGATTTGGAGTTATTCTAAATGGATGTTAAAACAACCTTTTTGCATGGTGATTTAGACGAAGAGCTATACATGAAACAACCAGAAGGATATGCCATTCCTGGAAAAGAGCATCTGCTATGCAAGCTGAAAAGGAGCTTATATGGGCTGAAACAGGCCCCCAGACAATGGTATAAGAAGTTTGATGCATTTATGCTCAAACATGGGTTCAAAAGAAGCCATGCAGACCACTGTTTGTACACTAAAAAGGATGAAGATGGCAGCCCAATCATTCTTGTCCTGTATGTAGATGATATGCTGCTGGCTTGGAAGCAAAAGAGCACTCTGAATGCTCTAAAACAGCTGCTGAACTCTGCATTCTCAATGAAAGACATTGTGGAAGCTGAGCATATTCTTGGTATGCGAATAAAAAGGGATAGGCAGCAGCATACTTTGCATTTATCCCAAGAAAAGTATATCGAAAAAGTGCTTGACAGATTTAATGTGGCTGATGCTAAGCCTCTTGGAGTGCCATTGCAACCACATGTTAAGCTTTCCAAGGATGACCGTCCCAAAGATGATGATGCAACCAATTACATGAAGAGTGTTCCATATGCATCAGCTTGTGGTTCACTTATGTATGCTATGGTTGCCATAGGCCAGGCATTGTTTGTGCAGTGGGAGTTGTTAGTAGGTTCATGGCTAATTGTGGTAGAGGTCAGCGAGAGGTAGTCACATCTAGCTTGAGATATTTGAAAGGGACCAAAGGTAAATGCCTATGTTATGGAAAGGGTCCATTGGAGTTAAAATTTTTTGGACCCCAAATTGGGGAGTTATAGGCATTTACATTATTTTTATGACTTTTGGTCATTGGGCATTTGTGCACATGCCCAAATGACCTAAAAGTCACTTATCAATAAGACTTGGTCCCAAATCTCTCATACCTTGAGTGGGACTTCTTCAACTTCAGCTTCTCCATCTTCTTCTCCAAATTTTTGTGTAGGTTTCTCTCTCTACTTTCTCTCTCCTCATGCTTGTTTACTTGGTATTTGGAGAAACCGAGCATACCACCATGTACCTCTCCGTGGCCTCTTTCAGCTCTCTTCCATACAAAACTTTGTAGTTTATCTTTAACATTAGCTCGTTCATTCTCAATTGAAGTGCATCTTTAACATTAGCTGGTTCATTCTCAATTGAAGTTAGTGCTAAAGTATTATCAATCTCAAAATGTTTTGCGTAATTTACCCGATCTGCATGTTCTCTCCTTGTCTGACTTCGGGTTCGTCTTGTGAAGTTCTTTATATCACTGTCCTTCCAAGTTTGATATAATCACCTTGACTTATTCTTGAAAAGTGGTGAAATCTCTTATAGTTCTTCAATATCTCTTTGTCTTGGAACTCTGGAACCTTCTTCAACTTCATAAGTTGGAACATCAGGAGGAATTAATGACAGACTAGGTAGTGTTGTAGGTAATGAAACTCTCTCTTCACCTTTATCAAGTGCAACTTTTAGGATTTGAGAAGGTTCATCACCTCCCTTGTATGGCTGAATGTAAGAATACAAATTCCTTCTAAAAAATGCATAATCATATGCTTTTATGAAATCCAGAATCTCTGTCTTCTTATCATAAATCCGACCTTCTGCAATATATTAATGACGGACTAGGTAGTGTTGTAGGTAATGAAACTCTCTCTTCATCTTTATCAAGTGCAACTTTTAGGATTTGAGAAGGTTCATCACCTCCCTTGTATGGCTGAATATAAGAATCCAAATTCCTTCTAAAAAATGCATAATCAGCTGCTTTTATGAAATCTAGAATCTCTGTCTTCTTATCATAAATCTGACCTTCTGCAATATATGCATTGCACGAGAGTAGGATATCACCTGTTTTTGGAACATAGAATTTGTATCCTTTGCTTTCAGTTGCATAACCAACAAGGACAACTTTAATGGCTTTTACATCAATCTTATCACGATCCTTCTTCTCAATGTGAATATAAGCTCAAGAATCAAAAACTTCTTATCACGATCTTTCTTCTCAATGTGAATATAAGCTCGAGAATCAAAAACTTTGAAGTAACTCACATTGGGTTTTGTTTAATAATAAGTTTCATAAGGTGTAATGACCTTCAAAGTTTTTGTAGAAGACCTATTCAGAATTTGATTAGCTGTATGTATTGCATCAAACCAAAATCTGGGAGAAAGATTTTTGGATGACATCATACTAGGCATCATCTCAACAAGTATCCTATTCTTTCTCTCTGCAACACCATTTTGTTTTGGTGTGTAAGCAATAGTGCACTGATAAGGAATACCTTTGTCTTCAAGAAAAGACTTAAAGTCTTTTGATATGTATTCTCTTCCTCTATCGCTTCTCAAAATTTGAATTTTTGATTGACTTTCATTTTCAACCATAGCTAAGGACTCCTTGAAAGTAGGAAAGACTTCTCTCTTTACTTTAAGACCATAAATCCAATAATGTCTTTAGAAATCATCAATGAAAGTAACGAAATACATGAAACCTTGAATAGAATTTGTTCTCATAGGACTATTCACATATGAATGTATGATCTACAACTTCCTTGTGGTTATGATGTATCCATGCTTCTTGAAAGGAAGTTTGTGAAGCTTTCCTTCAAGACATCCTTCACATGACTCTGCATCATCTAGCTAAGCAAAAGTAGGCAAACTCTCCATTATATCATGATCTTTGATATGCTTGAGAGCTGTGTAATTCATATGACCAAATCTAACATGCCATAACTTCATGTTCTCCTTAGGTGTAGAAGACCTAGCAACATTAGCATGGCTAATTTTGGATAACACAAACATGCCACTTGTGTTTTCAGCTTGAAGTAGACACATAGTGTGACCTAGAGATTTAAATAGTAAGATTTAAATTGAGATTTAATCGTTTAAATCGTTTAAGTCATTCAGACTTGAAATAAAAATCGAGGTTTTTATCCATTCAAAGAGATTTTTATTTTTATTTTACAAAAAAATAAAAATAAAAAAAATAGAGATATATTTACATATTTGCATGATCATATATATATATATATATATATATATATATATATATATATATATATATATATATATATATATATATATATATATATACACACACACACACACACACACACACACACACACACACATACGCATATACATATATACACATAGCTTGAGTGAAGTGTCAAGAGTCAACAGTAAACACTATTAGACTCTAGAGACTAGAGCTAAGAAATGGAAGATCAGTACGACTCTCTCTCTCTCTCTCTCTCTTTGTACAATAGGTAGCAACACTTGATGATTGCTTATAGGCTTCAATAGGACCTCAGTAGAGTGATAAGCTTTGAGTAGTGTTTCAAACTCCTTGGGTATGTGATCCACGAGGATAAAGCCTTCTTTTTTTCTTCAAATGGTAATTTGAGTTCATAGGGTAGGGAATTATCCTTTGATTCTACATATCACACATCCTACAACTCTAGCATATCCATTTTCATCCTCCCATTCTCTCTCTCTCTCTCTCGCCCCCCTACAAAGTGTAAGGTTCTTTTTCGGCTTGTCGCTTGAAGGCTTACTATGAGGAGACTATGATGGAATTTTGACCTCATCTTTGACTATCCTTGAGCTTCCCTTGAGTGAATTCAACCTCATAAAAGTTGGGCAAAAAAAATAAAAATCGTAACTTTTTGTATTTAAATCGTAGGTAGAGGATTAAATCGAGAACGATTTAAAAGGTTTTTATTCTAGAGCAAAAAATCGCGATTTAAATGCACTATGAATAGACAATGCTCCTCATCAGGTGAGAGGATCTGACATGAATCTTTCTTGAAAACAACTTTAAAACCATCTAACAAGAAAGTAGATATAGAGAGTAAATTCTTCTTCATTTCTGGTACATAAAGAACATTAGAAATTGTGAAATTTTCATCTGTTCCAGATGTAATGCGAACTTCTCCAATACCTACAACATCCAAATCATGATGATCTGCAATGGTCACTCTTCTACCTGAAGAGTTAGTAAGGGAAGAAAATACCTTTCTACAACTTGTCATATGTTTAGTAACTCCAGAATAAAAAATCCAAGGATTATGAGAGATTGCATTTAATGCTTCTTGATTAAAAGCTAATTCTTCAATAGTAACACATGCATAAGAGTCTTCCTTTGAAGACTTAGGTTTTGGATCATCTTCAACATTATTACCTTATGCGTTCTTTTTCTCATTAAAAATCCTTGTTTTGCATTTTTCCATGAAATGACATGGTTTCTTACGGTAATAGCAAATTCCTTTCTTTGAAATAGATGTAGTAACAAATTTTTCTTTGGGTGTAGAGGAAGCATTAGGGGTAGGACTAGAAGTTTTAGGAGTAGAAGTCTTACTTTTCTTCTTAGTGTGTTGACTCTTTTTCTCCTTCTTTGTGGTCTCTTTCTTCTTCTTACCCTTTAGTGATGATAACATGGCTTCATCATTATCTTCCATACTCTTTTGTTGATCTTTATCTTGCAGTAACAAGAACTGCAACTCTTCAAATGAAAGTTCTCTATCCCTTGTAGAGAGAGATAAAGAAATAACAAAAGCATGGTATGTAGATGGAAGTGAGTTTAGAGTGTGTTTACCGTCTCTTCATCTGAAATATTTACTCCAACTTTGAGTAATTGATCTTGTAAGTCTTTGAGCTTCAAAATATGTGATTGAACTAATTCACAAACTTTTATTCTTGTGTTGGCTAGCTATCCCCTAAGATTAGCTTTCCTAGCACGTTTTCGGCTCTGATAGAGATTCTCAAACTCAAACCAAGCCCGACGAGAGGTTCTGCATGACATGATTTGGGGTATAATATACCTCTTGACTCCCAGAGCAATATATGAAAGTGCTTGTGTATCTCTTGAATCCCATCTGGTTTGCTCTTCTGTAGGAGGTAATCTGGTAGTAGTACGGACTCTTGATGACGAAGTAGGTCCTTCTTCTTCTTCACTAACCTTCAATTGAGCAGAAATAGGAACAACAGGTCTTTTGGAAGATGAAGCAACATCTTCTCCGACTTGTCTTTGCCGTGGATAAGTGCCATTGACAATATTCCACAATTCCTTAGATATTAACAAATTCATCATCATAAACCTCCACATTGGATAATTAGACATTCCCTCAAGCTTGTGTTCATTCTCAAGTCTATAATCACTCATCTTGTTAAGGGTGTATATCAACTATGCTGTAATACCAAGGTGGTTAAGTTCGTAAGGTTTGGTACGGGTAAGGTACGTGATCAAACTCTTACCTCCACGATAAGGTTCGTTAGTGTGTGTATATGTATGTGTGTTTGTGTGTGTGTGTATATATATATATATATATATATATATATATATATATATATATATATATATATATATATAGAGAGAGAGAGAGAGAGAGAGAGAGAGAGAGAGAGAGAGAGAGAGAGAGAGAGAGAGAGAGAGAGAGAGAGAGAGAGAGAGAGAGAGAGAGAGAGAGAGAGAGAGAGAGAGAGAGAGAGAGAGAGAGAGAGAGAGAGAGAGAGAGAGAGAGAGAGAGAGAGAGCATAGTACAAAAAAATGCTTAAAAAAAAACGTTTAGGACGTTGCGACATTCCGAATGTCCTAATACATTTTTTGGAGGTTTTTTTTTTAATTTTTTATTTTTAAAACTTTTATAAGATCATCTTTAACTTTTATTTTTGTTTCATGAACACAATTATGACAATGTATGGTTCTTTTTCCTTCTCCACTAAATTCTGAACCAAAAGTCCCTCCTATATGGTTTAGAAAAAAGTTCTTATTTTGATTTCAAAAGATATTTCATTTAGCAAGGAGTCAGGACTCATTAAATTCACATTGTTTTTATCCATCCTAGAGTCTATCACGCTAGAGTCTAAATGCATTGTCTTAGGAGTTTTAATGTGCTTTATGTTGGGCGTTAAGCTCATCAATCCAGTGTTTAAGACTTCATTCCCTTTTTTTGTTTAATTTAATCCAATTCATTTTGTAGTGGTAGTAGATTAAGTTTTTTATGTGTTTTTAGCACTAGATATGTAAATGAATGTTAGATATTCATGGATCATTGTAGTGGTAGTAGATTAAGTTTTTTATGTGTTTTTAGCACTAGATATGTAAATGACTGTTAGATATACATTATTCATGGATTATTGGAAGAAAAAATTGAAACGTTGTGACAAAATATAATACTCGTTTTTTATTTCCATTTTTTTAGTACCCTACGTATTAAACATTTTAAAAACCGTTTTTAAAATTCTTTTTTAAAACTCTCTTTGTACTATGATAGATAGATAGATATATATATATAGAGAGAGATACATACATACATACATATATGATATTACACAATACTGAGTACATACAATGTACATACATGATACATGTACATACTCACGAGTCACCTATGACCTCACCATTAAGGACTCACGAGTAATATGAATGATATCACAAGTCATGAGGCACTTGGGACACAAAAGTATCAATGTAATTTGAAACCAAACTATATAGAATAAAGAATACTTAAAAGATGATACGACAAAATGAACAAAGTAGCATGTGCCCATTGCCAACATCTCCATTACATCTCAAGAGAAATGGAATACATAACGAAAAACAAGTCAGAACTGGAGTCTGGCATAATGTCAAGACTAAACTATGTAGAACGGTGAACCAAGAAGTAAGCCTGAAAGATCTATCATCCATGATCCAAATACATGTAACATAACAAATAAAAAACATATCATTTGCGTATGTGACATGATACATCAATGTCATATGATCAATCATCATACATATCAATGGCTACATGCTACTACTCGACTAAATCCTCTAATGATGAAGATGATGAAGGAATATCTCCATTACTAATAAGATTTCTTTCATCATTATACTCAGGGTCTCTAAGAGGAATCATATCCAATGCTCAAGCATCTGCCTCTCTGATGTCATCATCTGTCGCAATGAAGCTCCTTTGCGTCGTGGGTGTAACTTCCGTCGACGGCCTATCATAGAACTCGTAGATGGAACATCAATACGTGACTGCGCTGATAGAACACGTGACCGAGCCCTAGTCACTCTCCTATCAATGCTCTCAAGCTCTCGATGTAGCATACGATATATGTCCTCTTGTTCATCTCTAATGTGAGCTTCCATTTATGAGTGCCTATACTCTCATCAAATATAGTAGGTGACACATGCAATATAAGAATTAAGATTTAACTTTAAACTTTCAAGTGACAAGAATTAAACTATAATTTTTATTGGATGTTAAAATTATAAATTAATTTACATGCTTTGGACCATCCGATTTCTTCGAGTCCTGTACAAGGCGTAGGTTCGCCTTGCAAAAGACAACACGCTCTAATTGTTTGACACTCAAACGATTTCGTAGTTTGGTGTGCACAAGGGAATATGAGCTCTAATTACGCTCACATGAACTCGAGAAGTGTCAAAATTTCATCAAATAATAAATATAGCATCAAAATTTCATCAAAATTTAATGAAAAAAGAGAAATTGAATATTAGTATAATCTTATACATGTGAGAGAATTCGCAATGCAATAGGTGCAATGATAGGATGACCATAACCATAATGCTGCCACCACCCAAGAGGTCGCATGGTCACCTCCTTACGAAGTGAGGTGGTCCTCCCATAAGCAATACCAACATTGCTCATGTAGCCTGTAAACTTGCTATCGAATGTGAGTTGCTCATCTGGTGTCAAGATGTGCTCCATGTATTGATACTTCATCAATCGAAGACTCGTCTGCGCCCATAATGTAGGTCCCTTGAAAAAGGGATCAAGAGGACTAAAAAATCCATGGATAGGACGAGATAGTGTTCGTTATTGTGCATCGACGAAGTCTATGATATCTTGCTTCCTAAAAAATTGAAACATTCGAACGATTTTAAATTCAGATTTATCATTTAATGTAGTATGGAAAGTGCAAACTTCAATGAAACATATAAGAAATGCTTGTCAAGTGACAATGTTGTCAATGAAGAGATAGCCTCTCCCATCTTCGTGTACATGTGGTATACAAGACAGAGAGTAGATCCTTCTGTGTCCACAATACGTAGCACAATGTATATGCATTTCAACACGAATACTGTGGCCACAATATCAGCCCCAAAGACGTCATCCAACACTTTGCATTGCACATTATGTGCAAGCTAAGTGTTTGCCGTATGCATGGAAGCCCATCGAGGATCAATTGCAGATATGTTCAAAGCATCGTTGATTGCCTAGAGTTTCTGAAAAACCATGTATATATATGCGAAGTGGATGTTTGCAAGACGAATCATATCCATTGAACTATGACAACAAAAATGGCAAGTGCATGATGGTTTTTGCGTATGAAAGTCACAATCCTCTTTGCATCACTCACTAACGGTGCAAGCCAAGACAATTTCTCTATGTCTTCAAAAAGAAGATCAAGCTAGTGTGCGGCACATGGAGTCCAAACAATACTAGGAAACTCTTTCTCTATCATTTCCCCCATGAATTTGCAATTGGAGGCATTGTTTGTGATAATTTGCATCACATTCTTAACCCCAATCTCAAGGATAGCAGTCTTTATGTGCTCAAAAATAAAGTCCCCAGTGATGCTTCGTGCGGACCCTGCACGACTAGCATCAATGGCTCATAGGAAATATATGCCAAGACAACTAGATAACAATATATTGATGATGTGGCATCTCTTAGTGTCATTCCATCCATTGGATATAATAGAGAAACCATAGGTCTTCCACCCCAATGTAATTGGCTTTAGTTGTACTTCTATATCGAGGATCAATTGCAGATATGTTCAAAGCATCGTTGATTGCCTAGAGTTTCTGAAAAACCATGTATATATATGCGAAGTGGATGTTTGCAGGACGAATCATATCCATTGAACTATGACAACAAAAAATGGCAAGTGCATGATGGTTTTTGCGTATGAAAGTCACAATCCTCTTTGCATCACTCACTAACGGTGCAAGCCAAGACAATTTCTCTATGTCTTCAAAAAGAAGATCAAGCTAGTGTGCGGCACATGGAGTCCAAACAATACTAGGAAACTCTTTCTCTATCATTTCCCCCATGAATTTGCAATTGGAGGCATTGTCTGTGATAATTTGCATCACATTCTTAACCCCAATCTCAAGGATAGCAGTCTTTATGTGCTCAAAAATAAAGTCCCCAGTGATGCTTCGTGCGGACCCCTGCACGACTAGCATCAATGGCTCATAGGAAATATATGCCAAGACAACTAGATAACAATATATTGATGATGTGGCATCTCTTAGTGTCATTCCATCCATTGGATATAATAGAGAAACCATAGGTCTTCCACCCCAATGTAATTGGCTTTAGTTGTACTTCTATACTCTCCTCCTCTTCATCTAATATGGGTCCATGAAGTCTATTATATTCCACCCCATGCCACTCGTCACAAGGACCTACCTGGGCTATTGCTTTCACCATTCTTCTCCAAGAATCTGTCCTCGCTACATTGAACAAGTTGCATTGAAGAATGCATCGTTCAATCTCTATTTCAAAAACTTTTTGTTGCTTTTGCAAAGCAGAGGACAACATAGAAGAACATAAGCTCCCTTGCCTAGGTCTTTGTGTAGGAGGAGGATGACAAGAAGGGGATGTGGACACATCCTTTTCATCTCGTTGAGAGGTTGTACGAGCCCTTTGTGATGCTTGACTAGGAGAAGGATCCACATCATCCATGAGCTCAACATATGAGGCTTCCATCTCACGACGATGTGCTTCCTTTCCTTGTTGAGCAAGACGATGCTCATTTTTTATAGCCTCTCCTATCTCAGGAGGCACTTTCTCACATGCAGAGATGCCTCCTCCTCCTACACTAGATACATGACTTATAAGGCGTGTTGTGGTAGTGGAAAAATTCCTACCACAATACTTGAATGTCCATCTTTGTGTACCAGACCCGGATGCACTTGAACCACTAGCCAAAGCATGGCTAACAATGTGTGCATCCCAAACTTGGACATTGCACGAGGCATGATGGCTAAGACGCTTGAAGGTGGACATGGGACACTGGATATTCAAACTTCAAAGGAACAAAATGGATTGTTGGATCACTCGGGTGGCTTTTTGATGCTCAAAGGATCAAAATTGACAATTGGGCAATGGATGGACTATTTGATGCTCAATGGTTTAGGACTTAATGAAAGCTTTCAATGTTGATTCTTGATTCTTGAATGAAGTGAGGAGGCTTAAAGTTTTAGGATGCTCTACCTTGTACCTTGAACCTTCAAACTTCAAAGTGACTTTATTACTCTTGACTCTTGAGGCTTGCCACTCAAACTTGAGTCTACTCGAGTCTCAAGCAAAGTATGCACTTCCGTTCAGCCAATGGGCAGCTGCTGCAATGCTCTTGGGCAGAGGCTAGAAGCCTACAACAACTCAGACAGAACTATGACACGCGGGCGGACAAGGTGGAGGTGGGAGCTAGTGTATGTGTGGCAGGCCGCAGCTGGCTCATAAGCTTGCTCGACTCTTGTTGAGTGGGCTAATGGATTATAGGCATGGCACTTCACTTCGTTAGGCTCGACTCTCGAGCGACGGGAATGCTGAGGCACAACTATCAAAAAAACAACCTAAAGTTGGACCCGATTTTTGAACGAACCGGAAGTATTGATTGGCAACGAACCGAACCGAACCGCTCAGGAGTACCTTTCCATGCGGTACGCGTACCGGCACAACACTGTCTGATACCAAATGTTGGAAGTGGGGTGGGCCTCAATAACAAAATTAATCACAGGTTTACAGGATCTTCCAACACATGAACCTTAGCATACACACCTTAATACTCAAAAAGAGATGAGTGACAGATAGAGAGAGAGTAGACAAGTCTTTCCAAAGTGTACGGTAAGCTAGAATGCTTAGCTAGAGTATCTTATATATGAATGTCAAATTACAATGTGTGTAGTTGATTACAAACTTTGAATCTAGGCAGAAATAAGTAACTAGATACAATAATTTGTGTGTAAAGTGCCTGAGAGGTATGAAGAGTGTGTATTTGAAGATGTAGAGAATATGAACAGTTTAGAATTGCTTTACAGCAAACCCTAATTCTGAAATTAGGGTTTCAGAAACTCTAAATCAGAAACTCGTGACCTAACAAGTAAGGAACTGATCTAAACTTGTTACTCACAGTAAATTAGCAATAAACTGATGGCTGGCGGATACTAACTGCTTTTCAATGCTAAAACAGCAGTGATCTCCTAGAAGGCTATATGGTCCATCAGCTGAAGAATTGAAGTTACTTTCCATGATCTGTATGATAGAGGGTTCAAATGAGAGAAAAATCTATTTTATGACAGAAATTAAGATCAGGTTTTTCTCTTGATTTGGAGCTCTGATGACTGAGTGTTATATATCAAATTGAAAGCTCTCTTCAAGCTCTATCTGATAAGTTAATAAAAAATTTTGACCTTTTGTACTCAAAATTGGCTGTCCCCAAAAATAGGGTTGCTGGAATTTTAGGGTTTTGGAATATTCTGACATTGTTTCCAACAATCACATTTAGAAAGCTGCAAGCCTTTTGTTACAAGAACAATCTAGAATTAGTCTAGATTTGCAAGCCTTTGAGTGATCTAGCCCTAGCTACTAACGGAAAAGACAGAGAAAAAGAAATTAAAGATTGGTTTTCTCCGATAGAAAGATATCCACAATCTTTCATCAAGTTAATCTCATGTGAAAGTTATTGAGATATCTTCTTGAGAAGATGGTGGACAAAATCTTTTTCGCAAATATAATATGATTGTATATATTTTAGATTAGGTTTCATTGATCATTGTATATATTCATGACATTTATGATTAGTTTATAACATAGGTCAAAGATAGATTTAGGCTATTAAAATCGTAAAAAATGGACATTTTATTCATATTCATTAAGAAATGAATCACATATTCATGAAGTACTCAAAGAGAGCAACCCAACCATATATAATACTTGTCCAACAAAGTTCTGAGTCCTCACCAAAAGGAAAACCTTAGTTTGCTGATGGAAGCCCTAATTTTAGAAATGGATCAATATTAAAAATTCAATGCTACATGTCATAAGTGGATTACATGTGCCCCCATAATTGCCATGTCATCAATTCAACGCCACCTCATCATCCACATACAAGGAAAATCAAAACTTACACTAAAAGTAGCTAATCTCTTTTGCCAAATGTACCAAAAGCTCCATGTCATAGGTTTTCTTGGCTTTTGCTCAGCTTTATCTGTAAAAGCAGCTTCGCCCAAGCCTATATAAACAGGATGCCTTGATCACTCTTCAATATCAAGCACTTGGGGGAGTTCTACACGCAACCCTCTCTTGAAGAACTTGGTGCTCCGAGCTCTCTCGCGCGTACACACTCTTTTGGAGGGGGTGAATTGGAGTAGTGTATGCTGATACACTTGGAGGCTCTCATACTCTCTTGTGAGAGGTGGTTTTTGGAGTTTATATTCAGCGTATGCTTTGTGCTGTCCTTGTCGAGGCGGCCTTCATGTGGGCCTGATAGAAATTATGTTTGATCTTTATTATCCAGAGGGTGTTTCTTCTTATCCTTCATGTGCAAGAGGCTGCATCTTGCACATAAGGTTTCTTTCACAGAGCAACAGAGAACAGCTTGACAGCCCATTCAAGAACAAGTTCTAGTTGAGAGAGAGAAAAACAGTTGACCACATTATTGAAGAAAGGGAGTAAAGTGCTAATATCATAGTGGAAGATGTTGTGGAACATGTACCCAGAGGAGCTATGGCGGATCAATTAATAGTAGAAAGCTTGTAATGATAGCAACAAGAAAAAAATGAACAAAATAGATATGACTTCATTCGTAAGAATATGGAGAGGTTTACATGAAGAGTGGAGCCTCTTAGCAAGGCTACGAGAGAGTACGGAGATGCGGAGAGAAGCCCTTCCTATGTAAAAACCGGGTGGCATTCTCTGGGATGTTGCATGTAGGATTTTATGAGGACCTGTGAAAGTGTAGAAGCTAGAATGAATCTCAACAGAATCAATATCTAACATTAAGCATGGACAAGTTAGATGTTGACATGGGATGTAGAGATCACAAATACAATGATTTATTGTGTTCAGAAGTTAGAACATGCAATCAGAGATAAGAATGCATGGTAGTTATATAATCATGACACTAATGTAGTGCGTTGGCTCCCAGCATATACCTCATGAATTTCTATCAGCATTGATGAATAGAGGAATTTGACCTTTAGATGGGTGCTGACGTCGAAATCATGTGTGTGGACATTGTTCCTAGATGGTTTCCTGCACCTGTACAATGTGCGGTGTTTAAGTGAGCGCCTGCGCCTGACAGGAGACATTAAAAATGTCATTATTCAAAGAAAGCAAACACACACTGTTTTGTGAAATATGCTTGCATAAACAAGCAGACTGTTTTTTGAAATGGAGTGTGTAATACAAAGATTATTGTGATTCAACCTTAGCTGTCTGAACTAATGATCAAAAGAAACATTTGTGTTATTCACTGTTCCCCTGAGTATCCTATGCTGTGAATTCTTTGAAGTTTGCCCAATTATTTCGGTTGTCACGTTGAAATGACTGGTTGATGACCATGCCACAGTAAAATCATAGTAGCGTTTCATTGGTGATGGTGGCCATTACACTTTGGATTTAATTTTTTGTAGATTGATTGGGAGAACCAATCAATATCATTTTTGCATGTGGGCATTGATCATTGCATGTTGATGGCATGCAGCTTTTTAACTTATGTAAAATTAATTTCATGAGTGGGTTTAGTATTTATGACACACACAAACATAATGAGATTTGAATTTCAATAATTCCAGAGGACATCATTTTTTTGCTTTATGTGACTTGTGAATGACCTTTCATGATTTAAATCGGTAGTCTGAACTTGAACTAACTTTGTATATCTTGGACACTTATTACAGGGAATGTCCTAAAAGTGTACCCTTTGCCACGCTATGTGCTGAAAGAAGATATAGTTCGACATGTAGAGGGCAGTAACATTAAGCCAGAGAATGTGAAGTTCGTTTACAGCACTGCATTTAGGCCCGATTATGTGTAAGAAATCACTTTTGCTATACTGAGCTCTATTTTTCAATACAAAGATGGGTGCTGTAAGTTCTTTTTTTGCCATAGGAAAAGGAGATGTGTTTTGTGCTTGAAGAAGGGAAATATTTTCGTATTTAAGAAAATAAGACACTTAAACTGTGTGTCTTTGAGCTTAACTCAGTCATCTTAGATCAGTTTATCATATAATTGTAGCCCAAGTGAAATGTTACTTTTATGTAATCATACAATAACTTTTCTTAACCTTCCAGAAATATCGTATTTTTTAAGTATGATTTACATGTCTTATTTGGCTCTATTCAAACCTCTGCAAAGTAAAAAAATGATCCCTAAATTTTTTCCATGTATGCATCTTGATCCTAATCGACTAGGCATTACCCAAATCCTATAAACGGTCTACAAAACACATTGTTTTGTGTGTTTTAGCTTTGCACTTTAAAACAGAAAGAATTTTGTGTTTGCTTTTCACTTCAAAACCGAATTTTTCCCTACTTACATCTGGTGAGTCCTTTGTCACACCGAGCACCCAAGTGATCTAAATTTGGACTTTGCAACAAGTTTGATAGTGATCAGGATGAGAATGCAAGATCCAAGAAAATGATGGCAATCAATAGGAAAAGAACATCAACCAGTTGGGAAAACCTGCCACCTTAATCTACTAGATAAGATGGTAGCCTTCTTTTATGTGTTGTCTGTCTATTGTTTTCTCTTAGAAAAGTTCTTTATGGTGATAATGCCACTTCGAATAAATGCTAGTCTATTCCTCTGTTATGGTGGTAGTAGTCAAATGTCAAGGATATCATTTTTTTCTTTTTGGGAGTGTGTGTGTGTGTGGAAACATGTGGGAAAAAACTATGGTGGCCAGTACATCCCTTTTTTACTTGTGGGGCCCTGTACTTATTTCCTGCAGCTTTTTGGTCTTGCATGCATAGCGTTGATTTATAATGACTGGAAAAGGAAAAGATTATGTGCTGAAGCATTTAATCTCTAATCTCTCAGTTGAAATTAACCTTCATGGTGTAGCATAACCTGGTCCTTTTTGGCTGCAATAATATAAAAATATTTTGAAATCACAGGCAGATCAGTGTTGATTCTCCTTCAACCCAGAAGCAGGCCATGAAATATCTTCAGGAGAGAGGTCGTTTGGGCTTCCGTCTTCTGAGATTGGAAACAGTAGGTCCTTAGCACTTGAATTTTCCTTTTTGGGTTGTATGTTTGATATTTTATGGATGCACGAATTAGACCCAGACTGAGCTTTGTTTAAGGAAATTTCACTTTGTATACCACATATTTGACTTTGATGCTGGTAAGCTTTGTAATTCAGTCTCAATGGTAGGTCCTTTTCACTTGAATTTTCTTTTTTCTGTGTTATATGCTTGATTCTGATATTATATGGATGCATGAGTTAATCCTAGGCTCAGCTTTGCTTATAGAAGTTTCACTTGTAATATTTTCACCTAGTCACATATTTGACTTGAAATGACGACAAGCTTTCTAATGCAGTCACAGCCAATGCCATGGACTGTTGTTGATGCAGCACTGAAAGACTCACCTCGAGGAAGAACGGTTAGTTCTATTTCACTGCCCATTTTAAATGCCATTCCTGTTCT
>CM035431.1:147164891-147379891 GCA_020310875.1 Ceratopteris richardii
ATTGGGAATAGGATATGCATGTAAATATTGAGAGTGTTTTGAAGAAAAGGTTAGCTACATTGCCCTCATCACTGAGGTTGTCGTGGTACACAAGGGTCTTTGCATTTAAAGTTGCTTCAAGTAGTTCGTAAGAGTCACGTCACCACTGTTATATACTTTTATGCCTTGCTAGGAAATCATCTACTTCTCCAAACATTTTGTATAATAAAATATGAAGAGCATCCAATTCAAGGTCATAATAGTTTTTAAATAAAAGAATCAATCAAAACCTCTTACATCCAACTTCTCATTGTAGAGAAAAGCCTTTTCCTTCATAAGGTCCACACTATTGCTTTTTGCATCCCATGGCGATCCTTAAAAAAAGTTCTCTGTGCTATATAGAAAATTATCATATCCAATCTATCATTAAAGATTCTTAGATTATTGTTCAATTGGTGTTCTTCTCTCAATGTCTTCCCTCACCTTATTGAAGTATAAAGCCAATCATTCTCTTGCATAAAAAATTCTCTTGCAAGACTAGATCTTCCATTTCATTATTAGACATGAAGCCATCATCTTCCTCTACATTATGTGCAACTACTACAAGTGCATGAATTTCGTTGATGTTGAATACTCTTTGAATATCACTAAGCAAAAAATATTTATTCCCTTCAATATCAACATTTGGAGAACTGCTAATGGAAAAGGGTCAATCAAAGGCATTTCCTCCATATTCTCTGGACTCTTGTATGGGTCGTTCTCCGTATCCCTTAAAATGATAGATGTGGTCTCAATCTTCTCTGTGGTGGGAAAAATCTTCTCTTCAACTCCCACCTCTTCTATACATAATGGCTTGACCCTCGAGACAATCATTGATTTTTTCTCCGTTGACTCATATATTAGTTTCACTTTTATAGTAAGCAAGTTCTACAAACAATGCAATATTATTATAAATCTCATTTTCTCTAACACTAGCTTGTTTGTTGTTCAAACAATTCAAGAGATAGACATTGTCTATGAAGTCTAAAGTCACTCGACCATTCTTTCGTTCTAGTTCAAACATTTTGAACTTGTTGCTATCAAATTCTATATTCGTTTCAAGTATATTGTTATAAGGAAATATTTTGTTAAACTTCATCTTAGGATAAACTTTTGAGCCTCCAAATTTAGAAACAAAATCCAATAGTGTCTCTTCCATCTTGGCTGATGTTGCAGCAACTTTTTTCTTTTTTTTTTGTGACTTTCTTATGCAATTGCTCTTCTTTGGAGCCCTTCTCTAAGAAATCAATATTTTTCTTCCTTGGTTCCCTCTCAGTCATTTGATGCGATAGGCAAACTAAGCCTAATATGGCTCCACTCTATTGAGCCTTTTGGTGTTCTAAATATGATATCTTCATTTTCATTACCTTACATAGTGAAATGAATGTTGTGCTTCTCTGAAAAACACATACTAATATTGTGCCTAGATTCACGTGCTGCCTTTGGTATATCTAACGTTGCTTCACATGGATAGGGATGAAAAAAAGGTCTCTTTCTTGGTGGACCTTGAGATGTAACAACAACAATAACTAAGAACTAATTTTTGAGAAGAAATAGAATGCACTTTGATGTGGAGAAGGCAATAGATTTATTTGTTAAGTGATATGCATGTCAAAGTGCATTCAAACTTATAGTATGAAAGTAAGATCCTTGAAAGAACAAACAAAATGGGCTTTGGTGCACAAAAGGAAATAAATGTATGCTTTAAGCTATATGCATGTTAAAGCATATTGAAACTCTTTCTTCTACATTCTCCAATGTCTAAACCATAAGAAATACAAGTTTGAAACAAAAATCAATGATGAACATCGCTTACCTTTAAATTGCTCCTTTTCTATCTTTGTTATATTGTTTGGCTGTTTAGCCTATTTGGTGAACCTAGAATTGCGGCTTTTTTTGGTCCAATTATAGAGATGTTTGATTGCTCTTTGACTTGTATGTGCTTTTGAGATCTGTGTGTGTGTATGTATGTATGTATGTATGTATGTATGTATGTATGTATGTATGTATGTATGTATGTATGTATGTATGTATGTATATATATATATGTGTGTGTGTGTGTGTGTTCACTTGTGCTATTTTAATTATGCCAAACTCATGCTTCCATCGGATGCGTATGTGTGCCTTTGTATTTGCTCGTAAGCTCTGTGTGTGTGTGTGTGTATCTTTGTATCTCTCTCTCTCTCTCTCTCTCTCTCTTATTTTCTCATGTTTTACTTATCCCAAACTCGCCTCTCTCTCTCTCTCTCTCACTCTCTTGTATTGCACAAATAATAATCACCATTTAAAAACATTGTCAAGGATCTCTTAAAAATCATGAAAATAGGTACATTTCCACTTGCAATTTTAAAGTGTGCATGCCTCGAGAAGTGTAATATTGATTTAGGAAAACAAGTCACTTGAGAGAAAGACAAAGCATTTGAAACAAAAGAAAGACAAAGGATTTAGCATGAGAGAGTTGGATTATTTGCAAACACACCCACACACACAGATCATCTATAAGAAAAGATAACAAGAAGAGATAGCATGCAAGTTCACCACATGACCTCCTTCACAAAACAAGCTCTATCCTTTTTTAATGCTAGATTCATATTTGATTCAATTTTATGGAATCTTATGTGCAAAGTGTCCTTTTAGCTTTATGATTCATGGCCATAGGAAAAAAATATGTTTCTAGGAGTGTCTTTTATCCTACATTCTTGTCATGCTTTGAGACGATAGCAAGAATGCTCTACTGCAATTTTATGACCTCCAATATTTCTAAAGCAAAAATGTGTCTTTTTTATATGATTATCTTCTAGATGGCACAAACAAAGGTGATGCAACAAAGAGGAAGAATAGTATGAAAGGGAAACTAGTGCACATAATGAAGGAGGGCATATTGAAAAATTTTAGTAAAAAACCGAGCAGTCTATGAGAGTGTAGGGTGAGTAGAGCTATGGATACAAAAGATCCTATTCCAAAGGCTCTACTGATAGCTCTATGTGCATTGGGAAAGGAAATACCAATGGAAGAGGATTACACTCTTGTCCTTGCAAGAAGTTGCAGAGTAGCCCTTGTTGCTAATGCCTGTAGGTGGACTATCATGCTAAAAAACATGGAGGCTTTTAAAGCACTACAGAGGAAGTATCACAAGTTACTTCAACCATCAATAGTTTTTTGTATGCAAAGATGCTAGAGATTTTTCTCATATCACTTGCCAAGAGACCTAAGGAAAAGCCACCAGTGGAAATCTTACATAATGTGAACACCAAAGCAAAAAGAGAAAATTTTATAGCAAAGAAGTTACTATTAGTAGAAGAGAACTTTATTAAGGAGTCCTTGTTGAGGTTCAAAAGAGTTCTCGTTGTCGACTCTGAGGATGGAGAGTTCTAGTTGTCAACTCTGTGGCTTATATGGAGGATGTTCAATATTTTTTCCACAAGAGGTTACTTGTAACATATAGCCTTCTTTATGTTTGCTTAATGTAAGTACACTTATTGCTATTAACCTTGTATTTATCTTTGTCCATGATGTAATCTCACTTTCAAATTGATAAAGCACTCGCTCCCAAGCGAGTGTTCCCCCAAGATATATACTTGGAAACCAAAGGTCTCACTTCTCATGAATAAAGCATCAACAAGATTCAAACGATATAGTGACTTCCTGGAATTTGGCAATTCAAAGGAAGTCACATTTATCATCATCTTGTATATAAAAAATTTGCACTGGAGTATGGTAGTAATCGAGGTCAACAAATCAATTGTCTAGCTGTTGAATTATTTTCCACTACACACTATGAGGTAGAAAAGTTTGAATATTCTTCATTTCTCTATTTTGATATATTTCTAGAACGCATAGGTTCATTTAAAATAATACCATCAAATGTATGCTCGTTTGGAATAGAACCTTGTTTTTAGATGCATGAAGATGTTGGATTTTGAGGTCTGCGGAAGTGCACAAACAACACAAGGAAGAAGAAGCTTCTTGGAGCACAACACAACACTGAATGAATTACCAAATGAATGTACAAGAATGAATAACCCATTAGGGTTATAGGTGTATATATAAGCCAGGTAGAAAAACATCCTAAAGAGGGAAAAAAATACCCCGACGGTCCTAAGTGTGTTCACACACATCACTACCAAATAATATCAACAAATCCCCCCCTGGGAGTGATGTGGTGAACAAGGAGCTGGCACTTATGTGTAAGGAAGTGACAAGCTATGTGGAAAGAGATCAATCCAGAAAAGGAAGTAAGAACAAAACTTTTCGAAAAGCTTCAACCTTCTTCCTAGGTGGAGCCTTTGTGAAAAGTTTTGCAATGTTATCCTATGTGGGCACATATGCCAAACAAACCTCTCCAAAAATATCCTTTGCTGTCTTGCAAGAGTGAATGTGAGGGATAATGGCACATTTGATAGACAAGGATATCAATGCATGTGCTTGAACAGCTCTGCCATCCCAGCGAAGTTTCTGTGCAGTAGATGTAGCAGGAACCACAACACAAACAAGAATTCGAAGATCATCATCTTCAATGCCATCTGCATCGCCGTCAATAATTATATTCACAAGTGTAATATGTTTTTCAATACACTGCACAACATTCCACAACCCTTTTTTGCTACGAATACATGACACATCACATATGCACATAACAGGTAATTAGTACCATCCAACTTGTCTCAACATCCAATATACAAAATACAAGTTTTCTTTCAGCCATGGCCACCAATTAAATATCTTGATGCAAAAAAATGATTGTATCTCAAAAAGTTGAACAAAAGTACCTTGTCGAGCTCTGCTAAACCTGTAGTAGACTTTGACGTGCTTGTACTAGCAAACTGAAACCTATATTTATGTTTGGCACAAAAGTACAAAGTTTCTTCACAAGTGCTACGATAGTGCATTATGAGGCCAAAATGAGCTCATATCAAAATTTTGACGCCATAGAGGGAAGATGTTTTGAACTCCTAATTGCCATGAGTATGCTCACCAATTTTTGTGCGACTCGGAGATTGTGAGCGGAGGAATGTTGACGATGTCCTAAATGAACCGGTGACGTGCTCTCATACCAATTGTTGGAGTTTGAGGTCTGCGAAAGCACAAGATCAACACAAGGAAGAAGAAGAAGCTTGGAGCACAACACAACACTGGATAAATTACCAAGTGAATGTACAAGAATGAGTAGCCACATAGGGTTGTGGGCATATATACAAGTCAAGGGAAAGAACCTCTTAAAGAGGGAAAGAAGTTTCCTGGTGGTCCTAAGTGTGTTTACATACATCACTATTGAAATATATCAATAGAAGATATTATTGATGGTAGTTGGATTGATTTTTGGAAATATAGAATTATTCAAAGAAAACTTCAAAAGGGGCAAGGTGTTTATGTAGTATGATAGTTATTCGTGTGGCTAGGTATATTGATACATGTTGAATATATGCTTTCAAAAACTTTTTGCATATATGACACAAGTATCTTAGGAACACGTTTCAACTTGTTGTTCTCAAACACACATAACACCTATGAGAACATATTGCATCTTATATCATGTTAGATTGCACGTGATGATGTTTCTTTTACATACTTATAGATAGGTCTAGAGAGTTACACAGACTAGGTCTATCGATACATACTAAATTTATGCTTTCAAACTTTTTCGCTAATAAGTTAGAACTATCTTAGGTACACTTTTCAACTTGTTGTGCTTAAACACTCATAAGACCATAGGTTGAGGAGTTCCTTCACTTCATTTTGCAATAGTTTAAATTGGGCATATGGTCCTCCATGACCTATAAGAATTTAATTCCCATGATTGAAATGCTTTACAAGTCATTTTCTATCTAGCAATCATCCTTTTTCTTTGCTTAAAATGTGCAAATTTGTCCATGGAGACCAAAAACAAGAAGAAGCCTAGGGTACTCTTTTATATGGATCCTTTCACCATTCTAGATGCATAGTATGATTGTAAGGATTCCCACTTATTGATGATACTCAAGACAAGTGTGTATATAACAAACCAAAGGCATATATCTACCCCATAGAGTATGATGGTAGTCGCTTATTTTTTTAGAATAATCTTATACCATATTTGAAGAAACTACATAAATCCAACCTATTTGTAACAAAATTTGTCAAAGAAAATACATTTTATTCAGTTGTAGAAGTTTACGTTAAATTATTGAGACCACATGTTAATTGTTTGAGTTGGAGGACTTGTTAATTATGTCTTGCTTGTTGCATTAAACATGCCACTAGTACTGTGTTTGGTTATACATCATGTTGCAGCTTGGGCTTAGAGAATCTCTCCTATTTGTTTTTCAGACTTTAAGGTAGCCCTCTAATGTACAACAAAATGCACAGGGCTAGAACAAGTAATAAAAACATCTGATTGATGTAAATTGATGCTATTGTAAATATTCTTGATATTTGGACATTCATACAAACCTTATAAAAGCACTCCATTATTTCTAAACCTCGATGAAACTATATTAGTGGAAGAAGATCTACAAAAGGGAAAGCATAATGCTATTGCTTGTACATTAAAAATACAAGGTTTTCAACACTGATCCACAGGATCACTACCTTAAGGATGTGCTTATCGGATACCTTTTGAGGTTGTATTCCTTCACATGGTGCTCAATAGATTTTGTTTGGTAAATGGAAATCCATGATTTTTTAGTGTAAATTATTGTGAGTCTATTCAAAAGATATTGTGATTGTGTGTTTTTGTTTGTTTCTATAAAATAATATATTATTCAAGTATGTTAAGTAGATAGTATCATTGTGTAGTGTGATTGGGTGTCTTTTTTACTTTGTTAAATTATATTTGTAATGTTCATATGCATTTAATATCTTTTGTTTTAACTATTATATTCTCTCAATGAATGCAATATAGGTTAAAAAAACTAGAATTTGATTTCTGGCTTCTACTCCATCATTTATCACTCTTTGAGTAAATGAAGTTCTATCAGTGTCATGCTTTCACTTTAATATGGTCTTGTGGCATGTATGGAGAGGGGAGATCCTCTGGTGCATTTGGAAAAATGGGAATGAAATGTTATATGACACTAACAACAAACATCTTTTGTACTCTTGCCATGTCGCTTTGAAGATAACTGGTGATTTTAGTCTTAAGTCTATCACATTTGCCCTACAAGAGGATGAATCCTTATATTCTATTATTATGAAGTATAACCCCTCTAGATGGAGAGAGTCTCTCTTGAAATTGTATTCCCCATATAGATTGTTATTGATATATTTAGGTAGTGATGTGTGTGAACACTCTAGGACCACCGGGGCACTTTTTTATCTCTTTAGGAGGTTTTTGTCCTCCAGCTTGTATATACACCTATTTTCCTAATGGGTGACTTATCTTTGTACATTCTAGTGGTAATACATTTAGTATTGTGTGTTGTGCTCCAAGCTTCTTCTTCTTCCTCGTGTTGTTTGCGTGCTTCTGCAGATGTCTAACTCCAACAATTGGTATCAAAGTAGGTCGCCGCTTTATCTAGGGCATTGTCGACACCTCTTCGATTGCAGTCTTAGGATCGCACAAAATTTGGTAAGCATATTCAACATGTTTCAAAGATAAAATAATTTCTCTCTGTTGTGCCAAAATCACGATTTGAGCTCATTTCGGCCTCTAAATGCACTATCGCAAAGCTTGCATAACTATTTTGTCTTTTTGTGCCAAAGATATATACCAGTTTTGGTTCGCCAGTATAAGCGTCTCGAAGTCTACTATAGGTCTAGCAAAACTTGTTTGGGTAGTTATGTTCAACTTTTCAGATATAGTCATTTTTTTGCATCAAGGTATTTTAGTCAGTGGCCATGGCTGAAAGCAGTGATGTATTCCGTATGTTGGCTATTGAGGATAAGTTGGATGGTACCAGTTATCAATTGTGGGCTTATATGATGCGACATGTATTGGTTACAAAAGAATTGTGGAACATTGTGCAAGGTGTTGAAAGACGTCCTGTTACACTTGTGAATACAGGTACTGTAAATACAGGTACTAAAGTTGATGTAGATGGTCTCAAAGATGGTGATATTCTGCATATTCCTGTTGGTGTTTCTGTTTCTGTTGCACCTACTGCATAGCAAATTCGTTGGGATGGCAGAGATGCTCAGGCACATGCATTGATAGCATTGTCTATCAAACATGCCATTATACCTCACATTCACTCTTGCAGAACAACTAAGGATGCTTGGGATACACTTATCACATTGTACCAGGCTAGGAATGAGGCTCGTGTTGCTTACCTCCAAAAATAGATGGAGAGTGAGCACATGAATGAAGGTGATTCTATGGACAGTTTTCTGACAAAGATCAAGGATTTGAAGGAACAGTTGATTTCTATTGATGAAGTCCTTCTTGACAGTTCAATTGTGCATACTGCTTCTACTCTTCATTTGATGATGAAAGGCAATCCAAATGCCTTAACATTTGAAGAGTTAGTTTCTGTTATGTTGTAGGAAGATCAGTCTAGGCAGAACAGGTCTATTATGCATGTTGCAGATCAAGCTTTCCTAGCTAGTCAGAAGGGCAAAGGTAAATGGAGCTCTTCTACTAGTAAGCAGAAATCTGTAAATGCTGCACATTCAAAGAAGGAAGACAAAGATGAGAAGAAATCAAATTGTTTTGCAAATACTGTAAAGCAACCGATCATGTTATTAAGAGATGTCCAAAACCAACTGCTAAAGAGGCAAAGAAGAAGGAGGCTGGAATGGTTGTTGCATAGGCCTCTACACCGAAAACAAATTCTGCTAATCTTGTGCAGGATGAAGAATGGGTGTCTACTGTTGTTTGCAGTTTTGACCCATCTTCTCATGAGCAGTGCATGTCTGCAATAGACGGATGTTTGGTACTTTGATAGTGGGGTGACCAAACATATTACCTCACAGTGCAATTTCTTCTCTTCACTCGAGCCTGCCCCTACAGGGAATACTATTACATGCACAAACAACTCCTCTTATCCTATTATTGGAGTCGGTAAGATCATTTTGACTACTATAGTTCTTTCACTTTGTCAGATGCTTTATTTGTGCCAGGGATCAAGAAGAATCTATTATCAGTTTCTGCTTTAGCCAAGATTGGCTTGGTTGTGAAATTTGTTGATGACAGGTGTACAGTTCAGGATCTATAAAATGGCGATGTGATTATTGCTTCTGGCATTTTATCTCATGGGCTGTATAAGCTCATAGATTATGAAAAAATCTATGAATGATTCAGCATGTGCAGTACATGATTCTCAGGCTATGTCAGATGCAAAGCTTTGGCATGCAGGCTTTGGTCATCTGAATTTTGCTAGTTTGCTACACATGCAGAAATCTGAAATGGTTTCCTCTTTGCCCAAACTTGAGGCACCTGATAAACATGTATGTGAAGGCTATATTTTGGGCAAAATGCAGCATTCCTCATTCCCAAAAGATGGTTCTGCTCGAGCTACACATAAATTACAGCTTGTTCACAGTGATGCCTATGGCCTTATGCAGACACCCCAAAATACAAACCTCACAAACATGTTTAGAAGGTGCCTTATGTTTGGGTAAGGTGGACATCATTTCAAATTTCTACAAGTGAAACAAACTAGCAAAATTCAAATGAGTTAAACATGCATGTCAAAGTTTGGCAACTAAAATAGGCTAAGAATTTTTAATTGCACATTTATAGGTTGTGGATTTCCATCACCTCCACAATGGTGGTGGTATTTTGTTCATTTAGGAGACACCCCAAAAGAGAACCCAAAACTATTCTTGCATTATCAATTTTCGTCCTTTGGGGAATTCAAGGAGCTATCTAATTCAATAGTGTCCATGGGCATCCAAGAATACATCCATTCACTAGATGAAATAGAGTTTGGAAAATAAATGGAGTAGGTAAATATAAATAAGGTAATTTATTTAAACTCATAAAAACATGTAAATATTTACCTTCCCTTAACACATCGAGTAGGGAATCCATTGTGGGTGTAAGCTTGAGAAGCTTAAGTCCAAAAATATCTCCAAGTAAAAAGGCTTGAAAATAAGCAAGTATATGAATGTTGTGTGTGCAACTGACCTCCCATCCTTTATATCCTCTTGCACTTTAAATAGTAATGATCTGGAATGCTCTATTGTGGACATGTAGACATCATGCACACTCATTCCCATTATCTTTCAAATACCTTAAGACATTCTTTGAGCTAGGGACCTTCGCCATGACTAGCCCATCCCACATACACATGTGATGGTCATTGTCGACCAATTTATAACACTCCTATTGGCGTTTGAGATCTGCAAAAGCATGCAAACAACATAAGGAAGAAGAAGATGCTTGGAGCACAACACACAATAATGAATGTATTACCACTAGAATGTACAAAGATAAGTCATCGGTTAGGGCAAATAGGTGTATATACAAACCAAGGAAAAAAACCTCCTAAAGAGGGAAAAAAGTGCCCCAACGGTTTTAGTGTGTTCACACACATCAAAACCAAAATATATCAACAGATCCCCCCTAGGAGTGATGCAATGAACAAGGAGTTGGCACTCATGTATAAGGAAGTGCCAAGCTATGTGGAATCAATCCACAAAAGGAAGTAAGCCCAAATCTTTGCGGAAAGCTTCAAACTTCTCCCTAGGCAGAGCCTTCGTAAAAAGATCCGGAATGTTGTCCTGCGTGGGCACATATGCCAAGCTGATCTCTTCAACAAAGAACCGCTCCCTGGCATAATAATAATGCACCTCAATGTGCTTAGTGCGAGCAGGGAACATCGGGTTCCTTGCAACTGCCAATGTGCTCTGACTATCCTTGAAGATGGTGGTGGAAGAAGAGTGACCAACACCCAAATCATCCATAAGGCATTTGAGCCACACACACTCAACAATTACTCTAAAAGTTGCTCTAAACTTAGCCTCACAACTGGAAGTGGCCATAGTAAGCTGCTTCTTGCTCAACCAAGATATACATGAGCTTCCAAGCATGAAGCAAAAGCCACTAGTGGACACATGAGTGTCATAGCAACCAACCCAATCAGAGTTAGAAAAAGCATGTAAATCTGGCAGTAGTGATTCCCCCTTGGGATAAAACAATCCAAGTAGTCGGGTACCACTCAAGTAGTGAAAGATGCGCTTAACCGCCTGCCAATGCTTGACACCTAGGAATCCATAAACCTTCTCATTTGTGAGACAACAAACGGAATATCTTGCCGAGTAATGCATAAATAAATCAAGCATTCAACAACATGCTGATAGAGAACAACATCAAATGTTCCCGTTAGCATCCATGTGAAAGGCCAAATGGCCAGTGGAAACTTCTTTGTATATGTTCTTTAATAAAACATATAGTGGCCTGCTCAGTCACAGAATGTAAGTTGGATCGCATTTGTAAGACCTAAGAAGTTTGTCTTCATGCTCCCCTGTGTATTGCGTTTTTCTGCATATTCTGTAGTGTCTGTGCGGAGTATTGTGTGCGGCCTTAGGAGCTCCATTTTCTACTCTGAGGATATCATCATGGAGATCGCAAGAAGGAGAGCGCATTGTGGTGCATCACCATCGAAATACTTCACTGGTATCAGAGCAGTTTGAGGCAAAAGCTTTGTTCCTTTTGTGCGAGCGATGCGAGCACCCCTCCCCCCCAAGGCTTACGACTAAGGCAGCGACCAAGGCATAGACCTTGGCATACCTTGTCATCCGAGTCATTGAAGTCACCATTGGCGCCGTTGGCTGCGCATGAGGGAGGACCTCAACGATCAAGGAATATAGAGGTTCTCGGTACTTCGGGGGAGGTCACCCATTCTAGTATTGTTCCCCCCGGCGCTCGATTAACTGTGGCAATCTCTTGCCACTAAGCTACACTCTTGTGGTGTCTGAAGAAGGGGAAAGACTAAGGCTGACATTACCTTTGACATGTTTTGGTCCCTCAAAGCTTCATTCTTTGCTTTCAAAGCCTATTTTTGAAGCATTTTTGGGGTGTCTTTTAGAGCCGTTTTGGAGTACTTCTGCACATAGTTCTCTTCACAAAGGTCCAAGAACATTAAGAAGAGTGTTTTTTGTACTTCTCTGACATTGAATATCCACATTTGGGGCTGTGTTTTCAGCCACACTCATAAAACTATAGGTTTCTTGAAAGATTTCAGTTTTGGTGGGAGCAGCCACTGCAAATTTATGCAGGTTTTTGAGTCAAAAACATCAGAGTTGATCGACACTTGCAGGTGTTATCGGTTGTGCATTTAGCCTTTTGGTGCCATTCTAATACATATATTGAGCACATACACATTATGTACGCTTCTGTGGATACCGCTTATGTACGTCCATGTGGTCATTGATATAGCGGTTACGTTCTTTGCATAGAGCCTTTTACGTTTGATAAAGAGGTTCATGGTGAGGTTTTCTTAACTGGAAGACACCCAAATGTCGAGGACTCTTCGGTGATGCAGGTGGAAGACTTACCCAGCTTCGCCATAGGAGATGTATGATAGTTGTTCATAGGTGCTCGATAAGCCTAGTTGGCTTCTATAGGGTAATTGATTATATGCAGTGGAGACAATGATTCACTATGCAGGCAAACATGTCAATACTTGTAGTTTTATGACATTTTGACACTGGTCATATGCTCATTTTGCAGAGGATACTCTAGAAAATTTTTTTGAGATTTTTGGTTTTGTCAACTATACAGTGGTCGATTTACTCCTTGATACACTTATTCTTTGGTGTTTGGACTCTTCTAGCTCCATTATCATTCCATTCAATTCTCTACCATCATGGCATCATATGTCTCAAGCACATCTGGTGGATCAGGGTCTAGTGCTAGGGCAAAGACCATTTTGAGATCCGAAAATTTGATGGCACAAACTTTGCTCTATGGAAGAATCAGATTAAAGATGTGCCGATTCAAAGGAGGCAATGGAAGCTAGTAAATGGAATTTCAAAGAAGCTTGCTGACATGGATGAAGATGATTGGGATGAGTTAGATGAAATGGCCAGGTCTACCATTCGCTTCCACCTGGCAGATAATGTTTACTTTACAGTATTAGACAGTGAAAGTGCAGAGGAGCTTTGGAAAAAGTTATGCAATACATATGAAAAAGAGACGGCATCAAATAAAGCCTATCTGATGAGAAAGTTATGTGACCTTCGTATGAAGGACACAAATAGTGTTGTTGCTCATCTAAATGAGTTTGATGCTATATTCTCTCAGTTATAGGCTTAGAAAATGGATATGGACAATGAAATGAAAGCAGTATTGCTATTATGCACCTTGCCTTTATCATGGGATACATTTTGCACAGTTATTGGCAATAGTGCACCTGGTGGTAAACTCATCTATGATGACATATGTGGAGCACTCTTGAGTGAGGAGATTCATAGAAAATCTATGGTTGGCACTCAGAGTGGAGATGCACATAATGTTTGTGATTCTTACCAAGGAAAGAATCAACAACGTGGCAGGAGCAAGAACAAGGAAAAGAATGGTCAACAGAATAAGAGTAGAAGTAAATCAAGGAAGAGGGATATCATATGCCATTATTGTCATAAGAAAGGACACATGAAGAAAGGTTGTCATGCATTAAAGAATGCTAGAGGTAAAGAACAAAATGTTGATGGGCATGTTAAACAGTTACCTACACCATCTACTTTGACTGTGAAGATTGAAGAAATTAATGCTATTTCTGATGATGCCGATGTGTTGACACTTGATAGTATTGTGCCAATTGAGGCATACCTGGCTGCTAGATTTTGGTGCTTCTTTCCATGTGATACCACATAGAGAATGGTTCTCTAATTATGCACCAAATTCTCTTGGTACCGTGAGACTTGGTGATTCTTACCAGTGTGATGTTGTGGGGATTGGAGATGTGGTTGTGCAGTTCATTGATGGTTCAAAATTTACTATGCATAATGTATGCCATGTACCTCAGTTATCACGCAGTTTGATGTCAATTGATCAACTTGATGACCTTGGTTACAAGGTGGTCTTCTATGCTCAGTCCTTTTGCATATCAAAGGGAAATATGGTTATTGCAAAAGGAAGCAAAGTTGGCTCACTTTATCCTTTATTCGTATCATAGAAAGAACACTTGTTAGTTGTTACTGAACAGCATATGGCTTGTATTTGGCATGGTCGTTTGGGCCATATATCTCATAGTGGAATGGAAAACCTTTCTCGTTCTGGCTACTTTCCTGTGTTATCTTTCTCCGATTTTTCATTTTGTGAGCATTGTCAATATGGAAAGCAAACTAGAAATGTGCATAGAATGCACATTGACTCTTCAATTCAGCCTTTAGATCTCGTTCATACAGATGTGTGTGGTCCTATGCCGACTAGGTCCTTAGGTGGTTCTCTTTACTTTGTCACTTTCATAGATGATGCTACTAGAAAAGTTTGGGTATATCCTATCAAATCGAAGGATGAGGTATTCCCTACTTTCAAAAAATGGGTTGCTTCAGTTGAGACTAAAAAAGGAACTAAGATTAAGGCTTTAGGTTTAAATAACGAGGGTGGGTATACCTCACCTGAATTCAGCCTTTTTTGTCAATCTAGAGGGATTCGTATAGAGTTTACAGCTCCTTATACCCCAATACAGAATGGTGTAGCTGAGAGGATGAATAGAACTATTCAAGATAGAGTAATCTCTATGTTGCATCATGCAAACCCCTCACAAGGTTTTTGGGCAGAAGTAGTATTGATTGCAGTTCATGTGATTAACCTTTCACCTAGTACTACCAAAGGTTTGAAAGTGGCACAAAAGTTATGGATAGGGAAGCCACCATATTATAATCATCTTTGAGTTTTTGGGTGTGAAGCATACGTTCATATACCAAAGAATTTTAGACAAAAGTTGGATCATAAGTCAAAGAAATGCGTTTTTCTTGGATATGGTCGAGAAGGACAATTTGGATATCGCTTATGGGATCCTGAAACACAGTTAGTGATCAGAAGTAGTGATGTCATTTTCAATGAGTCTAAGATGCATAAACAGTCCATTAAGGAGGTTGAAGTGAGAAGAGTGGTGTTTGAGGATACTAGTCCTCCGGTTAGCATGCATAAAAATTGTGCACATAGGGATGTTCAAGAGAATGTCCATTCAAATCAGTCTGCACATATTCGTGTTCAGCAACCATTGAGATGTTCTACACGTGTCTCACATCCACCTGATAGATATGTTCCAGGTTTAGATTTTGTTATGCGAATAGATGCTGGTGAGGCTTCTTGCTACAAAGAGGCTATGCATATAGAGGATCATGTCAAGTGAAGCGTGCCAAGAAGAGTGAGTTGGAATCTATTCACAAGAATGGTAATTGGGATTGAGTACCTTTGCCAAAGGGCAGGAAAGCTTTACCATGTAAATGGGTATATAAGCTGAAATTCACATTAGATAGTGCTTCTCCAAAGTATAAAGCACGACTTGTTGCAAAGGGTTTTAAGCAACAACATGGTGTTGATTTCGAAGAAATCTTCTCTCCAGTGGTCAAGATGACTACCTTGCGGATGTTGCTTGGATTCGTTGCAGTGGAGGACTTAGAGCTAGTCCAAATGGATGTGAAAATTGCTTTCTTGCATGGAGATCTTACAGATGATATCTATATGCAACAACCGGAGGATTATGTAGTTCCTGGCAAGGAAATTCTAGTTTGCAAGCTTAAGAAGAGCTTGTATGGACTTAAACAGTCCCCTAGACAATGGTACCAAAAGTTTGATGCTTTTATGAAGTCTCAAGGCTATTCTCGAAGCAATGAGGATCATTGTCTCTACACAAAGAGATGCTCAGATGGCAGCTTGATATGCTTGATACTTTATGTCAATGATATGCTGATTGCTGGGAAGTCCTCTTATGATTTGTCAATTGTCAAAAAGAAGTTGAGTTAGACAGTTGATATGAAGGATTGGGGGGATGCCAAACATATTTTTGGCATGCGCATTACTCGTGATAGGAGCAAAAGATGCATATACTTGTCTCAAAGTGAGTACATATCCAAAGTACTTCACAGGTTCAATATGCATGATGGAAAGGCATTGAGTACACCTTTACCCACATATGTGAAATTGAGCAAGGATGATTGCCCCAAATCTGATGAGGAAAAGGAATTCATGACCAAAATTCCCTATCAGTCTGTTGTTGGTAGTCTCATGTATGATATGGTAGCTACGAGACGAGACATTGCATTTGCAGTGGGAGTTGTGAGCAGATATATGTCTAATCCTGGCAAGAAACATTGGGAAGCGGTCAAGATGATTTTAAGATACCTGAGTGGCACTAAAGTCAAGTTTCTATGCTTAGGTAGAGGGAAAGCATCCATTATTGGTTACACAGATTCTGACTATGCTTGTTGTGTAGACAATCGTAAGTCTACATCCGGGTATATTTTTCATTTTGTTGGAGGTGCTATCTCTTGGAGATCTCATCTTCAAGAATGTACAACCGTTTCCACCACAGAAGCAGAGTATGCTGGAGCAAGTGAGGCATGTAAGGAAGCATTGTGGCTTTCTCGTCTTGCTTGTGATATGGGTTTACCTCAACATGTACCTCATTTGCTCAGTGATAGTCAAAGTGCCATTTCTTTGGCTAAGAATCCAGGCTATCATGCAAAGACCAAGCACATTGAGGTGAGATATCACTTCATTCAAGATTGCTTAGCCACTGAGCACATTATTCTTGAGAAGGTTCACACTTGAGATAATGTTGCAGATGCTTTGACTAAAGCTCTACCACAGGATAGCTTTCAACACTATTGTCACTTGATGGGGGTTACTTGATTCATGATCTTACACAATCACTTGTATATTGTGTAACATGCCCATCAGGTGGGAGGTATAGTTTGTATACTTACATTCAGGTATTCTTTATCATCTTTATTTTTCTCCCATAGTTAATTTGGCCATATTGGCCTTTCGTGGGAGATTGTTACAGTTAGTGTCCATGTGAAAGGCCAAATGGCCATTGGACACTTCCTTGTATATGTTCTTTAATAAAACATATAGTGGCCTGGTCAGTCATAGACTATAAGTTCGACCGCATTTGTAAGACCTAAGAAGTTTGTCTTCATGCTCCCCTGTGTACTGTGTTTTTCTACATATTCTGTAGTGTCTGTGCGAAGTACCGTGTGCGGCCTTAGGAGCTTGGTTTTCTACTCCAAGGATATCATCGTGGAGATCGCGAGAAGGAGAGCGCACTGTGGTGTATCACCATCGAAATACTTCATCAAACGCATCTCCAGCATCATGAAGACTCAACTGTAAACATGTCTCCATAGGCGAAGCAATGGGGTTTACAGTCTTCAAGGCCAAAATGATGCAATAATGTGTTAATATATTTCATTTGACACAAAGTTATTCCACCATCAACTTGCATAAACTGAATGCCCAAATAATGATTCAAATGCCCCAAATCAGACATCTCAAATGAGGCATGCAAATCAGCCTTGAAATCAGCAATATCTTTCTCATGAGGACCAATGAGCAGCATGTCATCAACATACACAACAATGATCAGAAGCACATCATTTGCACCCTTAACATATAAGATGTTTTCAATTGGACTGTTCTCAAAACCATGTGCAATCAGATAGGCATGTATCTTTTCATACCAAGCACGTGGTGCTTGCTTTAAACCATTTAAAGCCTTCCTTAGCCTACACACCTGGTTTTCATGCCCTTACACCACAAAGCCATGTGGTTGAAAAACCTACACTTCTTCATGCAAGTCACCATTCAGAAATGCAGTTGTAATGTCCAACTGATGTACATTCCAACCATGATGAGTTGTAAGTGCACACATGCTACAAATAGTAGTCATCTGGCATGTAAGTGCAAAGGTCTCATCAAAATCAATGCCTCTTTCCTATGCATAACCCTTTGCAACAAGCCTAGCCATATACTTGTCAACTGTTCCATCAGGCTTACGCTTCAGCTTGTATACCCACTTAGTGCCAATTGCCTTCTTGCCAGGAGGCAAGTCACATAGCAACCATCCAATTTTCATAATTTTATGCTTCATCAAACAAAAGAGGCTCATTCTCATCACGGAGACTAGAGGCAGCCTCATATGGAGTGATACACTGTAATGCTTTAGTGGGACACCTCTTAAGTACATATGCTGCACACATGAAAGCCTCAAGCTAGAAACTTTGTGGTAAAGCCTGACTCTGGACCACACACCTCGCCATCTCCATGAGTGACTTGTTCTTCCATTGATTAACTCCATTTTGTTGAGTTGTATATGGCACTGTACACTGATGTTTTATCCCACGTTCAACCAGAAATGCATTAAAGTTAGAAGACATATATTCCCCCCCTCGATCAAAATGGAGGGTGCCTATTTTACATGATAGATTTTCAGCCAAAACCAAAAACTGTTTGAAGCACATAAACGCTTCGGACTTTGCTTTCAATGGATATATCCATGCATGCATGGAAAAATCATCGATGAAATTCACGAAGTAAAGATAGTTCCCAAAAGAAGGTTTTTATATAGGACCACGGGCATCAGTGTGAACAAGTTGCAATTTCTGAGTAGCTCAAACTGAACCATCTTTTGGGAATGATGAATGTTGCATTTTTTCCCAAAATTCAGCCTTCACAAACATGTTTACTAGGTGCCTCGAGTGTGGGCAGAGAGGACACCATTTCAGATTTCTACACGCGTAGCAAACTAGCAAAATTCAAATGACCAAAGCGTGCATGCCAAAGCTTTGTATCTGACATAGCCTAAGAATCATGTATTGCACATGCTAAATCATTTACATATCTTTCATAGTCTATGAGCTTATATAGCCCACGACATAAAATGCCAAAAGCAATAATGACATCACCATTTGACACATCATGAATTGCACATCTGTCATCAACAAATTTCACAACCAAGCCAATCTTAGCTAAATTTGAAACTGATAATAGATTCTTCTTGATCCCTAGCACAAATAAAGCTATTTTACAACAAACCCTAATTTTGAAATTAGGGTTTTAGAAACCCTAAATAAAAAATTGACCTAAATAGCAAGAGAAACTCCTCCTTGTGTTGAAGTAGAAGGAAAAAGCCATGGAATAATAGCAACAAAAGAAGAAGAACTGAAATTGGAACTTGCTACTTACAAAACTCAGCAAAAGTTGATGGTTGGCTACCAAAATCTCTCCAAATCTACACCAAAAGTTGGGAACACTTGTCCAAGAGTTAGAGCACTCACTCCTTGAGTAGACCCCCAAGCCATCTTTATATAGCTTTGGGAAAGTTTTGCGAAAAAGTTTATAAAAAACATGAAAAGCATGCAATAGAATTAAAAAGTGATCATGCTTTTGGGGATAAAAATTGCTGCAATCTAGTATGTTATCCATCAGATTGTGAAAATAAGTGGCTTTTCTTGCTGCTCATGACCTGAGGATTCCTAATATGCAAAAAGAAACATTTTCGGACAAAAATTAGGGTTAGGGTCTTCTTGCATTTCTGGACCTTTGATGAAATAATATTATATACCAAATGAAAGCTCTCCTCAAGTACTACTTGATGAGCTAATGAATCTTTTTGACGTTTGGTGACCAAAATTTGGTGAAGTACCATAGATTAGGGTTGTTGGAAATTAGGATTTTTGTGCTATTTTGACATTGTTTCCAATAAAAGAAAGAGGTCAAAATGGTTGTTGTAGAGGCCTCTACACCTAAAACAAAGTTTGATAACCTTATGTAGAATGAAGAATGGGAGTTTACTACTCATTACAACATCTTCCCATGAGTAGTATATGTGAAGAGTACTGTCACATGCGCCAATAACTCCTATTATCATATCATCAAAGTTGGAAAGATCATTTTTTTGTTTTGGTTGTTAAATTTGTTGATAACAAATTTACAGTTCATGATCTTTTCGAGTGGTGATGTTGTCATTGCTTATGGAAATTTAATTTGTGGGCTTTATAGGCTCATAATTCATGCAAAATATGAGAATGATTCAACATGTGCAATTCATGATTCTCAAGCTATTTTAAATGCAAAGTTTTGGCATGCACGCTTTGGTCATCTGAATTTTGCTAGTTTGCTTTGCTTGTAGAAATCTAAAATGTTGTCCTCTCTATGCATTCTAAACATGTTTGTGAGGGTTGTATACTAGTTAAAATGCAATGCCTTCTCCAAAGATGCTTTGGTTAGAGCTGCTATAGCTTATTCATAGTGATGTTTTGTGGTCCTATGTAGACACTTTCATTTAGGAATTACCTATATTTCATGACTTTCATTGATGAGTTTTCTATGCATGCATGGGTTTATCCATTGAAAGTAAAGTTTGAAGTGTTTATGTGCTTCAAACAGTTCCTATTTATGGTTGAAAAATCTATTAGCATGTAAAATGTGAACCCTCCATTCTATTTGGGGGGGCAGTATATGTCTTCTGCATTCAATGCATTTCTAGTTGAGTGTGGGATAAAACATCAATGTACAATGTTTTATACACCTCAACAAAATGGATTTGTTGAGAGGAAGAATAGGTGTCTCATTCAACAAGGTGTATGGACAAAAGTCAGGCTTTACCACATAACTTTTGGCTTGAGGTTGTTATGTGTCCAACATACATTGCAGTCGATCACTCCATATGAGGCCTCGCATGATTGAGATCCCTCTATTTCTCACCTACATGTTTTTGTTTGTTTGGCATATGCATTAGTTCCTGAACAACAACACAAAAAGATGTATGCTTAGTGAAATGTATTTTTGTTGGGTACAATTTTGAAAGCAAAGGTTATCATATGTATCACCCACATATTAAAGACATTCTGGTTAGTCGTGATGTTGTTTTTGTGGAGGATGAACTTCAGCCCTTATTTTTCATGTACCAAGGAGACATTAGTCAACTCAAAGGATGTGTATGGGATCTTGCTATCTCTTTTTATAGGTGATGAGACAAATGTTATTTGTTGTAATGAGAGAGCTTACATTGAGGAGGCAAAAAATATGTCTAAATGGATAGTCCAAACTTGAGAGATAGCAAGTTAGGTGGCATCTTTGTTGTATCGTACTTGTTGAGCCTCTCATAATGCTTCTTTTGCATCAGATTGTTATGCAATGGTTCTCTCTAGTCTTTGTGATGAGATTGAGCCTATTTCTTTTGATGAAGCACATAATTCAAAAAAATTGGATGGATACTATGCAATCATAATATGATGCTATTATGAAGAATGGCACTTGGTCTTTGTGTGAGTTGCCTCCTAGCAAAAATGCCATTGGTAGTAAATGGGTATATAAGTTGAAATGTAAGCGTGATGGAACAATCGATAGATATAAGGCTAGGCTTGTTTCCAAAGGTTATTTTCAAGAGAAGGGCATTGGTTTTGATGAGACATGTGCTTCCACATGCCAAATGACCATCGTTCTTAACATTTCTACACTAGTAGTTCATCAGAGTTGGAATATACATCATTTGGACATTAAAACTACATTTATGAATGGTGATTTACATGAAGAAGTCTATGTATTTCAGACCCGTGGGTTTGTCAAAAAAGGGCATGAAAACAAAGTGTGTAGGTTGAAAAAGGCATTCTATGGATTGAAGCACGCACCATGTGCTTGGTCTTTTGATCATTGTTGTATATGATGATGATATTGTGCTCATACTCCTAACACAAAATGTATTGTTGGATTTAAGGCTGATTTGTATGCCTCTTTTGAGATGTTAGATTTGGGGCATTTGCATCATTATTGAGGCATTCAATTTATGCAAGTTGATGGGGAAATAGCTTTGTGTCAAACAAAATACATTAATACATTAGGATAGCATGTTGGCCTTGAGGATTGCAAACCTATGGCCATCGCCATGGAAACAGGTTTATGATTAAGTCTTCATGATGTTAGAGATGCATTTGATGTTGTTCTCTATTCGCAAGTTGTTATATGCTTGATTTACTTATGCATAACCTAGCCTAATATTTAGTTTGTTATCTCTTAGATGAGCAGGTTTATGCATTACCCAAGTGTCAAGCATTGAAAGGCAGTTGAGCACATATTTTGCTACTGGTACCCAACCACTTGGATTGTTTTATCACAACGGGGGCCATTACCACTAGATTTACATGCTTTTTCTAACTCAAATTGGATTGGTTGCTATGAAACACTGTGTATCCACTAGTGTGTAGGGTAGTTTTCTTAATGACTATTGAGTGTCTGTGTGTGTGTGTGTGTCAAATGCCATTTGGGTGATTTGGATGTTGGTTAGTCTTTCGCCACCATCATCTTCATTGATAGTTAGAGCACATTGGTAGTTGTGCGGAACCTTGTGTTCCATGCTCGTACAAAGCACATTGAGGTGTGCTATTATCATGTCAAGGAGAGACTCTCTATTGGAGAGATTAGTTTGGCTTATGTGGCCACACAATAGAATGTTATAGACCTTTTCACAAAGGCTCTACCTAGGGAGAAGTTTGAAGATTTTCGTAAAGATTTGGGCTTACTTCCTTTTGTGGATTGATTTTTTTCCACATAGCTTGGCACTTCCTTATACATGAGTGCCAACTCCTTGTTCATTGCATCACTCTCAAGGGGGATGTTTTGATTTAATTTGGTTATGATGTTTGTGAACAGACTTAGGACTATCTAGGCACTTTTTTCCCTTTTCAAGAGGTTCTTTTCCTTCTTTAGGAGGTTTTTCCCCTGCTTATATATATGCCTATAACCCCAATGGGTCACTTATCTTTGTACGTTCACTTCGTAATACAATTAGTGTTGTGTTGTCCTCAAAGCTTCTTCTTTTTCCTTGTTTTGTTTGTGTGCTTATACAATCCTCAAACTCCAATAGAGATGAATTGTATTAACATGCATGTATGGAGTATGAAAACTTTTCAATTGTGAATTTAGCATCATAATTGAATCAATTCATCATACCAAGGCATAGGATCGGTCATACTATTCATGCAGCTAAAAAACACTCTTCCTTGAGTATTTATCTATCGTATGAGCATAGTATGAATTGTGAATTGTTTGCATAAATTCTTTCAACCCATTTACATAGATATAGTGGGAGAGAATGAAATCAAGTCTTGGAAACTTTGAACGTTGAATGTTTCAAAACCTCTTCAAAAATCCAAATCATCATATAAAAATGATGAGATAGACTCTTGGAAATGAGTTTATGAAGTTAGGTGGCAATAGTTCGAAAGATAATCTAACACTTTTGGAAAGACATGTTTCCAAATTTGAGGTTTCATTAACATCATAAACTCTAAAGTACAAGTGTTGGAATGCATAATTAAGTACTTCCAACTTAAAGTTCTAAAAGACTTCCATGGGATTACAAACAAAAAATAACATTATGAAATATTGTCCACTAGTTCTCATTTGATGACACCTTTGGATGTTCCATAAAATTATATTCCATGGAATTCAATTTTATCTATCCTTGGTAGAAAAGGACTAAAGGATTGAGATGTAGTAATAATCTTGAGTAAACACCAATAGGTCTTTGATCGAAGAATGATGAAGAGTTATTATGCATCCATTGCAAGAATTTTCAAAGATTTGATTAAGAGATGCATCCAAATTTAATGGTTAAGGTGACAAATCTATCATATAAATGATACCTAGACCTAAAAAGGTTGAAAAGAAGTTGAGAATATTTCTTCAGATAATCAAGTCTTTGGAAATTAGGAAGGTCACAACCATAAGGGTAATTCATGGCACAAATTTCCATAGTAAATGATAGAACGTATTGGTACCATATGCTTGAAATACCCTTGTAGCTAGGTAATGATACCCTTTAAGTAACAAACCAATGCTAGCTTTTGTGGATGAACACTTTAAAAGGGTGAAAGAATGGTCTAAAGTTGGTGAAGGTTTTTAAAACCTAAAAAGAAAAAGAGAGAAAAATCTATAGCTAGAGTGTCCTAGGTCTAAGTAGTGGGCTCAATTGAAACCTAATGGGTTTTGATCAAGAGACCCACACCATTTGGATATATGTTCCAATAGGGTCCACCAAGATGAAGTTAGTCCAAGGTAATTAGTGGGTGGAATGAAAGTGGTAGGACCTTATTCCTTGATCTTAAGTGGCACCAACATTGAAGATGATTGGAGATGATGATTAAAAGAGCCAAAAAAACATAAAAAATAGAAACGGTATGTTGTATAATAGCAATTGCACATGTTTGAACCCTTGGGTTATTTAATGATTTATTTATTCATATGAGTTCCCAATTTGAATGGTTTCAACCCTTAGGCTTGATTTATCCTAAGGCTTGGGAACCTTAATCTTGGTTAAAGGTTCTACAAGTGAAACTAGGGGTGTAGGTGAGAGGAGGAGCCTCATTTGATTAAAAAAACATGTGTTTCTCATGTGATGGACATTAGGAAAGTGTCCATACATGAGCTAATTGACTAGGAAACTTGGAAGAGTCCTAGAGCATGCACCCCTTAGTCTAGAGGTATATATATGGGTGGATTTGGATGGGCAGGTACATACTCTCTCTCCTTTGTGATAGCCTTGCTAGCTATATTTGTAGGGATAATTATTGCTTATACAATATTGATATCTGATACCAATGTTGAATCCCTAAAGCAAATACTACTATCCACTATCAAATGAACTAGCAAGTCCACTCAAAAGAATAAATTGCACCCATAAAGTAAGAGAGATGCACATATCCACCCATAAATATACCTCTAAGCCAATGGGGTGCATGTCCTAAGACTCATCCAATTGTCCATCCAAGTGTCTCACATTTCAACACTTTCCTAAGGTCCATCATATGGATATAACAAGATGACACTTGGAGAAGCTTCTCCCAAGACTAAGGTTGCCAACCATTAGAATAAATTAAGCTCAAGGGTTGAAAACATTTAAGTGTGAACTCATTGAAAATAAATATCCCAAGGTTTTGAGCCATTCAATTGGAGATACATGTCCAAGGGTTCCTTCAAGGGGTCTTAGATCATGGAGATCCATGTGCAAGGGTTCCTTCAAGGGGTTTTAGATAAGAAGGGAAAGGGCTAGAGTCATGATAGATGACTCAACCACCTATAACTTCCTTAATTAATCACTGCTGAAGAAATCAAGGTTACCCCAACAAAAGTCTCCAAATCAATATGTAGTGTCATGGTGCAAGGACAGGATAAGAAAGTCTAGGAAATTATGATCTGTGGTTCTGAAATCAAGTTTCAAGAGTACAAAGATAACACTTGATTTCTAGATCATGCATATGAAAAGGAACTCATGTGGCATTGGGCACAGAATGGCTCTAGGGTTTCAGAAGATCATTAAGGAATTATCTCTTGAATGCTTTGGAATTTGAAAGAAATGGTATCCATTACTTGATTCAAAGGGAGCATGATGTGCTGAGAGTCAAGAGAAACAAGATAAGGAAGAGAGCTTTCACACACTCTCACAAACAAAGAGAGGAGCACGCACAGATTGAGGCAAGGAAGAATGATCTTCTTCTATTACATAAAGAAAATATACAAGAATGATCGAATACAATAATACAACTAGTACAATATATAAGAGCAACACATAAAGAAAACCCTAATGTCTGCGAATGATTGAGTTGGCAAGAAACAAATGTGCCATCACTCTTGGTAGATGAATATGGTAAACTTCACTAAAAGTATTCTTGACATAGATTGCATCAACTTTAACCTCTTCAAATTTGCATGTCCAATTTGCTTATGCCATATCTCTATGTCAGCAATAACATCTGCACCTTTTGCAAACATGGCTGTATCCATTTAAGGAATTTTCATATTCAATGTAAGCATCCTACCCACTTTGTTCTCTTTAGTGATCAACCTTCCATTCTATCTGTACTCTTCTACATATAAACCATCATAATTGAAACTTACTTGTAATCCCTAATCAACCATTTGTCCAACAAAGCTAGATTCTTTGTTTTATTTTAGGAACATGTAGTACATGAGAAAGATGTTTTACCTTCCCATCCTCCATTGATAGTGTTGTTTTCCTGTATGCTACATAGGATATGGTGTACTATCACATAACCTTAGCAGGAGATGGTTGAATCAGACCTTATGAGAGAGGATTAGGAAGTAATCCTCATCCATGGATGTTGGGGCTAGTGGTTAGCCCATCATACTCCTAGCTAGGAGGTTGTGAGTTAAATTCCCAACATTGGTATCGGAGCCTAGGAAGTAGGTTTGGACAAGGTGGATTGACCCAATGGCCTCTAAAAAAGGTGCTTGCGTACTCTAATATGTGAAAGGTTACTAATGGAGAAGGTGATGATGAATCATACCTTAAGAGAGAGGATTAGGAAGTAATCCTCATCCATGGCTTTTGGGGCTAGTGGTTAGCCCATCTAGCTAAGAGGTTATGAGTTCGATTCCCAACATTGGCATCAGAGCCTAGGAAGTATGCTTGGGCAAAGTGGATTGACCCAATGGCCTCTAAAAGAGGCGCTTGGGGAGTCTAATGTGTGAAAGGGTACTAACAAAGAAGGCGGCACTTTGAGAATTGTGTCCAAAAAGGTTGGAGTATATCTCTCAATCCGTATGTCAGATTGAGACTTGTAAGGTACCGTTGGAAAGCTTTCAAAATGAAAAATCCAAATCTACCAGACACTTGGGAAGCACTTGAACATGGGAGAGTCTGAAATTGGCCAAAAGAAGGAAGGCACATGGGCATTTGGGCACAAGAGAGAGGTGGGTTGGATAGGTCCAAAATAGGTCCAAGTGCTGAAATTTGAGGTTAGTGGAGGTGCTCAAACGTGAGAAAGGGCCCAAATTAGATAGAAAGGGCCCATAAGTAAGCATTGAGGGCAACGCTCAATCTAAGGGGAAAGGAATGTCACATAACCTTAGCAGGATATGGTAGAGGATTAGGAAGTAATCCTCATCCATGGCTTTTGGGGCTAGTGGTTACCCCATCATAATCCTAGTTAGGAGATTGTGAGCTCAATTCCCAACATGTATCATCACTTGTTTCAACAAATCTTGAAATTGGTAATTTTTCCAAACCACTAAAGCATTTTGCATGGCTAGTCATGTGATTTGAGGCAACTAAATCAACATGCCACACATAATCATTCAATTTTGAAACACCTGCTAATCATTCAATTTTGAAACATCTGCAACCATTGTATTTTTCATGTGATGCTGGACCATGAAGAACTTCTCTAACTTATCTGCACTTGTGGATGCATAATTGTTTTGTTGTTTTCTATTGTTTTGATTCTTCAAATTGCAATCACATTCAAAGTGACCAATTTTACCACAATTCCAACATCCCTTAGTTTCATTAACTAAATCATTTCTTCGGAAATTTATACAGCCTCTTTATCTCCCCTTGCCTTGAAATTGTCCTCTACCTCTTGCATTAGTTAGTTGTTAAACTTAGTTTTGGTTATTGTTTCCTCTTCCACTTTCAAAGCATCTTCCTTGGCCTCTCCCTTTGCCGTAGTAGAATACCTAGTTAGAACTAGCTTTTCCTTAGGAGTTTGAGTCTTCACCAAGGTTCTTTTATTCAATTGTCATCATCAACACAAGGTTTTAAAAGATTGGAATATTCTCCCTTGTCTGAATAGAACTTCTGAAGTGTTTGTATGAAGCTCCTAACCATGAAGCCATACTTCAATTTTATCATCATCATCTACATTTGATTCCAATAGATGCAAGTGAATCACATGTGCTTTTGATTTTTAAGTTATAGTCACTTATTCACATGCTCTTTTTCTCCAATCTATGCAGCTCATTCTTGAGTTGTAATTTATGTGCCTTTGTATTGGTTCATACAATGTGACCAAACTGTTCTAAGCCTCTTTTAGAGTTTTAGCATCCTATATCTGCCCAATCATGTTATCTTGTATGCTAACAGACAACCAAATACATTACCTTTTCTGATCCTTGATTCCACTCTTCTTATGCTCTTAATTGGTTCATAGTCTAATTGCTTTCTGGTCACTACATAGGGTTTTCATTGTCTTCATTGATGTACTTCCAATAGCCTTTTCGCATCAGGAAATTTGTCATTTTCAATCATTAATATTTTCTTGTCCAAGTTATCACTCATAAGTTGACTCATTCCATCAATGTTTGCCATTTCTGCAAAAACTTACAATACTTCAAAAACCCTAGAAGTAGTACCTCTGCTTGAACATTGTCAAGATGTGATGCAAAGAAAGAAAAGATATGGTATTATAGATTTGAATCATATACAATAGCTCTTGCAAAAATAGCTTCCTGACAAAGCCTCAACCTCTTGACCACCCCGAGCTATCACAATCGCACACGCTGTCAATCTCACTCTCACCCTCAATCTCAATCACAAGGTAATTATTTGATTTTTCACCTACTCTTGCATGATGCACCAATATCCTTCCAACAAAGTTGATCATCCCCTCCTCAAGGAAGTGCATGATCCGCCAAATTTAGCAAAAGTTTCATCTCTCCATGTTGCATGTAGAACTTTTGTAAAAAGCATGTGTTTTAATGGTCAATTCCTCTCTTTTGCGGCATATGTCAAAAGTAGAAGAAAAAACAATGAAAGTCATATATGTTGATATCCACAATATGCATGGGAACACATAAGCATCAAAATCATGGATTCGAATAATAATAGAGAAGCCCACTTTTTTTTCATGTTGGAAAACTCGACACCTTTTGGGCCTTGTAACTCAAAAATAGTGCATAATTCCAATATGATTGTGAGAGGCAAACATGATCAACTCTTGGATATAAAGCTTTTCATCCCTATATTTTTTCTATATGCATAAAATGACCTAATTATTCATTCTAGACATTATCCACACAATGTATAGCAAAAAGTTTCAAAATGAATTATGTCACTATCAAAAGGCTTATTACATATCATGATAAATTTGAATTAAAGTGTTTAATGAATAAATATCAAGATGTGTTTCTAGAAGCTCTTCCTATGGCTTACCTACTCCTTGTGGGTCATTTGATCATGCTATAGACTTGCTCCTAGGTACTAAGCCTATATGTAGAACCCCTAGCAACTCCTACATTTCCAACAAAAAGAAGTGAAAAGACAATTGAAAGAATACCCGAATAAAGGATTCAATCCACCTAACCAATTGCCTTTGATGATACCTATCCTCTTGGTTAAGAAAAAGCATTGGTCAATGAGATTGTGTATCGATTATCGAGTTTGAACAAAGTTATGATAAAGATTAGGTATCCAATGCTCGAATAGATGATCTATTTGATGAATTCAGGAAGCACATATATTTTCAAAGCTTGATATTTATCAAGGATTTACCATATTAGAATCAAATATGAAGATGTCCCCAAGATAGCTTTTATAATTAAGTACAGGAACGCTGAATTGTTAATCATGCCTTTTGGACTAATGAATGCTCCCCCACGTTCATGAATCTAATGAACACAATACTAAGTCCTTACTTAGGAAAATTTATGGTGGATTTCCTTAAAGAAATTATTGTCTATATTCAAGATACAGTTGCCCATTTAGAGCATTTGGAAAAGAAGTTCCAATCTTTAAGGGAAAATAGACTATATGGAACAAACACAATTTTTGGCTGATGACTACTAGCACCCAACCAAATTTGGACGCATGTTTTTCTTTGCTCGAGTGGCCAATTTCCATGATTTTTTGTTTATTGGAATCTTTTCTATGAATTTTCCAATGGCATAAAGATCATTAGAATTTGAGCATATTTAACTTTTAGGGTAGGAAAACAATGTTCAATTGCTATATTATGGTAGTTTGAAGATGGATTTGGCAAATTTGTTAACAATCTTTCGGCATGCTAACACCTGCAAATATGGAATGGAAATGAACCTTCACTCTTTAGCTTATGTAACATGGAGTAATTTACTATCGAGGCTTAGAAAATGCCTCCTTGTAGCTTAGAAATAGTTTTTACCTCTCAAATTATCGTAAATGTGCAAATTGTAAGCGCATATTTTTTCTTGTATAGAGGAACTATATGGACGCATTTGTAAAAGAGGAAACAAGAAATTACTATTTCAAATATTTTCTTGTACTCTCAAACAAGGAGGTGCACAATCCATTTTCGCTAGATCCATGCACAAACATTGCATAGAGATAGATCATAGACAACAATAATATTGGAGATACTTAGACTCCACCTAATTCACATGTTTGTGCAATGAATGCCCAATTAGCACATAATGAAACAATGAATCGGACAAGGAAGTTTAATCCACTATTATCATTATTTCCATATTTTGCATTATATTTATCTTATCATGTGCAAATCTAGATGCTATTTAGAATGAATTGGATAGGGATCAAACTACACATGGATTGCCCTCTTTTCAAATCCACTCAAGGATAGGATCCCCTTTTATTTAAAGAGGCAAGTCAGATAGATGACAACCATGCTCCTCAATTTGGACCATGGGCTTGAGGGAAATGCTACTATCTAGTTGTACCTTGAAGAATATTTTTAATGATGAAAATGTTCTTAGGGGGGATGTCATAAAGTAACTTGACAAGGTTAAAGATAAGATCAATATTAGGAAATTGTAGATGATTAAGAAAGTAAGAAATTTAGCCTAGTGGTTAATTCTCATGGGTGGGAACAAGGAGGCCTTGGGTTCAACCACCCACAGGGAGCATAGAGAGAGTATTTTGCCCAAAGACTCTCTAAAAATTTCTAGATGCATCGACTCAAGTTAAGTCGAATACAATGAGATTCCAATTGGAGTCTATTGGTGGATGCTAAAGTAGTGGTGGAGGGTGCATATGTATATGTGGATTGTAGTTAACTCTAGGGGTCACTCCTTTTCCAAGAATCTATATAATGGTTGGTTGGGTGGAGAATTGTAGGTCATTCTCTCATGCTTGATATTCAAAACAATCAAGGCATGCATTTATGTGTCTTTACTATGCCATCAAAATTTTGCTCCAATGTGTGGAGTCGCATATGGTGCACTTGACCCAATAAAAATAAGAAATAACAATAAATTTTGATATTTTATGGTCGTTAGCACCACCTAGATCAATTAGTTTTACAATAAATGGAGCTACAAAAGTATGCATTTCAATGCTTTGCACAATGTCCTTTAAATAATGTTTGTGCGCATTGAATCAAGTGGTTGGACCCTTTGTCTCTTAAGATAAGGGTAAGAGTTTTGGACCCTTTGTCTCTTAAGCTAAGGGTAAGAGTTTAGACCCCACTCATGGTTGTGGACTCCCCTATGCCTTGTGCAAGGATGAAACCCATTTAGCCTTTAGGTTGCTCACTATGTTCATTAGCCTTTGGCCCGTTTAAACCAACTGCTCTATCTATCCATAGGGACATCCCTTCCCAACTTCTACCGTAGTGGGCCTTCGATCTTTTTATCCTAGTACTGCTAGGCATCTAACCCCTGCTTTGTGGGATATGGGGGCCCATGTGTACTTGTTTTGTCCACACAACCACAAACCACTACTAAGAAATAAACTAACTAACTTAGGAGTATGAGCTTCCTAATCAAAACCACCATCTAAGCCCATGAGGGGGTGAGAGATGCATGTATCCACTCAACCAAATCCATTCATATATATACCTCTAGTCCAAGGGGGAAAATGTGAGGAGCTTGCCAAGTGCCCCTCCACATGGATATTAATCCAAGGACTTCTAACCTTGGAAGTGACATGAAATCACATGGTCCTCACATGGCTCTCATGTGGATTCTAAAAGGATTTTTCCCAAGCTTGTACGTACAAGTTCAAAGGCTCGAGAGGCCCCCTAAGGGTTAAATAATATACCATTAGGGAATATCAATCCTAAGGGTTAAAACCCTTCAATTGGGAGTAAATAAATCCAAATAACTTAAAGGTTCAAACCATACTCTTGGATACACTTTCCCAAGAATTTCCCACTAAACTCCAAGGGTTCTCCAAGTGGCTTTGGAACCTCAAATCCCATATTTTTTGCCTCTTTGATTAATAGTTACATAACATTCTCCCCCTTTAACAATTTTTTTCCTTGACAATGTGTGTCGTTTTGATATGTGGAGTATTCCCCCATGCCCCATGCTTAGTCTCATCGATCATGGTCTTCATATCTCAGATTTGCCTCTTTATCAGATGGGGAGTCTATCCCATATTGGATCTGAAAAGAGGGGAATCCACTTGTGGGTTAATCCCTGCCCAAATCATTCTAACATTACCTAGCTTTGCACTTGAAACACTAAATCAAGTGCAAAGTATGGAAAGAATGATAAGGGTGGAATAAAATGTCCCTACCTAATTCAATCTTTTGCTATGTGCGAACTAGGCATCCATAGCACAACTTATGAAGTAGGTGGATTCTAAGACTCTCCAACTCATTTGCTATGTAGGTCCATTTCTATGCACTACTTGTGCATGGACCTAACGAAATAGATGGGTCTTTGACTAGTTCAAGACTTTGAGAAATTTCCTTAATTTAAGGTTAACCAAAATATCTAACTTAAATAAGTTAGAATGTAGGAAAGAAGTGTTTCATTTACCAATTGTGTCAAATCGAAATGATTTTCCTCAAAGGCTTGACTTCTTTAGAACTGTTAGAATAAGAAACAATTCCTAAATCTTTTCTCTTCAAGAGTTTTACTCAAACTCTTTGCGAGAATAGACTCTCTCTGCATCCATTGATATTGAAGGAATACTCAATGAATGAATCGGTTCTCTTAAACTCAAGATGTTGAATTGGTTCTATACAAAACATCAGTTATGTATTCCATCCTATTGAACCTAGTCTAAAAATGAGTTCAAAGATTCCTTCAGAGTCAAATACAAGGTTCGACAAAGTGCGAAGGAAGAACTGAATATTTTTGTAACCGATTCAACTTCTAAGACACTAAAGTGACTTGAGTCAAACCAAATGAGACTAAAAGGATTTATTCTAGTTGAGTGCTTTGAAGAATTGTTTCTATTTTTATGAGAGTAACCCAAATTCTCAAAAAGATTCTTTGTTAAAGTTAAACCATCATCCATCTACCAACTCTAGTGGTATAAAACATTGGTGTCTCGAGCCATGGAGCTTTGATGATGTTTAACTTTACTCTCAAACCATGATGCTTCAATTATCTTGATTACTAAGTTAATCCCCTTAAATCTCTTGAGATCCCTCTATCCTAGAGTGTTAATCAAGTATACATCTTCAACTCAAAGGATCGATTCACATAGTTGTACTATCAACAAGGTGCTTTGGACTAACTTGGTCTAATTTCATTTATGTTGATTACTAATTCAATGTTTTCACAGTCTCTTGAAACGCCTTTATACAAAAACCCATAAAATTGAGTCAAGATAGTGATTCACATAGTTTTACTATCAATTAAGTGCTTAATCCTAGATTGACGGAGTTAAACTTTCCTTGCTTTAATATGATCTTTCCTAATTTTTCTCTTTAGAAGTCTGTATGGCATTTCTGATAAATAACTATAAAGTCCCTACCTGGAAGTCTCATAACTTAAATGAGATTATAATAGTCTTATTCAAAACCTTTTTGAAGATCCTAGAAAGTGCTTTCAACTTCATGATCTTCAAAATTTTGAGTTACTTGATACTTGAAGTGCTCCCTTGTCATATTCTTTACCATCTTATACTTCATCTTTATATATGAAGTTTCAATTCCCACACTTCAAGTCATGAGCAAAAGACTAAAAGATACATATAATATCAAGGTTTGATGTCCCATACCATCATTCCTACATTAATGTGAATATAAAGTATAGTTTCCCATACCACCATACTTTATATCCAACATTGATATGTGGATGAGATTTATCTAAATTTTTAGAAGCTTAATCTAACTATAGAGTACCTTTTTACTCAAATTCTTCTTACGAGAATTTGAAGTCAGGGAATTACTTTTACCTCTTATGCTTTACTTAGGTTCTTATTTAGGCTTCCAACTCAAGATCACTCTATGATCATAATTATTCCAAGTTTATATTGGAAGCTCTAAACCCTTTGATGGAATAAACATCCATCCTTTATTTCTAATGTTTTGGGTGTAATTCCAAGTATCTTGAATTATATTCAACATCTAGTTAGTTATTTCTCAAGTGACAAGGGTTTATTCTTGTCTTTAGATTCCTTTCTTTATCTAAAGCTTTAACTAGTTACCCTAGGGATTTTTAGGAATTTCTCTAATGCGTAAGTCCAAGCATCTACAAATGCTTTTGGATTTCTCTTGAAATCCATTTAAGATATTTGAATACAAGTTTCATCTTCTCTGGACTTAAATACCATTGGTGATGGTTGTAGGTTACATAGTTGGAATTCAGACTTATATCTTACAATTTTACTTCTCTTAAAGAAGTATGGACTTTGGCATGCTCTCTTTAACCTTGTGGTTGCAACCATCTTTTCAAAATATTTTATGATCTTGATAGAATGTCGGTTTCCATTGTCTTTAGTATGCCATGTAATTGCTTTCTAAGCAACTTACTCTTTGCTCAACATCTAAAATATGTTCTTCTATCTATCATGTACATCCATGATTCTATACTTCATGGAATCAATTTTACCAATGTTGATGTGTCTTGGTACCTTTTTCCCCTCTTTAAAGAGTTTTTGTCCTCGAAAATCGTAAAGTCTATGGTTTCATTCACAACTAGAGATTCACTGCTATGACTCCTTCCATTATTGGAATATTCAACCATTCTTATACTTGTGTGAGCATTGAAAGTTTTTAGAAGATGTACTAGAAAGGAATTCTAGTTTTGGTATTCGGCAAAACATCTTATAGAGGTAGCTCGACGACCACCTATCCTAACATACTCATGAAATTCTTCTTGAATTTTGGGGAATGCTCATGAATTCTCATGTTTCCCAACAATGCAAGTTCATGTCTATCTGTGTTAGGAGAGGAGGCTTTATTTTCAGGGTTAATAAAAGCATAAGAGTTTTGAAGGTACTATGAAATAAGAAAAATCTTTCCATTTCATCATTGTACCTAGGGCGTTTTAAGTTCCTTGGATTAGGAACCATTGCATCTTCTAAAGAAAACCTTCTTTGTCTTTTTTTTGAGGGAATGTACATCAAGACTTCTTACCTTATGTATTTCTATCAAAGTTCTTACTTATCTATTTATGGAGCAAGACATGTCCATCACTTAATGTAATCTTTACATCAGGTGTTTGGGAAAGTTTTTGGGAATATCCAAGTATCAATATAAGCAACCTTGAGGTATTTTTCTTGCAAAACCTAGCTAGAATGTTTTTGTAAATACCTCTTTTTCCCCTCTTTCCTAATTGTCTTGCTTCCATCTATCTATTTAAGTTCCTTTTAATGCATTCAAATGCATAGTTTGCATTCTTGAAAACGCCGTAAATGATTCGTGCAATGTCTTGCTACTAATATGGTTATGTATTCATGCTGTTGTGTTCCTTTCATATGCACAATCATAGTACATGTGCTTCCTTTTTCTCCAACCATCATGAAAATACACATGCCTTCAGGCATATATAAATGTGTCTATAAAAAACAAAGGTTAATTTGTGCACAAAAAAAGCTTAGGACTTTATAATGTGCATTAAAACTATCCCTTGTCGAGATGAATGTACAATCACTCATTCTTTTCAATGCGTAAATGCATGAAAGAGCTTGAGGTGCTTGATTGTCTATGAAAATCTTAATGTTGCATTATCTTTATAGGTGCATATATTAGCCTGAGCTACCTTAGATCACCAAAAAGTGCAACTTATATTGGAAATATTGTCAAATTTTGTCTTGTGCGACCTCTTCGAGGAAGTGTGCCTTCCTCCGGTGTGAACCCATCCTTATATACAACAAATATGACTGCTTGCAAAAATTAAAACTGTAAATTTTTGAACGGCTTCGATCGGAGCCGATCCGACGGTTTAGATCAGTCTCAGGATGATGCCCTTAAGTTGTATTTTTGATCGCATTTTATGTTTTAGCTGTTGCAGTGGCGAGGAAGGAGAGCTTGAACGATAGGATCGTATCTGTTCATCTTATCTGAAGGCGCATCCATTCAGCTTTTGAATCCCCTCTTCCATCGCATCCATGGTACGATTATATTTCATTATAGTGATCTATTGCATCCATGGTACGTTTCTCTTTGATGATTGTGGTGTTATATCTCCTATTATCTTGGTTCAGCTGAATGTTTTGCCACTTTCAGCGTGACGTGCCAGTGCTAGAACGATGGTGGTTCATAGATAGACAGTTGCAGGAGTGGGAAGAGAGAGATAGAGATAGATAGATGGGCGATAGACAGATAGAAAGGTAGGGACGGATAAATAGACAAGGAAATGAGTAGATGGAGATGGAGATAGATAGATGGACAGGCTGAGTGCCTTGTAGGCTAGTCTGTTTTGTCGCTTGTGCATTCTATCTCGTCTCACCGCACCTCCATTTTCTTTTTCGTTCAGGTGCTTTCTAATGATATCGATTTGCTGCATCCACCAGCAGAAGTGGAAAAAAAGAAACACAAATTGAAACGTCTTGTGCAATCTCCGAACTCCTTTTTCATGGTACTTCTATATTTGTACGTGATTACATTGGAGGGATGTTGCAAGTTATGCTCTTTGTTCATGATTGCCTTTTTTTTCAGGATGTTAAATGCCAGGGATGTTTTAGCATGTAAGTTGTTTCGTGGTGCTACACTCAATGATGTGTCATGTTTATACTGGTGTTTTTATCTTGCCTTTAAGATCTGATTTATTCAGTTACTTTAACTGCAGCACCACTGTTTTTAGCCACTCCCAAACTGTTGTGCTCTGTGGAAACTGCTCGGCTGTCCTCTGTCAGCCAACAGGTGGTCGGGCCCGTCTAACTGAAGGAAGTTCCTTTAGGAAAAAGGGAGATTGAATTCAAGGAGTGCAATAGCTGATTTGTGTAGACTAGACGTCAAGTTTGAGGCCATTATATGTAGCTTATGCAGCAGTTTTGCAATGGAACCTCATGAGTTGCTCCTGTACTCCATTGGAGTTGCTCATGATGACAACGAGAGTTTGAGGGTGGAGAGATCTTTTTGGTTTGTTGGTTCATGTACAAGGTTTACATACAGTGCTTCAACTTGAAGCTGTGCTGCCATGTGAGATATGATTTGGGCCAAGCACGTCAGTATTTGAGTTTGGGACAAAGATGTGTCCCGTTTTTCCTGTACTGGATCGTGCAAAGCTTTATAGCATGACCAACTTGCCTGTTTGAGAGATTATGCAGACATTTTTGCAATCGAATGTTTTGTAATTCAATATTTACGGTGACCTTTGTGGACTTTATGTTTATGTTGCAATTGTTTCATTATTTCCCTTGGCAAAGGTATTCATTCAGTAAAATGGATATAGCCTAATCTATACCCCTTTCATCACGTTATCAGAATTTAGCCTATTTTAATGCCATCTCTTCACTGTATATTTCTGAATTTAGCTATTCTTATGTCCATTTCTTCATTTCTTTGCTGTATGTCTTTGAAGTTTGGCTATTTTATTGCTAAATCTCATCATGGCCCAAGATTGTCTTGTGATGTGTTAAGACTCTAAAGATGAGGTTGAAAGCAAATGTGATGGTGGTAAAATATAAGAAATTATTTTTTTGTTATTTTTCCAAAGCAAGTTATTGTAGAGTTTTGACTTGAATATGGATTGAGGTGTATTCTCTTGTGCCAGGTGAATTTTCTCTTTTTCCCCACCTTCAAAAACATTTCGAGGGTGCTTCCTTGGGTTGTTTGAGGGCAAGTGAGTCTTGTGACGCTTTTTGCCATATTGAGCTTGCTCAAACCCTGTTTCGTCGTGAGGCTGCAAGCAAATGTGATGCTGTTAAAATATAAGAACTTATATTTTTGTTATTTTTCCAAAACAAGTTATTGTAGAGTTTTGTTTGACTTTATGGATTGAGTTTATCCTCCTGTGCCAGGTGAATTCTCCCTTCCCCCCTGTTAAGAACATTTCGAGGGTGCTTCTTAGGGTTGTTTGAGGGCAAGAGTGAGTCATGTGGCCCTTGTATTCTACAATCTGGGTGAATAGTGCGTTTTGTGCCATGAATTGGCTTACTATTTGTGTATGTTCGTCGCTGTTTCAGTGCGTACATATCTCAGTTATATGGAGTTGACTCGTATCTGCAGTACTCTATTCGAATTTCTAAAACTGGACATCTCTGAATGTACTGTGGTGGTATGCAGCTGTGGTATGCATTTAATTCTCATCTACTGGGCTTGCTCGAACCCTGTTTTGTATTCGTGGGGATGGCACATGAGAGAGTTCGGCAAGAAACGATTATCAGTTGAAGCTTGCTATATGCATCTGTTGAAATCGTGATGAGAGATGGCATACGAGAGAGTTTGGCTGGTTCAGGTGAAAAAGCACATTTGGGCCGCTGGACTCTCAAATATTGTGAGATTGATTGAAGTCGTGTGGTTTCTATTGCAAAAAAAATTATGTTTCAAGAGACCATTAGCAGTTGAAGGTTGGTCTATGCAGTTGTTGAAATTGTGATGACCACCACTTCATGTAAATTGATTTTGTGATGTAAATCGTTTTTCACCTTGCTGTGATCTGATTCCTCTGTGCTCCCAATTACACTTCGGGTTATCTTAAAGCGTATTCTGCCAAATATTTAAATGAAACTGTTGCATGCCTCAGTCTGCTCTTTGATCCTTTTACTTGACTGGTGGCCCAACTAAGTGGATATTAGAATATCCACACCCACCCACCCCTAGCTCTCCCCCTCTCCCCTTGCCCCCAACCCCCCCCCCCCCCCCCCCCCTTCCCTCTCCGCCATCTTAAGTTTATCAGAATGAAGTAGGACTCAGAATGCGGTACCGAAGTCTCATGTCCCCTGACAAAGTACCTTCTTCTAAGGTTTGTTTCTGATGGAGTTTTTATTTTTGTCAAGGTTACTATATAGTCATTTCGAGGAATGGCATAGTGCTGAATCTTTCAGCGACTGATCAAAAGACACTTTAATACATTGTAAGATGAAGCAGGCAGATAGATTCTGCCTTCTGAGTAGGATAACTAGCTCTTGAGCCCCCATCCCTTACTCCCTCCCCTAAAAAACCTTCGGGTGATCCCCCATCACTGACTCAAAAAAGAAGAGAATCCTGAGAGAAATCTATGTTGATCCAATTAAATGCATGTGGACATCAGAGAGAGAACAGTTATAACAGAAGAATACTTAAAAGGAGATCAAGTATTGCAGCTTCAACATCTCCAACTGAAATTTCAGTGGTACATCTGGTGCAAATGCAAGTCCAACCTCGGAAGCCAGGAGAAAGAAAACAGGAACATACAATGACCGCCACAAAACGGTTTTCCTGCATAAATATATGGTATAGGACACGGCTACACCACGTTTTTTTTAATCAAACAAAAACATTGGAGCCACTAGTCTTTTGTTACATTTCATCATAAGGTGAAGGTCAAACTTTGTTTCTTAATCTAATTAATTCCCACATCAACGTTAAAGCCACTGGTCTTTTGTTGCATTGCACTACTGGTTCACTAGATGCAGCCAAAATTATATCAAGATAGAGAATTCAGAGTCGAATTGAGGCAAATCGCAACAATTCACTCAGATGATGACTTGTTGCATGCAGATGACCAACAAGTGCATCATTTGAATTCCCACGTGAATGATACAAAGATGTAAGAATATCTACCTCTCCATGTATGTCAAATGGAGATATTTTATGAGGGTCTACGGTCGGCTTCTCCCAACTTTGTAACTAAGTTGGTTGTACATTAGAGGAAAGGAAACGTGCTCTCAATGGTACCTTGCTTCATTGTTTCGTTCTTGCAAACTCCTTTGCTTGGGTAATAAAGGGTAGGCTTTAATAGTCAGTTCTATTGAAGTTGCTCAAAAGGTTTGTGGTTGAATGATTGTGCTGTGACCCCCGGCCCCCTCTTTGGAGGTGGTTTGGACAATTTTGACTTAGTTTCTAAGATAATCCATTAGCAAATGAATGATGTTAGTTTGACAGCTCTTCAAGCCGGTCATTAGCAACTGTAAAACAGTCTTTGATAGTTGCCTATATTATTTTCTTTAGTTAAGGTTATTCAACAAGTGCTTAAGATGAATTGAGATTGTAAAGTTACTCTAGTATACGTAGTTAGGGAACATTCTTGTTGTCCCAAGTAGATCAGTGGTGATGAGGTTATTGAACAAGGCTTGGTTTAGATAAGAATTTTCCAATTCATGTTGGGATCCATTTTGACAATATATGTCATCTAATTAGATGTGACATTGCAAGGAAATGCCAATATAGAAAGAAATGGTAGCTTGACATTCAAAGACTGGAAAGTAAAAGAAAACAGGAAAAAGTAGCTGGTCATGGATGAAAGCTAATTATAGGAAGTTTTCTGACATAGTTGAAGTAAAAAGTGCATCGGAAGGGTCATTATTGATATTCAATTGCAACTAAAGAATTTGCGAGCTTGGATTGCAGAATTGATTGATGAGGTATGATATGTAGGGTCAGGTATGATTCTTTAGTAAGAGGTGAACACCTGGGATAAGTTAGATAAAGACTCATAAATAGGGTTGGTATTTTCCTAGAAGACTCCAAGGAGAAGAGCTAGCAGGAGTTGTGACCCCCTTTTGCAAACATGAGGGAAACGATCCTTGATTTAGAAGGATTCACAAGGACAGTGAAGCCTCAAGAGTTTTCCAAAACTTTACATTAACAAACAATGATCTTCATTACTACAAATTATTGTAGATTAATCATATTTTATAATCTCAACTCCATTTTGTGCAAGTCGAGGAGTCGAGCTTGGGGAGTGGAAGTAGGATCCCAATTTCAAATTTCTTGTTTATAATCTTGTAGTCTTCTAGAAAATACCAATTGTTTACTTTTGATTTACCTTGATTCACAAGTAAATATGAGATTGATTTCACACAATGGGGTTATCACCAATAGCGGTAGTTGTTAAAAGGAATGGAAAGGTTTGAGTATGCATCAGTTTGACAAAAGTGAATGCCTCAATTATTTGAGATACTTGATATCATGTGTTAGAGAGATTGGTGGGAAAATAAGTATTTAACTTCTTAATGGCTTCGTAGACCACAAGTAACTAGTCATCACCTTGAAAAAACTAACATAAGATAAAATTTTCCGTTGAATGGGGTGTCTATACCTTTTTGAGCATGTCTTTTAGGCTTACGAATGTTCGAAGAACCTCTCAATAATTTATATTTCACGTTTTTAGGTATTTCCTATGAAATAACCTAAAGGTATACATCAATGATCTATGTGATCATTCAACTTGACGAAGTATGCATATTGTAGAGTTGAAGAAATTTTTCAGAAAATGCCAACTTTATTGTGGTATGAGATTGAGGAAGTTTGTACTCATGGTGCAACAAGGAAAGTTCATAATAACAATCTCTAAGAATGAAAATTTCATGTATGGATAGAATTAGAGCCATTATATGCCTACCCAAGCTTAGAGATGTGAATGAAGGCCAAGCATTTTATGGCAGATTATGGACGTTATAGAAGATTCATCCACATGTACACCATCATTGCTAAACCACTATATGGTCTTCTCACCAAGTTCAAATGGATGAATGAGTTTTCCTAAGTCTTTGAGGAGTTGAAACAAAGGTTTGGAACAAAATATTTCATGTGCATGTTGATGCATCAAATTATGTAATATGCTATGCTTTATCACAACCATTTAATGATGATAAACTTGACTATAACATCCTCTACTCTAAATAGCTAAATAATGATAAGAGGAACTACATATTAAACATGATGCATGTTATGAAGGATTCAAACATTTGATGTGGGCTGATGAGTTTTGCATGTTTTTTTGGATCACAAAGCCCTCTTGTATCTTATGAATAAACTTGAAATATCAAGCACCTTGTACTATGGTTCTTCCTGCTAATGGAGTTTGATTTTGAGATAGTAGTTAAGAAACAAAAGATGCTTGTATGAGCTGAAAATCTACTACCAAGATTGATTAACAAAGAGGCTAAAAAATGAGCTCTTGACGTCTTTTAGATTCCTATTTATTCAATCTAGAAGTGATATCATCATAGGAAACTACCTTTGTACCTATCATAACATAAACAATTACTAAGGACCTACAATATATTGCAATTAACATATCAAATTATTGGAGGAAGTATCCATCATAAATACATGGATGTAATGCAATCTTATTATGTTGAATAAAAAAAAAATCAAAGTTGTAATATCCCAAGCACACATTAGAATATTACAGCATGCTACCCTTGACCAAGAACCCTATAGAACTTGCAAAGATTAGGCATGTATTGTCCTACCACAAAAAGAGATGTTCACATCCTATAAGTCATGTGGAGATTAATCACTTAGCAAACATTCTATCTTGTACAACATGATAGCCACAGCCAAAAGGAATGCTTCAATGGTGGAGTTCTTGGTGAATGAGATGTCTAGAAAATCTTTGCTCACAATTAAGAGAAGAGCTCAAAAAAGAAGTCCAAAACTATTTGTATATCAATTAAGTCTATAAATGGGAGGATGATTATCCTACAAATATGCATACATGAAATCAAATAATTTCATATACTAGCAATGGCCTATGCTATGATGACCAATCATAAAGAACACTTCTCCTCCATGAGAACCATTCAAATACGTGTCAATTTATGGTTGACAAACTTTAATATCCATGTAAAAGGCTATGTGAAGTGTTGTGATATATGTGAATGCTCTCAATCTCCTCTTTGAAGAGATATATGCAAGTAACATTTATGATGGGATAAAGAGACTGTGCAAAATGGGGATTAGGCTTCGTAGGCTATATTATCCCTCTAGTAAGGGTTTCATATTTAGAATATATCTCATTTATAAATGATCTAACCTATGGGTAAATACTAAATCCACATATTGAATTGATGCTCTTAAGAGTAAAACGAGAGCTGTGGAAGCATGTTACAAACCAAGTTCACGAGCTTTCTAGTCCTCACTCGAAGGTAGGATCCAACGAAAAAATCCTTGAGATCCAAGTTGATAAGATAGGAGATATGAATGAAGGCGAAGAAGGAAACACTTATCTCTTTATTCTATATCAAGGATATACCACCAAAGCAATCTTAGACTCAACGGCAGGTGTTGTCATTGTGACCACATCCTTATGGACACGTTGGGGTAAGCCAAATTTGCGACCCACTAGAATGAAGCTTCAAATGGAAGATGGACATATATAAAGACCATTAGGATTGTTGGAAGGAATCACTCTCATCGCCTATGGAGTATAGTTCAAACACACATTTGTGATATGTGAGTTTGGGAAAAACCATGCATATGAAATGATCTTAGGTAGACCCTTCATGAGACAATTGTAGATAGTGCAAGCTTGGGGAACCAATTCATTGTGCATACAACACCTAGGGATAACTACTAAAGTCAATCTCAATGATTACACCCATAGAGATGTCCCACCCTTGCAATGGAACCCCATCCACAAGACTCAAGAGCACACGTTATCAACACACTCCATAGGTTATTCGGGTCCTTTATGGATGCATGAAGACACACACTTGTGGATGTGTAAGAGTGCTAAAAGGGAACAAAAAGGACTAGAAACAAGGAACATAGGAGTGTCCGAGAACACTAGATCAATAAAAGACCCAACCTATGCACCAATGATATTTCTAGATGAGGAGTTTGGACCTCATGGTTGGGCAGAAATATTAGAAACAATGGATATAGTGGTGAATGAAGAACAATGGACTCCCCATTTTGATGAGTATGACTATGACATATCACTGTTCATGTGTAAGCCCTTAGTAGAAGAAGACGAGGAAGATCTAGAATCAATCATCATGGAACCTTTTTGTGATTATGAGGAAGAGAACTTGTACTTAGTCAATGCAAAGATCTATGAAAAAATTGAGTGTCAGAACGAGATATTGCTAACCGCTCAAGTTGAGCTAGAAAACAAGAAAAAGAAATGTAAGAAAAGCCCACCAACACGGAGATGAAGAATCCTTGTTCGAAGTTCCAAGTGATTTTAAGAAATAGGAGATAAAAGATAGGAAAATCATGGTATGGATGCCAAAACCAGATCTTAGGGGAGAAGCTTATGACAACAAGAAAACAACCAAGAAAATTGTTGTAACAATTGAAAATAATTAAGAACAAATCACGTGCATAGGGAATGACCTAAGCATTAAGGAGGAGCAAGATTTAATATATCTTTTACATGAATACTGAGATGTATTCACTTGGATGTAAAAGATGTGAAAGGTGTGGATGTGGACACTTGTTCACATAGGATTTCCATGACTTTGGAAGCCAAGCCCACAAAGTAGAAACCATACACTTACAGTGATGCATATGCAACAAACATAAAGGGAGAAATCAATAGATTGGTAGAAGTGGATTTACCTACAAAATTGAGCATACTGAATGGGTAACTCCCATTTTCATAGTGCCCAAGAAGAATGGGAAGTTGCGTGTGTGTATTAACTTGAATAAAGTTAATATTGCCACCATGAGAGATAATTATCCAGTTTCTATTATGGAACATCTATTGGAACATGTAGCAAGTAAGGACGTTTATAGTTTCCTTAATGGACTTTTAGGTTACAAAAGTAGCCATAGCCCTAGAAGACCAACATAAGATGGATTTCACCATCGAATGGGCTATCTTTGCATTTAATGTGATGCCATTTGGGCTCATCAATGCACCTGCTACTTTCCAATGGCTCATGTGTCATGGCTTTAAAGAGCTCTTATGTAGGAATATAGAGGTCTATGTGGATGATTTGTGTGGACATTCCCACATATGACAAAATCACATCCCATAACTCAAACAGACATTCGATAAGTGCAGAGCATACTAGGTGTGCCTAAATCTAGCAAAGTGTGTATTCATGGTGTAGAGGAGGTACTCGGGTATCCACTTTTAACAAGAGCATGCAACAAGCATTCCAGTACGTCACCTACTCAAGGGAGGTTCTCCTTAGGGAAGTATACCCTTTAACACTTCTGTGAGCAGGTAGATAACAATGATTGCACAGAATTGTAACTTCTCAGATAAAAGATTAAGAATAAATGACAATACTGGGAGACCCAAACCATTCCTTAGTTCGAACAGATGATTACAATATAATCCAAGGAACTACTACAAATGCTGATGCTCTGGGCTAATTTGCCACTCTAGAACTAAGCAAACTCAATACAAGAGTCTCATTCAATCTGTATAATGAACACAACTAGATGCAGACTAGTACTGATCAATACAAAGTATGGAGACTTGCTCTAAGAGAAAGAGCATGAAAATACTATTGAATCACACAGAATGACAAAACCAAGCCACTCTCTTCACACTATAGAGCTATTAGCCCTCCACTGGGGAAGCCCACACTCTGTATCCACGCCACAGAGTGACTTCCTACAGTAGGCTTGAAGCCACAAAGTGCAAAGAGAGGACCTCTGTACGTACGTATGTAAATGTGTGTATCTCTCAATGTATCCAAATCAACACAAATCCATTGCTTTTATTGGCTCCAATAGGCCAAGAGGGCCTTGCCGATTCCTCACGTCCACTGATCACGTGCCGCTTGATTGCCAAGATTGAAGGGGTAGATCAAATATTCCACTTGATTTGAATTGGATCCTCAAAAATAGGCAGTCGTCATGGATGGTTGGCGGCAACACTCATTTCATCACTTTTACTTTTACCACTTACGCCTTTACTGTCACTTTTGAATGCAAGCTGAGATCCTCACTTTGTGCCGCCCGTGATATTTGAATGTCCCTGAGAAGCGCATCCTTCACCTAATTTTTGTAGTAACTTTTGATCCTTCATATTAAGTGAGCGGTGTGGGAGGTGAGTTGTGACGAGTTTGAGAGAGATTACAGGGTTTTTGGAGGATTGTGGAGGGTTGTGGAGTTGTTTGGAGTTGTGTGGGGTTTGTGGGTTGGGGGGAATAGGGGGTGAGTTATGGGGAGTTGTGGTGGTTTTTGGGGTGTGGTAAAAAATTGATCCAAGATTTCAAAGTTATTATTGCACCATTGGAAAGTACTCATCGAGAGCTTTCCAACGATATATAACACTGTAGGGTTTGGATAAGAAATGACCCTCTAAATATCCATTCAAAATTACATGAAAACTTTGTGGGAGGTCGTGGGAAATTGTGAGATTTGAGGGGGTGGTGTGAGGGGGCGGGGGTGGTTTGAGGGGGTGGTGTGAGGGGGTGGTGTGAGGGAGTGGTTTGAGGGGGTGGTGTGAGGGGGTGGTTTGAGGGGGTGGTGTGAGGGAGTGGTTTGAGGGGGTGGTTTGAGGGGGTGGTGTAAGGGGGTGGTTTGAGGGGGTGGTGTGAGGGGGTGGTTTGAGGGGGTGGTGTGAGGGGTTGGTTTGAGGGGGTGGTGTGAGGGAGTGGTTTGAGGGGGTGGTGTGAGGGGGCGGGGGTGGTGTGAGGGGGTGGTTTGAGGGGGTGGTGTGAGGGGGTGGTTTGAAGGGGTGGTGTGAGGGAGCGGTTTGAGGGGGTGGTGTGAGGGAGTGGTTTGAGGGGGTGGTGTGAGGGGGTGGTGTGAGGGGGTGGTTTGAGGGGGTGGTGTGAGGGGGTGGTTTGAGGGGGTGGTGTGAGGGAGTGGTTTGAGGGGGTGGTGTGAGGGGGTGGTTTGAGGGGGTGGTGTGAGGGGGCGGGGGTGGTTTGAGGGGGTGGTGTGAGGGGGTGGTTTGAGGGGGTGGTTTGAGGGGGTGGTGTGAGGGGGTGGTTTGAGGGGGTGGTGTGAGGGGGTGGTTTGAGGGGGTGGTGTGAGGGGGCGGGGGTGGTTTGAGGGGGTGGTGTGAGGGAGTGGTTTGAGGGGGTGGTGTGAGGGGGTGGTTTGAGGGGGTGGTGTGAGGGAGTGGTTTGAGGGGGTGGTGTGAGGGGGCGGGGGTGGTTTGAGGGGGTGGTGTGAGGTGGTGGTTTGAGGGGGTGGTTTGAGGGGGTGGTGTGAGGGGGTGGGGGTGGTGTGAGGGAGTGGTTTGAGGGGGTGGTGTGAGGGGGTGGTTTGAGGGGGTGGTGTGAGGGGGTGGTTTGAGGGGGTGGTGTGAGGGAGTGGTTTGAGGGGGTGGTGTGAGGGGGCGGGGGTGGTTTGAGGGGGTGGTGTGAGGGGGTGGTTTGAGGGGGTGGTTTGAGGGGGTGGTGTGAGGGGGTGGGGGTGGTTTGAGGGGGTGGTGTGAGGGGGTGGTTTGAGGGGGTGGTGTGAGGGGGTGGTTTGAGGGTGTGGTGTGAGGGAGTGGTTTGAGGGGGTGGTGTGAGGGGGCGGGGGTGGTTTGAGGGGGTGGTGTGAGGGGGCGGGGGTGGTTTGAGGGGGTGGTGTGAGGGGGTGGTTTGAGGGGGTGGTGTGAGGGAGTGGTTTGAGGGGGTGGTGTGAGGCGGTGGTTTGAGGGGGTGGTTTGAGGGGGTGGTGTGAGGGGGTGGTTTGAGGGGGTGGTGTGAGGGAGTGGTTTGAGGGGGTGGTGTGAGGGGGTGGTTTGAGGGGGTGGTGTGAGGGGGCGGGGGTGGTTTGAGGGGGTGGTGTGAGGGAGTGGTTTGAGGGGGTGGTTTGAGGGGGTGGTGTGAGGGGGTGGTTTGAGGGGGTGGTGTGAGGGGGTGGTTTGAGGGGGTGGTGTGAGGGGGTGGTTTGAGGGGGTGGTGTGAGTGGGTGGGGGTGGTTTGAGGGGGTGGTGTGAGGGGGTGGTTTGAGGGGGTGGTGTGAGTGGGTGGGGGTGGTTTGAGGGGGTGGTGTGAGGGGGTGGTTTGAGGGGGTGGTGTGAGGGAGCGGTTTGAGGGGGTGGTGTGAGGGAGTGGTTTGAGGGGGTGGTGTGAGGGGGTGGTTTGAGGGGGTGGTGTGAGGGGGTGGTTTGAGGGGATGGTGTGAGGGGGCGGGGGTGGTTTGAGGGGGTGGTGTGAGGGGGTGGTTTGAGGGGTTGGTGTGAGGGGGTGGTTTGAGGGGGTGGTGTGAGGGGGTGGTTTGAGGGGGTGGTGTGAGGGGGTGGGTTGAGGGGGTGCTGTGAGGGGGTGGGGGTGGTTTGAGGGGGTGGTGTGAGGGGGTGGTTTGAGGGGGTGGTTTGAGGGGGTGGTGTGAGGGGGTGGTTTGAGGGGGTGGGGGTGGTTTGAGGGGGGAAGAGAGAGAGAGGGAAATGCCGCGATACAGACCCCCACATCAAGTCTTTGCACTGTCCCGGTGCAATTCCCGAAGCCGAAAACAAGATAGTGAAGGAAGTTCTTCTTTCTTGACTTGAATCAGATAATCCTTCACCCTGGAAAAATAAAAATATTTTTTTTATTATTTTTTATTAATTTTTTCATACTACCCTTTTTTTTTTCATACTACTTTTTTTTTTTTCATAATATCTTCAATCACCAAATGAAATACAGTAGGTACGGTGAATGATATGCTTCCAATTTACCTTAATTCAGGTACTTCTTCACCCTGGAAATATTGACCAGGGGTATCCTCTTACCCTGCAAATCCTCCAGATGTACTGCTCCATGAGGTAATACCTTTACCACCGTGTAAGGTCCTATCCATTTGGGTGCCAGTTTGGTTGGAATTGCTGGGACCTGATGCACTAAAACCATGGATCCTTCCTGCACTTCATTGGACCTCAGATACCTGTCATGCAGTCTTTTGCGCTCTTCTTGTGTTACCTGAAGTTTTTGCATTGCTCCTTCTCTGTATTCTTCTAATGCCACCAATCTCTCAATGGGAGGTTCGATTCCAATGGTTTTGGTTCCCATTTCCTTTTTGATAATGTACTCGAACGGTGCCAATGCCTCTTTCCCATAAACTAAACGAAATGGAGTCTCGCCTGTGGTTCCCCTCTTCGTGGTTCTGAAAGCCCAAATTGCACCGATCAGTGCTAGCGGCCAGGAGCTTTGATGATCGAAAGATAATTTGCGAAGCAATCCAATCAAAATCTTATTGGAGCTTTCTGCTTGGCCATTTGCCCTTGGGTAGTAGGCACAAGATTTTTTATGGAAGATTTTGTACCTGTCAAATATAAACTGGAGCAATTGATTTACAAAATGTGTGCCCCTATCACTAGTTATTTCCAGTGGGCAACCAAATCTTGAGAAAATACGTTTATACACAAATTTAGCCACTGTTAAAGCCGTGCAGTCCACAGTAGCTTTAGCCTCTATCCATTTAGTGGCATAGCATGTGGCCATCAAAATATACTTTTTTCCTCCAGGTTGACTAGTTGGACTAATTGGTCCTATGAAATCAAGACCCCATCGTTCAAATGGGAGTCATCCTGTAGATATGACCAATGGTTGGAAATTCAATCTGGTTGGCGCGGGAGCACACCTCTGGCAGATGTGGCATTCTTTAGAAAACTTGATTGCATCCTTGAAAATATGAGGCCACCATAAACCTTTGTGGATGATTCTATGAGCCAATTCTTCCCCTTTTAGATGTCCTTCATTGTGTGCAGCCTCTAGCAGAAGATTTACCTCCTCTGGATAGACACAGCTTCTCAATATATCATCCTGACAGTATTTATATAAATTTCCATTTATAAGAGAATATGCTTTGGTTTTCAGGAGCAATCTTCTCCTTTCTACAGGTGTCAAGTGTTCCGGGATCTTTCCAGTAGTAAGAACATGGAGAATTTCATCATACGAACCAGTCCAAATTGCTACTAGAAAAAGATTGCTATCCACCAATTCATCATTAATACCTGTTGCCTTTTCGCTCATTGCCGTCCTGGACACTTGATCTGCCATGTAGTGCTCTTTTCCTGGCTTAATATGAATATCAAAATTAAATTCTTGAAATAGGAGTAACCATCTCCAAATCCTTCCAGCTACTCTAGGCTTGTTTATCAAATACTTCAAGGGCTGATGATCAGAAATAACAATGAAATGTACACCAAGGAGATAATGTCGGAACTTCTGAAGGGCAAATACGATAGCCAAACCTTCTCTTTCCGTTGTACTGTAATTTCTTTGAGCTTGGTTGAGTAGTCTACTTGCATAAGAGATAGGTCTATCCACTTTGTGAGATGATGGTTGAGCTAGAACTGCACCAACAGCATGAAGACTAGCATCTGTATGCACATGAAATTCCAATGACCAATTAGGAACACTTAAAAGGGGAGCAGTACATAGCCTCAACTTTAGTTCACAAAATGCTTTGTCAGCTTCAGCACTCCATGAGAAAGGGATCTTTTTGCTGGTAAGCCTTGACAAGGGCTTAGCAATTTCCGAATACATCCTAATGAATCTTCTGTGATACCCTGCATGGCCCAATAAAATTTGCACTTCCTTTGGGCTTTGTGGAATTGGCATGGAAAGAATAGCTGTAACCTTTGCAGGGTCAACAGTTATGCCTTCAACAGATATTATGTGACCAAGAAGAGTGCCCTTAGTGACCAAAAAGTGACATTTATCAGGATTCAATTTCAAACCTGTTTTGAGACATTGCTCAAAAATTTCTTTTAGATTTTCCAAATGGTCATGGAAATCTTGAACTGCTGCCCTTCTATCTGTACCTGAAAATACTGAAAAGTCATCCATGAAAATGCGTAGAAAGGTTGTTAACCATTTGCCCAATATCAGATACATCGTTCTATTAAATGAAGCTGGCGCATTCTTCAAACCAAAAGCCATGCGAGTATAGACATAAGTTCCCCAGGGAGTGACAAAGGCTGTTTTGTCCCTATCATCAGGATGGATCACTATCTGATTGTAGCCACTAAAACCATCCAAGAAACTATACAAAGTGTGACCAGCTACTTCCTCAAGTACTTGCTCTGTGAAGGGCTGAGGAAATCCATCTTGAACAGTCACTTTATTCAAAGCACAAAAATTAACACATACTCTTATTCTTCCACTATTTTTCTTGGGTACAATAACCATGGAAGAAAGCCACATGGAATGTTCTACTGGAACAATTATACGAGCTTCTTCTAGCTTTGTAATTTCTGCTTTTACAGCCTCTGCATATTTCGGATTGAGTCGATATGGTCTACTTCTTACTGGCGCGGCTCCCTCAACTAAGGGTATCCGATGTAACCCAAGCTCTTCTGGTATCCCTGTTAGATCTTTGTAGGACCATGCGAAGACACTTTTGTAAGTAAAAAGCAAAGAAGTTACCTTCTGTAGCAAAGGAGGATAATGCCACAACCAGGATGCTAAGTGGACTACTTGAGGGTTCTCTTCATTCCCTAAATTTACTTCTTGAACCAATGTTTCAGGACTGGTCTTGTTTGAGAAATCATCTCCACTATATGCAGGAGTGGATTTTAATTTATATTCTGCAACATGTTCTTCCATCCATCCTTGAGGTATATCTGCAAAAGGAAGATCTTCTCTGCTCTTAAATTCATAACCTTCTCCCTCCGATACTTTTATATTGGTTGCCTCCTCAAAGCTAGTATTTTCCTGCAATTGCTCATTCTCCAATACCTTGTGGTCTTCATTTACCTTATCTGCAACTTCTTCCTCAATTTCATTGATCTCCACTGTGCAACACTCTGCATTTCCCATCATCCAATTTAACAATGTATCATCTTTTTGGGGTATAGAGGGCATTACCTGAGTATCCACAGTATATCCAGTGGTTTTTCCTGAGTCGAATCCCTCTTCCAAATGTAATTGTAGTTGGCTATTGGTGCTTGTTGAAATCCATAGTTTGTTTTTCCCCCAATCTTGCAAAGCTTTTGCTTGTCTCAGCCAAGGTCTCCCCAGGAGTAAAGGGTAAGAAGTCTCCTGTGGAAGTACAATAACAACAAAATCCAACACAAAGTGGCAACCCTGTACTATCATACCGTTTCAATAATGCCAAGAGGCGCAACCCGATGTTGATCTGCTAGTGTAACTGTAAATGGTGCCATTTTGGTGGGGTTCAAATTCAGTTTCTTCATTGTGAAATCTGGCATCAAATTGATACCAGAGCCTCCATCTATGATCACACCTGTGAGAGTTTCATCCTTTATACAAACAAATAATCTTGAGCTTTGGTAGTCTGCTAAGGGTGCAGGGGGAAAATCAACCATGAAACCATCTATACTAGGTGATTGGATCAAGTGAGCAGAGTGTATAATCTTCAGTAAGTCACTTCTTATTTTTGAATCCATCCTTATAAGTTCATATAGACTAACCTTGTGATGAATACCTTTCAAGATCTGTTCAATGTTTACCTCCTGAGTGTTTTCTTGCAGACTTGTTGGTTGGCCCTTTAGAGAAGTAGTCATCTTATTATAAGCTCCTTCAATTTCTGCTTGGTCCTTCCATCCAGACTCCTTTTCTTCCTCTTTATCCTGAAATCCTTGTTGTTCATCTCTCTGGGTTGCAGCTGCTTGCCTAGCTCTAGTCATCATGGGCATTGCAGAGGATGAAACAGCATAAGTCTGAGTGGTTTTTCCTTCTTCATGTGGAGAGACTGCAATCATGTGAATTGGAGCAGGACGACCTCTTGGGCAATCTTTGGTATAATGGTCCTTGGCCTCTGGACAATGTTGACAAGGAGGTGCATCTTCTGGAAGAGAACACCTATTTTGCATGTGACCGTACTCACCACAACGATAGCACATCAAAGGTCTATTATATCTAGGCTTTGCAGGCCGATTCTCCTCTCTATTTGATGTATTTGAAGTACTAGCATAATATGAATCCAAATTTTGAGGGTTACCTCTCTGCTGTGTACCCTTGAGGTAGTAGCAATCCCTTGCTTCATGACCGTCCTTTCCACAAAATTGACAGCTTACCTTAATAGGGCAATTAGCATTGGAATGTCCATTGTTGTTACAGATTGTACACCAAATTTGTCTCCTTATATCTTGAGTGGTCTTCAAATCTTCTAACTCACGGCGAAGCTGGGCTACTTCATCATCAGTGCGACGCAGTGGCGGCAAGACCTTCTCTTCTTGTTGATTTTGTTGCATTTTCAATGCCTCCAGTTCTTTCCTCAATTGCCCAATAGGATCTAGGTCTGCAGCATAATTTCTTTGTGTGTCCTCTTCAAAATGTTGCCTTGCTTCTTCTATGCGTGATGCCGCTGCAACAAAATCATTGAGGGTGGCATCCAATCTAAGAGACTCACGAAGCTTCTGCTGAGATGGCCTGGGCAGAGCCTTCTCTATCCACTTTTTAACCAAAAAGTCACCTGGAGCATGTGGCAGACGTGCAACAAGTGCTTTTGTTTTAGTGTGAAGTTCATGAAAAGATTCACCTGGCCTTAGCTTCAAATTCTCTAGCTGATCTAGAGCTCTTTCCGAAGAATCACTTGGTCTGAATGTTTGTGAGAAAGCCGCCTTCAGAGCCTCCCAAGTAGTAAAATGGCCATCTGCATATTGACTATACCATTTATCTGCAAGACCCTCCAATGTGGATGGAAAAAGTGCCAACATTGCATCCTCTCTATTCTGCAGACCTCGTCCACGGCATAAAGAGATGAATCTCCTCACATGATCATCAGCATCCTCATAAGCTTGTCCTTTGAAACTAGGGAATTTGATCTTTAATCTAGAGAGTAAATGAGAGAGATCCTCCATTTGTACTGGTGTTTCTTCTGACGTATCCGAGGAGAAGTCTAATGTTCTACTATGCTTCTCCTTTGATAGTGGTGTCGCACCGAATTCAATAGATAAATTAAAGAGGGTAGAGGGGAGGTAGGTTCACTAGTTGAAGATATAGCTGACTTGTTTAGGCTCCTTCGTATACGAAGAGGCTCCTTATCTGCTCGCGTATGGGTCATGTACCTATTTCCTCAGGGCCTCTCACAAAAATGCAAGGGTCCCACCGGGCGTGCCAAATTGTAGAGGAGGTACTGGGGTATCCACTTTTAACAAGAGCATGCAACAAGCATTCCAGTACGTCACCTACTCAAGGGAGGTTCTCCTTAGGGAAGTATACCCTTTAACACTTCTGTGAGCAGGTAGATAACAATGATTGCACAGAATTGTAACTTCTCAGATAAAAGATTAAGAATAAATGACAATACTGGGAGACCCAAACCATTCCTTAGTTCGAACAGATGATTACAATATAATCCAAGGAACTGCTACAAATGCTGATGCTCTGGGCTAATTTGCCACTCTAGAACTAAACAAACTCAATACAAGAGTCTCATTCAATCTGTATAATGAACACAACTAGATGCAGACTAGTACTGATCAATACAAAGTATGGAGACTTGCTCTAAGAGAAAGAGCATGAAAATACTATTGAATCACACAGAATGACAAAACCAAGCCACTCTCTTCACACTATAGAGCTATTAGCACTCCACTGGGGAAGCCCACACTCTGTATCCACACCACAGAGTGACTTCCTACAGTAGGCTTGAAGCCACAAAGTGCAAAGAGAGGACCTCTGTACGTACGTATGTAAATGTGTGTATCTCTCAATGTATCTCTGAATGTATCCAAATCAACACAAATCCATTGCTTTTATAGGCTCCAATAGGCCAAGAGGGCCTTGCCGATTCCTCACATCCACTGATCACGCGCCGCTTGATTGCCAAGATTGAAGGGGTAGATCAAATATTCCACTTGATTGGAATTGGATCCTCAAAAATAGGCAGTCGTCATGAATGGTTGGTGGCAACACTCATTTCATCACTTTTACTTTTACTACTTACACCTTTACTGTCACTTTTGAATGCAAGCTGAGATCCTCACTTTGTGCCGCCCGTGATATTTGAATGTCCCTGAGAAGCGCATCCTTCACCTAATTTTTGTAGTAACTTTTGATCCTTCATATTAAGTGAGCGGTGTGGGAGGTGAGTTGTGACGAGTTTGAGAGAGATTACAGGGTTTTTGGAGGATTGTGGAGGGTTGTGGAGTTGTTTGGAGTTGTGTGGGGTTTGTGGGGTTTGTGGGTTGGGGGGAATAGGGGGTGAGTTATGGGGAGTTGTGGTGGTTTTTGGGGTGTGGTCAAAAATTGATCCAAGATTTCAAAGTTATTATTGCACCATTGGAAAGTACTCATCGAGAGCTTTCCAACGATATATAACACTGTAGGGTTTGGATAAGAAATGACCCTCTAAATATCCATTCAAAATTACATGAAAACTTTGTGGGAGGTCGTGGGAAATTGTGAGATTTGAGGGGGTGGTGTGAGGGGGCGGGGGTGGTTTGAGGGGGTGGTGTGAGGGGGTGGTTTGAGGGGGTGGTGTGAGGGAGTGGTTTGAGGGGGTGGTGTGAGGGGGTGGTTTGAGGGGGTGGTGTGAGGGAGTGGTTTGAGGGGGTGGTGTGAGGGGGTGGTTTGAGGGGGTGGTGTGAGGGGGTGGTTTGAGGGGGTGGTGTGAGGGAGTGGTTTGAGGGGGTGGTGTGAGGGGGTGGTTTGAGGGGGTGGTGTGAGGGGGTGGTTTGAGGGGGTGGTGTGAGGGAGTGGTTTGAGGGGGTGGTGTGAGGGGGCGGGGGTGGTTTGAGGGGGTGGTGTGAGGGGGTGGTTTGAGGGGGTGGTGTGAGGGAGCGGTTTGAGGGGGTGGTGTGAGGGAGTGGTTTGAGGGGGTGGTGTGAGGGGGTGGTTTGAGGGGGTGGTGTGAGGGGGTGGTTTGAGGGGGTGGTGTGAGGGGGCAGGGGTGGTTTGAGGGGGTGGTGTGAGGGGGTGGTTTGAGGGGGTGGTGTGAGGGGGTGGTTTGAGGGGGTGGTGTGCGGGAGTGGTGTGAGGGGGTGGTTTGAGGCGGTGGTGTGAGGGGGCAGGGGTGGTTTGAGGGGGTGGTGTGAGGGGGTGGTTTGAGGGGGTGGTTTGAGGGGGTGGTGTGAGGGGGTGGTTTGAGGGGGTGGTGTGAGGGGGTGGTTTGAGGGGGTGGTGTGAGGGGGCGGGGGTGGTTTGAGGGGGTGGTGTGAGGGAGTGGTTTGAGGGGGTGGTGTGAGGGGGTGGTTTGAGGGGGTGGTGTGAGGGAGTGGTTTGAGGGGGTGGTGTGAGGGGGTGGTTTGAGGGGGTGGTGTGAGGGGGTGGGGGTGGTTTGAGGGGGTGGTGTGAGGGAGTGGTTTGAGGGGGTGGTGTGAGGGGGTGGTTTGAGGGGGTGGTGTGAGGGGGTGGTTTGAGGGGGTGGTGTGCGGGAGTGGTTTGAGGGGGTGGTGTGAGGGGGCGGGGGTGGTGTGAGGGGGTGGTGTGAGGGGGTGGGGGTGGTTTGAGGGGGTGGTGTGAGGGGGTGGTTTGAGGGGGTGGTGTGAGGGGGTGGTGTGAGGGAGTGGTTTGAGGGGGTGGTGTGAGGGGGCGGGGGTGGTTTGAGGGGGTGGTGTGAGGGGGTGGTTTGAGGGGGTGGTGTGAGGGAGTGGTTTGAGGGGGTGGTGTGAGGGGGTGGTTTGAGGGGGTGGTGTGAGGGGGCGGGGGTGGTTTGAGGGGGTGGTGTGAGGGAGTGGTTTGAGGGGGTGGTTTGAGGGGGTGGTGTGAGGGGGTGGTTTGAGGGGGTGGTGTGAGGGGGCGGGGGTGGTTTGAGGGGGTGGTGTGAGGGGGTGGTTTGAGGGGGTGGTGTGAGGGAGCGGTTTGAGGGGGTGGTGTGAGGGAGTGGTTTGAGGGGGTGGTGTGAGGGGGTGGTTTGAGGGGGTGGTGTGAGGGGGTGGTTTGAGGGGGTGGTGTGAGGGGGTGGTTTGAGGGGGTGGTGTGAGGGGGTGGTCTGAGGGGGTGGTGTGAGGGAGTGGTTTGAGGGGGTGGTGTGAGGGGGTGGTTTGAGGGGGTGGTGTGAGGGGGCAGGGGTGGTTTGAGGGGGTGGTGTGAGGGGGTGGTTTGAGGGGGTGGTTTGAGGGGGTGGTGTGAGGGGGTGGTTTGAGGGGGTGGGGGTGGTTTGAGGGGGTGGTGGTGGTTTGAGGGGGTGGGGGTGGTTTGAGGGGGGAAGAGAGAGAGAGGGAAATGCCGCGATACACATGGTCCGACAAGGGAAAATCTTAGGTGATATATTATCAAAGAATGGAATATAATCAAACAAAGATAAAGTGAGAACTATAGCAGAGTTATCTCAATGTTACAAGCATTCATGCGCCATTCTAGATATTATCGACAATTCATCCGTATGTATGCAATCATAGCCAAACCCTTATAAAAACTTCTAAATGACTTTGACTGGAGTGAAGAGTGTGAAAATTCATTTCTAGAACTAAAAATGATGTCTCTGCTCAACGCTAATTCTAACCACGCATGACTGTAAAAAACTTTCCATGTCCATGTTGATGCTTCAAATTTTGCTATTGGATGTTGGTCACTCTAGCACAATGGAAGTACCATCATGGTGAAGATCCACCTCATAAATGTCAATTCGCAAAAATGTGAGGATGATATGACAATCAAGAGTGATAGGAGTGTATGAGTGAGTGAGTGAGAAGCACTAGGACATGCACATACATACATGCACCCACACACACAAGGTAGGACAAAGAGTAGAACAATGGAATCTTCTAGTCATAAGCTTCAGAAACTTCTTACAATGCGCACACCTCAAAGTAGCTAATCGCAAACTTGCTAACCTCGAAAATGATCTCTCTATCTCTTTTTATAGATTTTGATTGGTTTTGGTCGATTTCAAATCTAGTGAAACTAGTTAAAAATTAAGTTTCCAAGCTATTTTGAGGGCTCAAATGAGCCAAAATTTATGAAATTTGAAATGGGGATCGTACCTGCACTCCTCAAGCTCAAGGAATCCTAGATTGCACAAAATGGAGTTGGAATTATAACTCAAGCTTGTATTTGTGCCTTGGCCCTCTCTTTGGCGACCTTCCCTTAGGATGTTCTGTCATCTTAAACTTACTCTTTGATCTCTTCTGCCACTAACACTCTATTGATCCTACCAAAGGATGACTTAACATGTTGTGCAACAGTGAAATGGTGACTTGACAAAGTGATGCACAAGTGGTGTACAAGTGGCCAAGGTCATGGGTGCATATGTAGTGCACAAATATGTAATCAAAATGTTCTTGCAAGAAAAGTAAATCCAGGTTGCAAAAAGGTCATGTTTGAAGGATTTCTATGTAATCAAAATGGTCTTGCAAGAAAAGTAATTCCAAGTTGCAAAAAAGTCATTTCTGAAGGATTCTAAGGCTTTTAAATCTTATGGAAGGTCCAACTGATACCTCCCTTATATTCAAATTTTGAAAGAAATTAAGGTCAAAAGTGGAAAAGATAAGAAGTGGAGAAGGTATGCAAGCGTCTATATATACACCCTTTAAATTTTGTTTCCATAAAGTCACTATAGGACAAAATAGGTTGTCATTGGTCTTTACATGAAGAGGTTCTTGGGACGTAGAAGTGAGCACGAAGATAGACAAGTAGTTGAAACGAAATTTGTAAGAGGAATCAACACACAACAAAGGGTATTATTCTTGGAGAAAGGCTAAGGAGTAAGCCCATACTATATACTAGCAAGACACACACACTTGAAAAATGCATGCACAAAGAAGTAAAGTGTGCAAAGAGAGAGATAAAGGTGAAAAGAAGGTGACAAGGTATGTAGAGAGAGTGCACAAAGAGCAACCAAGAGAGCAACTAAGGCATGAAAAAGTATCATCAAGGAGGTGCTATACATTGACAGAGAAGTGACCCATCCTACAACCTTATTGGAAACTTGAGGGCAAGGAGTGCACAAGGGCAAGCTATTGGACAAGGCGGGGGACCAACACAGAGGAGGTTGACTGCACAAATAATCATGATATTTTGTATACTTATGTGTGCATTTCTTCGGCTTAATTGCTATGCACAGAGAACATTTTTGTCTCATTCTAGACAAAGCTATTGTATTCTTTACTGTTAATCAAGATACATAGGCTTCTGATGCAATTGTTTTTCTTCTTCTTCTTCATTCTTCTCCTACAAACACTCAAGCACCTACCCACTAAATAATCCCCCAAAAAAAATTGTCATGACCAATGGGATAAGGCAAATTGAGCATAGGAGAATCACCATTACAAAGTGAAGAAGTAGTGCAAGGGTGTTGAAAATCTTAAAGAGGTAAATTTTGCCTTTCCTTGGAATTCATCTTAGCCTAAGGAATATGATGTGTAGCTCATGAATGCAACCCGATCACAAACCTTAGGAGCTCCTTTCAAAACAATAAGAAGGAAAGTCACTTGTAGGTCAGCCAATCCTCCTTCATCCACATCATCAGTAAGAAATATGGAAGCACAAGTAGACCCAGAAACTCTACTTTCACGACTGAACATCAAATTTCCCTCGTTTAGAGGATTAACACGTGAAGACCCTGACAAGAATGTCAGAAGATTTTTACCCCTATGTAAAAAAGGGGGTTAACGGGAAGAGAAGATGCATTTTTAATCCTTTTCCCAGCAACATTGGACGGTTGAACAAACAAATGGTTTGGCCAATTTACTGAGAACCATTTTACTAGTTGGGACTTAATGAAGGATGCCTTCAAAATATAGTTCCAACAAGGAAATACAACAAAAAACATCATTGAAGAATTAGAGAATCTACGACTAGGTACAAGGGAGACATTTCTTGAATTTGTGACTAGAGCCAAGGCATTCATGGCTAAACTATCAGATCGTCCCCATTATTTTTTAATAAATAATGGGGACGATTGCTAAACCACTTCCAATACCTACATAGTGAAAGATTAAGGAGTTAGTGCTCCCCACGACAATAATAGAAGAATTCATTTCTATAGAAGCAAGGTTGTTAGGGCAAATTATACACCAATATGGAACTGGCTCTTCTAGTCTACCATACCCTATGGAACCTTAAGACCCAAAAACACAATTGAGGAAAGAACTTGAGAATCTAAGAAGGAACATGCCCCATAAAGAAGAATAAAGTGTAGTAACTCAACAAAGGCATGAAATTGAATCGTTAAAGCTACGAAAGGAAGAGGAAGCCCAAGCAAAGGAATCAACACAAATTTGATAGGAGCTACAAGAAATTCGTGTAAGTGGCATCAAAAGTGGACTATGGTGCACTAATCTGTAGCAAAAATGGCCATGTGGTAAGTGATTGCCCTCTCTTAAGTGTGACTTGTTAGTTATGCAGGAAAAGTGGCCATGAACCCCATGAGTGTCACTCAAGAGGAATGCATGCACAAGCATACTAGGGATAAGGAGGAGTCCAACCACCTAAAAATGTAATGACTTCTTCACCAAGTTAAGGTAACAACTACAACCCACATCCTTGAGGTAATTTTGGAGATGGGCCCAAAAGGCCAATCATTTGCTTTAGATGTAGGGAATGTGGACACTATCAAAGCAAATATCCTCTACCAAAGAATTATCCTCCTTGCAAAAATCACCGAGAAGCTAGAGATCACTACACCATTTGTTTTCCAAAGAACAAGGAATCCACATTAGAGCCTCAAATTCAGATGATATCTATGATTAAGGAAAATTTTGCAGAGGAAACCAACATGCAATCACAGAGTTTTTCCTCTATTGATCGCGAGACCTTGGCTAAGGCATGCCAGTGTTGTACATGATTGGGGCAAGGATACTATGTGGGTACAACATGAAGGATACGACCTTAAACATATATACTTGGAAGAAGCACCAAACCACCAAGGACATACTAGCATGATGCAATCAATTGGTATTTGCATGGAAAAATATATGATGGATAATTTAGAATTGGATTTATATGAGGAAGAAGACATTTTGGCCTAGCTACAAGCGGGAAACTCATTCTCTTGATTTGGAGTTTTTCTAAATGAGTTGAGTAAGGAAGAAGTTTATGAAGACAAAGAGGAGATCATAGAGATTGTTCGATTGGGTAAACCGATGATAGGTCATAGAAGAGGGAAGAAAATTCCTCTTAAGTGAAACATAAATGAAGCTGATCCAAATACGAAGAAGGGATCTACCAGCAAGGTTAAGCAATCTATTGAAGATATTTCTTTCCCCATTCACAAAATCCCTATAGGGTGGATGCAAGAAAAGGAAGAACAAATTGATATCCAAAGTATCCCTATGTATGAAACTCAATCTATGTGGGATAAAGTGATGGAAGATCTAAAAGATGAAGAAGAATCTCTGGACACATTGATGGACATGAACCCTGTTAAAGAAATTCAACTAGGCACCAAGGGAAACTCTCATCCGATATTAGTGGCTACCTCGGTGTGAGTTATCTAGAAGTGCTATCAATGGTAACATCTTTTATGAAAATTTATGAGGATTTAATTTACATAGAATTACAAATATTTGGAAGGATTACCTACAACTTTTGGGGAATAGAGGATTTCACTGATTGAAGGAGCCAAACCGATAAGGAGGAAAAGCTACAAATTAAATCCAAAGTATGTTGAGACTGTATACCTAGAGATCCAAAAAATGGAGTATGCTCAAATTATCATTCCACTAGAGCATTTAGAGTGGCTATCTCCCATGGTCATAATACCCAAAAAGAATACAAACAAAATCGGAATATTTGTGCATTTTAGAGCATTTAACAAGGTAACAATTCGGGATGTGTTCCCTATGCCCTTTGAAAATCATGTTATAAAAGAAGTGGCTAGACATACACTGTTCAACTTCATGGATGGATTTAGTGGGTATAACCAAATATCCATCCACCTTGAGGATGGGGAAAATATAGCTTCAATTACTGGTTGGGAAACGTATGTTTATGTCAAGATGTCTTTTGGAATCCAAAATGCCCTAGCCACTTTCAATAGAACAATAAGCCACTCTCAATAGAACAATGAGCCTTATTTTTGGACCTTTGCTTTTGGAGGCTATTTGAATTTTCATGGATGATTTTTCATCCTTCTAAGGTACTTGCACTAGTACTCTTATGGACTGTTTGGATGATCATTTGGTCCAACTATAACATGTGTTTAATAAATGTTAGGAAAAAAAATTGAAGTTGAATCCTAATAATTGTCACTTCCTAATGATAGAAGGCACTCTCCTGGGATGTGGTATTTGCAAAAGGTATGGAATTTGACTGAGATAAAATCACAGCAATATTAAAGCTACCCAAGCTTAATTCACCAAAAGAAATTCAAAGCTTTTTGGGTCATACTGGTTACCACATGAGATTCATTAAAATGTATGCAGATATAGGTAGACCATTGTCTAGGTTTATAGGTAAAGAAGTCCCATTCAAGTGGGATAATGAAGAGGAAATGGCTTATAAGACATTTAGATCCAATCTTGTGGCTAGAACAATTCTTGTTATACATGATTGGTCTAAGGTTTTCCATGTCCATGTAGATGCCGGTGCTTATGCAGTAGGAGTAATCCTTAGACAACACAATGATGAGTATAAGATGGATAGACCCATTCAGTATGCAAGTCAGATTTTGATTAAGGGAGAGAAAAATTATAGTACCATAGAGAGGAGGCCTTAGCAATGGTGTTTTCTATCAAGAAGTTCCTCCATTACTTGCTAGGAGTAAAATTCATCATAATTATTGATCATCAACCACTCATGTATCTATTAAACAAGCCAGAAGCAACATGGAAGAGTATGGAGGTGGCTTCTTTTATTTCAAGAATAACATTTCACTATAGTATATAGACCAAGCACATAAAATGTTATGGCTGATCATTTGTCTAGGATTAACCTAAAGGACCAAGCAATTGGAGTGGAAGATGAATTTCCAAATGTTGAGTTAAATATTGTTAAAGCACAAGGATAATATGATGATATCAAAGATTTTATCAGGACTAGTAAGTATCTAGATAAAGAAGCTAATTCTGTGCAAAGGAAGAGGTTTCTAATCAAGAGTAGCCCTTTTTCATTTATTGAAGGAAAGCTATACAAATATGGTAAGGATAGTCTTCTTAGGAAGTGCATGGAAGAAGAGGAGGCACCTACTGGAAATTGCACATGAAGGACCAAGTGGTGGGCATCTCCTTGGCCATATAATGAGCCATAGAATTCTAGATGGTGGCTTATGGTGGCCTACATTATTTAGAGATGCAGATGAAAGGGCTCAGGCATGTGATGTATGTCAAAGGTGTGGTCCAAAACCCACAAAGTAGAGACACAATCCATTGGTTGTCTCCACATCATGGAAACCATTTGAGAAGTGGGGGCAAGATTTTATAGGGCCCATATTTCTTGCATCCTTTCCAAGAAATGAGAAGTATCTATTGATTGCCACTAACTACACAACTAAGTGCGCTGAGACTATTGCTTCTCCTAATTGCACAACCCAAACAACTGATGATTTCTTGTACAACAACATCTTTTGTAGATTTGGCTGTCCACTTAAGATCTGCATCCAAGGGTGAATGGACAAGCAGAATCCACAAATAAAGTATTGATTGCTCTACTAAGGGAGGAATGTATGTTACAACCCACTACATGGGGCACTACTTATCTAGGCACTCTATGGGTCTATAGGTTGGCATGAAAAGAAGCAACATGATACTCCCTCTTTGAATTGGTTTATGGGGAAATCACTATTGAGCCCTTTGAGTTTTTACATGGCTCACCCATGACATAATCTATGTAGGTAAGAAAGGATCTTGGGGTTTGTGCTAGACTATCTCCACTAAGTGGAAGAAATTCACCTACATGGAGCAAAGCAATTGGAGGAGACACAAAACAAAAGTATGGAAGCTCATGATAGAAATTTATGGACAAATAAATTACAAAATCGTATGCTTGTTCTTTTATATAGACCACAATTATAGGCAGAATTGGGAGGCAAGTGGCTCCTTCATTGGGAAGGACCTTATAAGATTAGAGAAATGCGACAATGGGATGCAATACAACTAGAGACTTTGAATGGATAAGTGCTATCGCTATTCAACATCTCTAGACTCAAGGCCTATCATCATCAACAAAACTAAAGTCTTGTGGATCACTTGGAACTCGCAAAATTTGTCTAGGTTGTACATTATTCTTATCGTACCGTTTGTTTTGCTTAGTTTTCATCTTTTCATCATTTTTCATGATTTTTCTTTAAGGGTTTCATGTATTTTGGAGATCATTTCATTTCCCTAGTCATGAGAATCTTGTTGCTTAGGATTTTTTTTCAAATTTTTAGACAGACATTTTTTAGGATTTTTTTGAAATTATTTTTCTTTCTTAAAGGCTATTGTTCTTGTTCAAATAGAGGAAAAAAGTAAATTCTCAAAGAATTGAGTGTGGGAAGTTGTCATGAAGTTGAGACCATTTTTAGAGATTTTTTTCCTGATTTTTTGATATTTTTTTGGATTTTTAAAACTATTTTATTTGATTTTATTTTTACTCTTTGGGTATATTAAAAAAACTACCCCCATTGAATTTAATATGAAAAAACCTCTCTCTCCCTTCTCTCTCTACTTCTCTCAATCACTCTACCTCTTTCTTCCATGTCTTTATCTATCTCTCTGTCTATCTCTCTTTCCTCTCTCTCTCTCTCTCTCTCTCTCTCTCTCTCCCCCCCCCTCTCCCTCCCTCTCCCCCCCGCCCTCCCCCACACCCCCCCAAATGCCCCCCACCCCCCCTCCCCATGCCCCCCCACCTCTCTACAAACTTGCTTTATGAAATTTTTAGTTTAGGCTAAGCTCCATTAGCAAACTGGATTGACCTAGGACTACCGTAAGCATGAAAGTACTCAAGACTCATAAATTCTCAAGTCCAAGGGTAAATTAAACTATATCAAGGATAATATAAGTGGGAAAGAACATAAATTGCATGAGGAGAACATCAATTGTGACGAATTCAAGTGCTCGATACGACATTATAGTAAGACAAGGACATACATTCACAAGAACCTAAAAAGAACAAGTGCTTATTACTAAAGAACTAACAACGAGGTTGTACTCGAGAAATTGGGCTAATTAGCAAAGAATATGAACGTTAGGTCATGAAGAATTACTTTCATGGCATAGGAGATCCATACAATCATGTGGTTGAATTCAAGCAAGTATTAAGATCCGAATAGGCTGAGGATTTGTTCATGCAATGCAATGCTTTTGGAATCACCTTGAAGAATACAACCTAAACATGGTTTCAGACCCTACATCAAGGTAAATTCATAGATATTAAATAGTTGCTAGAAGCATTCATTACAAAGTTTCAAGAGCACAATCAAACGCAATGCCTCATCTTTAATTCATAGCTTTAAGCAAAAATCATAGGAAAGTGTTGGGATGCAGGATGTAGGTTTATACAATACATTGAAAGATGTCCAATCCTAGTGCTACCTACTCAAGCTAAGCAAGTTTCCATGTTTTTAGATGGCTTATTGAGCGCTAAGTTACGCTCATATGTCTATCTTAAGAAACACCAAAGCATAGAGAAATGCATAAGAATGTTCATTGATATTGAGGATAATTTGGGAGACAAGCTAGAACTCTCTAAAGTCTATAAGGATTTGGATTTTTCTATTAGCTTCACCTCCAAACCCTCAACATCAATAGATGAGTTAGCTCAACCAATGGCTCAAAAGTTAGGAGTACCAAGTACACAAGCCCCTAGAATGATCCCAATAAAGCATTGTTACACTTGTAGAGGCGATCACATGGCCAATGTGTGCCCATTGTTAGCTTAAAATGCAGGGAACCTAAATGCCCAATACTACACCATTGAGAGGAAATATACATATCACACTATGCAAGCTTTTCGCTACAATAAACAAGTAGTTAGGAAAAACTAATAGCAACCAAGTAGGTATCAAAAAAGAAAAATCAAAAGCCATACTACAGCCACAACAACATTACCAACCACACTATCAAGCACAACAGAGACCTCAACCAGTGTTAGGTCAACAACCACCACCACCTACCAATGTAATTTCAGTGAAATATGGAGTGGAAAAAGATAACTTGAATAGAGCTTTGGTGCCAAATTCTCCTTTGATTTTGGATAGTGACCCTAATGCTCAAAGCTTTGATTCAACATATATAGATAACCCATTGGCTTACTATACAGAATTGCCTGAGCATGATGAGAGCTATGAGTATGAAGCACCACTAGCAGAGCCTAATTGGGAGCCAGAATACTCTAATGTGATGTACATGAACCCAAACCCTAGGCCCCGATTGAGACAAATGATACCTCAAGCCCCTAGAGGATCATGCTATAGATGTTAGGCAGATCACTTCTGTGATTGTTTGCTTCTTCCACCATGGCAACCTCAACCCATAATGATCCAAGGTTTTTGCCCTGATTGTGGAAAGGAGCATCCCCTTAGAGATTGTCTTAAAATTTATCCAAGATGCAAAAGATTACTCCAATCAACATCATTGGCTTGGTAATAGAACTTGATGGAAGCATGACTAATATGGCCCTTGCACAGGTGCTCACTAGGGAATAGGCTCTACAAAAAACCCTAGACTTAGATCAAGAGAAGAAATCGAAGGCTAGTGAGTCAAAAAGCACAAGAAAAATGAGAACAAGATCATAGAAATATAGTTGAGAAAGAATGAGATGACAATGAGCAAGGAAACTGAGTGAATTAGAAGAGATCATTAAGGAAACCAAAACAAAAATAGTTGAACTTGCATCTCAAACACCCCCTCAGACACCATCACCATTCAACCCACCACACCAAATCCCACCACCCGTCCCACCACAACCTAGGCCAGGATCATGCTTAGCAGATCCTCCTCTAGAAGACATGGACATGATGTTCAAGGCATATCACGCTCGACTCCAAGAAGGGCCAAATGTTTCTACGTTAGATAAATGTTATCCCTGAGAAGATTTAGAGTTTGAGAGTACTAAGCTTTGTGCAAAAATGGTAGAACTAGCTCAGGCTATGTTCAATGGCAATCGTCTTTTCAATAAAAAAACTAAGTGAAACCAGAGTTGCATTTCGAAGAACTAATGGAGAGATTAGAGCAGTTGGTAGCTAAATCTAAAACTTTAGCTACTCCAGAGGCTCATAATAGTGGAAGTGAAAGAATGATCTTACCACCATAGGAAGCTTATGTTCCTAATTCTACGAATGATTGAATTCCAAGAGAGATACAAGAGGAGAAATGGGCTAAGGAGAGAGAGGACCCTCCTCCAATTCAAGAACTGGATGATCTTTATGATCAATTCCCTATTAGGACATTCCCTCTATCTATGGAGAGCAACAAGATATACAGTGAAGCAATGGATTATACTTTGAATCCAATTCCTTATAGGAATCACATCATTTTATAGGCCCTTGGGAATCTAAATCTATTCAGATGAGAGCTCCCACAATCATGGTTAGAAATAATGAATCTCTTCGGCCAAGGAACACTGAAGAACACTAAAGTGTAGTGTCATCTCACTTTAGAGGATCTACTATGAATCAAACCTAAATTATGGAAGCACATAACAAACCAACTACTAGAAGTTGCTAGTCACCATTCTTAAGTGGGGTCTCAAAAGAAGATACCACACATACCTATAGATAAGGTAGCAGATATGAGTGAAGGAGAAGAAGGAAATACTTATCTACCTACCACCTACCAAGGCTTACAATGAAAGCAATCTTAGATCCAAGAGCAGGAGTTTCCATTTCCACCACCTCCCTTTGGAAATGTTGGAGCAAGCTAGCTCTAAGATTGACAAGGATAAAGTTGCAAATGGTAGCCCGACATACAGAGAAGCCATTAGGATAAAATCTCACTACTTGTGTTCTAGAGTTTGATCATACACTTACCATATGTGAGTTTGGAAAAAAATTACTTCTATGAGATGATTTTAGGTAGACACTTCATGAGACAATTGTAAATAGTGTAGGATTGGGGAACCAATTCCTTGTACTTACAACATTTAGGAGTGACTACCAAAGTCAATCTCAAGGACTATTTTCATAGAGATGTACCACCCCTACAATGGAACCTAGTCCATAAATCACTAGATGAGATAGAATCTGTGCATTCCATAGGATTAGATCCTTCATGGATGCACGAGACACACTTATATATGTGTAAATCTTCAACAAAAGAGGAGAAGAGATAAGAAGTGAGAAATTTAGGTGGTAATGGAAACCATAGACCAATTCAAGGCCTAGCCTATGCACATATGGTATTCCCAGATGAAGAATTTGAACCCCATGATTGGGTAGAAATCTTAGCGACAATTAACATAGCTATGAATGAGGAACAATGGACACCCCATTGTGAAGAATATGGCTATGACATTTCAGTATTCATGATAAAACCCATCATGTTTGAACTTGCCATTGAGGAATGTGAGCATAGTAAATATGAACTAGTAGAAGGCAATGATGAGGATTGAGAATCCATCATCATGGAACCCTTTTGCACTTCAGAGGAAGAGTACCTTTATTTGGTTGAAGCCATGACTCAAGAACACAAAGAACATAAGCATGAGGTAATGTTAGCAACATGGGTAGACACAGAGAGTGATAAGAAGAAATGAAAGAAAAAGTCCCCCACACTAGAAGAGGAAGAATCCTTATTTGAAGTACCTAAAAATTTCAAGGAATATGAGATAGATGACAAAAAGATTTTGGCGAGAATGCCTAAATGAGAAGCTCTCATAGGAGAAGCATATGATAATAAGGAGCGGAAATGATGCATGAATGCATCAGTGAAGAAGGATATGATGTAGATTTATACATGGTAGTTCTCCAAGAAGTAGAATCATGAGAAATACTGGAAAAAGAGTGGAGCGAGGACTATGAAAGCATTGAAATAGAACTAGAATTTGATACAGAAGAACAATACTTAAAGGAAATGAAAAAGGAAGATAGCCAAGGAAATGCCAAGGGACTAGTCATAGAGATATATCAAAGGAGCTCACAGGACAAGAGAAATGAATAATAGAATGAATAACACCAAGAATCATTTGAAGTACCTAAACATTTCAAGCAATATGAGATTGAAGAAAGAAAAATATCCAGTCAAATGCCAAAAAGAGAAGCTCAAGAAGGAGATGCATATGACAACAATGAGCAGACAAAAAAAGTAGTGGTAACCATGGAAGGAGAAGAGGAGAGATGTACTTGCATAGGCAAGGATGTGTCAATGAAAGAAGAACAAGAACTGATAGAGCTAATTCGAGAATATAGAGATGTATTTGCTTGGACATACAAAGACCTCAAAGGAGTAGATCCCTCTATTTTTTCCCATAGAATTCCAATGACCCCAGAAGCAAAACCCTTGAAACAAAGGCCATACTCCTACAATGATATTTATTCTTCCAAGATTAAGGAAGAGATCGATAAATTATTACCAGTTGGGTTTATATATGAGATTGAACACAGAGAATGGGTATCACCCTTAGTAGTTGTGCCCAAGGAAAATGGGAAACTTTGGGTTTGTATTAACTTAAAAAAGTTTAATGTAGCCATGATTCGTGATAGCTACCCATTACCTATAATGGACCATCTCTTGGAAAGAGTAGCAAAAAAGAAGTCTACAACTCATTGATGGATTCTCAGGTTAAAACCAAGTAGCTATTGCTACTGAGGATCAACACAAAACTACTTTTGCTACTGAATGGGGAGTGTACGCTTTCAGGGTTATGCCATTTGGGTTGAAAAATGCCCCAAAGACCTTTTAGAGATTGATGTGTCATGTGTTCAAGGAGTTTTTGAGGAAAAGCATGGAGGTCTATGTGAATGGCCTATGTACCTATTCTTCTGGATGCATAGATCACATACTAGAACTGAGTAGAATCTTTGATAAGTGTAGACAATATCGAGTTTGCCTAAATCTAGAAACTGTTTCTTTATGGACAAATTAGGCAAAATTTTGGGACATAGTGTCCAAGAATGGCATCTCAACTGACGAAGATAAAATCAAAGTAATCTTAGAATTACCAAGACCTAAGAATGCAAAGGAAGTGCAAGCCTTTATGGGACATTGTGGATACTGCATGTGTTCCATCCACATGTACACCATAATCACTAAACCTCTGTGTGGATTGTTAACTCAATTTGTTTGGACAGAAGAATGTGAACAAACTTTTAATGAATTAAAAAACAAATTAATTTCAACCCCAATTTTGAAAGCACCTGATTGGGATAAACCATTTCATATTCATGTGGATGCATACAACTTTGTGATCGGATACATCTTAGCACAACCAATTGATGTAGGAAAACTCGACCACCCTATATAGCCTATGCAAGTAGACAACTAAACCAAGTGGAAGGAAACTATATCACTACCGAATGAGAAGGCTTAGGGATGGTTTATGTAGTGAAAAAATTCAGACATTACCTCCTAGCCAACAAATTTCAATTCTTTATTGATCACCAATAACTACTGTAGTTGGTCAATAAAGCCTGCAATGCAGGACGGCTAGTGAGATGGTTCCTACTACTGATGGAGTTCGACTTCGAAGTAGTAGTAAAGAAGGGCAACACTCACATAAGAGCTGATCACATGTCGAGAATGACTTATGGAGAACCACCCACAGGAGTAACTGATGAGTTGACTGATACCTATTTGTTTAATTTAGATGTATGTCTAGAATGTGCTGAGAAATTGATTCTTATACTCACTCATGGACCACATCATAGGATCAATAGGAACAATAATAGAAAGTTATGGTTGACAAGAAATCTCCACATTTTGGTAGGAAGTTTATACTTCAAAGACTCGAATGGAGTGCTTCTAAGATGCATAGAAGATGAGGAGTGTAAGAACTTACTTGAACAAGCCCATGTAAATAAATGGAGAAAGCACCAAGGCCTTAGTGGAACAACATGAGAATTGAAAAGATTAGGTGTGTATCGACCTGATATGAAAAAGGACATGCATGAGCACATCATTTACTGCTAGAAATGTAAGGAAACTACACCTGAGGAACATTCCTCATTATGTTATTCCACCATTGCCCCTAAATGGAGTAAAGTGTTAGTTACTTTTTTGAGATCACGAACTTACCCTGAAGGAGCAATCCTAGCTAGAAAAAGAGGCTTGGAAGAACAAAGCAAGGACTATGCCATAATGGGAAAGCTATTATTCAAAAGAGGAAAGGATAGTCAATTACGATTATGCATGCATGAAGGAGAATACCTACCTATTCTAGAAATGGTTCATGTAGGAGTAGCTAGAGCTCATTTTTCAATTGACAAGACTACAAAAATGATTCTCTTTGTTGGCTTATGGTGGCCAACCTTACAAATGGATGCAGAAGCTTTTGTGTGGACTTGCAACACATGCCAACAAACTAAGTACCCTATACGACATGATGATATGCCTCTGAAATCAATGATTAGTACCAGAGCATTTTCCAAATGAGGCGTTGATTTTATTGAACCAATAAGCCCCCCAACAAAAGGTTCACATGCTGAATATCATCATAGCTACAAATTATTTGACAAAATGGTTGGAAGCAAAAGCAACTAGGAAAAATGATGCTCAAACTACAACAAAATCCTTGTTTGAAAATATATTAACTCGTTTTGGACTTCCACACTCAACCTCACAAATAGAAGTGGCCATAGCAAGCTATTTCTTGCTCAGCCAAGATATACATGAGCTACCAAGCATGAAGCAAAAGCTACTAGTGGACACATGAATGTCATAGCAACCAACCTAGTCAGAGTGAGAAAAAGCATGTAAATATGGCGGTAGTGATCCCCCCTTGGGATAAAACAATCCAAGTAGTCGGGTACCACTTAACTAGTGAAAGATGTGCTTAATCAGCTGCCAATGCTTGACACCTAGCCAATGCATAAACCTGCTAATTTGTGAGACAAAAAACTCAATATCTAGTCAAGTAATGCATAAGTAAATCAAGCATCCAACAACCAACTGATAGAGAACGACATCAAATGCACCTCCAGCATCATGAAGACTCAATCATAAACCTCTCCATAGGAGTGGCAATAGGTTTACAATCTTCAAGGCCAAAATGCTGCAATAATGTGTCAATATATTTTTTTTGACACAAAGCCATTCCACCATCAACTTGCATAAATTGAATGCCCAAATAATGATGCAAATGCCCCAAATCAGACACCTAAAATGAGGCATGAAAATCAGCCTTAAAATCAATGATATGCTTCTCATGAGGAACAGTTAGCAGCATGTCATCAACATACACAACAATCATAAGCACATCATTAGCACTCTTAACATATAAGGTGCTCTCAGTTGGATTGATCTCAAAACCATGTGCAATAAGATAGGCATGTATCTTTTCATACCAAGCATGTGGTGCTTGCTTTAAACCATATAATGCCTCCTTTAACCTACACACCTGGTTTTCATGCCCTTTTGGCACAAAGCCATGGGGCTGAAAAACATACACTTCTTCATGCAAGTCACCATCCGGAAATGCAGCTTTAATGTCCAACTGATGTACATTCCAACCATGATGAGTGAAAGTGAACATATGCTACGAACAGTAGTCATTCGACATGTAGGTGCAAAGGTCTCATCGAAATCAATGCATCTTTCTTGCACATAAACCTTTAAAATACCTGTCAACTGTTCCATCAGGTTTACACTTTAGCTTGTATACCCACCTAGTACCCATGGCCTTCTTGCCAGGAGGCAAGTCACATAAATACTAGGTACCATTTTTCATGATAGCATCATATTCAGATTGCATTGCAACCATCCAATGTTCAGAATTTTGTGCTTCATCAAAGGAAACAAGCTCAGTCTCATCATAGAGACTAGGGGTAGCCACAACATAGAAATCTGATGCAAAAGAGGCACTGTGAGAGCCTGAACGAGTATGGTATGACAAAGGTGCATCTAATTTGCTATCACGCAAAGTCTACGCCAACCATTTTGGCATAGTTTTTGCCTCCTCAATATTAGCTCTCTCATGAACAAGTGCATCATGTAAATCTCGATGAGAATTAGAATGATCTGCATCATCACATGAAACCTATAAAGATTGAGGATCTATGCCCCTCAAATCTTTATAACTGTAAGCAAACATATCCCTATATTCCTTAGCTAATTTGATCAAAGCTTCCTCCTCATGATCTTCCATATCATCTGCTATGACAATGTGTCTATCTTCTCCCTCTTCCTGGGTGATTACTACGTTTTTAGTCTGTTCCTCATTCTCATAGGACTCACCTTTCTTCTTTCTCCCCTTGGCTTCATTTTGAAAACTAGTCTCTCTTCCACCTCATATTGCTTGAGATTTGAGGGTACATCAAATTTTTCCTCCTTCACTCTAGATTCCTCTTGTTTTGCCTTTTTTTGCCTTTTTTCAAATTCTTGATTCTCACTCCTCTCTTTATGTACACACTTCTTATATTTTCTTGAGATTTTATCTTTGTTTACATCATCTGCCTAAACTACTTCCAAGTAAGTATTTTTGTTGGTGTTTGGTCATCTTGGAAATTATTTTGTGGTGCTACATTAATCATCTTGACTCCTATATGAAAAATATCATACTCCTCCTCATTCTGAAAGTTTATCCCCACATTTTATGATTAGCTATATCTAATGTGGACAAAATTTGACTCCACCCATATGGTTCAAACTCTTCATCATCAAACTTCTAGGGTATGTATCTTTCATCTTCAATTCCTCTCTCCTCCTTACAATCCTCATTTTTGAACTAAATTCTTTTATAGATTTTCTTGCTTATTACATTACACTTCCATAATGGTGGTTTCAATATCACTTTTACTTTCTCCTTCTGATTCCTCACTTGAGTCCTGACTTTGATGTACCTTGAACCACTCTTGAGGGGATATATCACAAAACTGTCCATTTTTTAGGTTTACTTTGGTGATTTTCCCTTGATTATGGAGATACAAGCAATCTTTTCCCCAATCTTATACTATTTGCATTTGTCTCATGAAAGTCCTACCTAGGATAATCTCATAGGATGTTAATTGTGGAAATTCTACTACAACAAATGTATGTTCTATTTCTATTATTACTTTCTCCCAGATCCCTAAGGGTGCCTCAATGTGACCATCTACCAATTGTAATTTCATTTTAGTTGGTTGAAGTGTTTGTTCCCCAGGTTTCCTAAGTTCCCTTTGTCATAATTGAAACTCCTGATCCACTGTCTAGAATTGCATTTGTCTATTTATCACCAAATCGAACTTTGAGTATAGTGTTCCCTTCCTCCCCTTCACAATAACCTCCTATCTTATCAATGGGTACGTGCATAATTTCCTCACTTTCCTATTCTGTCACTAGGTTCCAGTGTGAGTTATTTGCAGATTCTGTAATAGGATGTTGTAGATGAGGTTTTTGTTCCACCAATTCACTTAGTGTTGTTCCATATTGAATTTTACATTGTTTTGTTAGTCTAAATTGTACCGTGATGAGTTGTGTTGTATTGGCTCCTTCTTCTTGTAATGGCGAATTTTGTTTTTGAGAGTTTTCCTTATTTCTTCCATGCTCAATGTCTCCTTCTTGTTCAAGGTTCTGTTGAGTTTTAGTGATTATTTGTTTACACAGCTGCATTCTTTCCTGCTCCAGGTCAGACATTGGATAAGCTCTTTCATAGTCTAAGGCACTAGCTCCTACCTATATTTTTCCTTGATATGCTCTCAAGAATGTGTCTAAACACTTTGTTTGATTTTCTTTTCTATTCTTGGTTTGGCTTTGTGTGGTGTTTGTGTTTTTTAGATTGTTGTTTATTTGATTTTTCTAGGGTTTCCACTTGTTTCACTTTCTTTTCCCATTTAGCTCTTTGTCTGGCTCTTTTTCTCTCCAACATGTGTTTCTCCCTTTTCTCTAGTTTTCATGGCTAAATGTGAATGTTACCCTTGTGTTTTTCATAATTTTGCTGGTGAGACTTGTGTATTATTGAATGCTCATGCATATGCATTGATAGCTTTGTCTGTCAAATGTGCCATTATTCCTCACATTCACTCTTGCAGAACAGGTAAGGATGCTTGGGATATACTTACCACATTGTACCAAGCTAGGAATGAGCCTTGTGTTGCTTACCTCCGAAAACAATTGGGGAATGAGCACATGAATGAAGGTGATTATATGGACAATTTTCTCACAAAGATCAAGGATTTGAAAGAACAGTTGATTTCTGCTGATGAAGTTATACCAGATAGCTCACTTGTGCACATCGTTATGAATGGTCTTCCTGACTCATATCAGAGTTTTGATTCTACTCTTCATTTGATGATGAAAGGGAATCCAAATGCCTTGTCATTTGAGGAATTAGTCTCTATTCTATTGCAGGAAGACCAGTCTAGGTAGAACATGTCTATTATGCATGTTGCAAATCAAGCTTTCTTGGCTAGTTAGAAGGGCAAAGGTAAATGGAGCTCTTCTACTAGTAAGGAGAAATCTACAAATGCTGCACATTCGAAGAAGGAAGACAAAGATGAGAGGAAATAAAAAAAGCAAAAATTGTTTTGCAAATACTGTAAAGAAAATGAGCATCTCATCAAGAGCTATCCAAAACTGGCTACTAAAGAGGCAAAGAAGAAAGAGGCCGGAATGGTTTTTGTAGAGGCCTCTACACCAAAAATAGAGTCTCCTAATCTTGTGCAAGAAGAAGAATGAGTGTTTACTACTGTTTGTAGTCTTGATCCATCTTCTCATGAGTAGTGCATGTCTGCAATAGACTAAGATGTTTGGTACTTGATAGTGGGGCGACCAAACATATTACCTCGTAGCGGAGTTTCTTCCCTTCACTCGAGCCTGCGACTACTCCTGATGGTAGTTCTTTCACTTTTTGAGATGCTTTGTTTGTGTCAGGGATCAAGAAAAATATGTTATTAGTTTTTGCATTAGCCAAGATTGGATTGTTTGTGGAATTTGTTGATGGCTGATGTACAGTTCATGATCTGTCAAATGGCGACGTCATTATTGCTTCTGGCATTTTATGTCGTGGGTTGTATAAGCTCATAGACTATGAAAGATTTGTAAATGATTTGGCATGTGTAGTACATGATTCTCAGGCTATGTCAGATGCAAAGCTTTGGCATGCATGCTTTGGTCATCTGAATTTTGCTAGTCTGCTACGCTGCAAAAATCTGAAATGGTGTCCTCTTTGCCCAAACTTGAGGCACCTGGTAAACATGTATGTGAAGGCTGTATTTTGGGAAAATGCAACATTCTTCCTTTCCAAAAGATGCTTCACTTTGGGCTACTAAAAAATTGCAGCTTGTACATAGTGATGTCTGTGGTCCTATGCAGACACCTTCTTTTGGGAACTATCTTTACTTCGTGACTTTCATCGATGATTTTTCCAGGCATGCATGGGTATATCCATTGAAGGCAAAGTCCTAAGTGTTTATGTGCTTCAAACAGTTTCTGGTTTTGGCTGAAAATCTCTTAGCATGTAAAATGGGCACCCTCCGTTCTGATCGAGGGGGGGAATATATGTCTTCTGAATTTAATGCATTTTTGGCTGAACGTGGGACAAAACATCAGTGTATAGTGCCGTATACACCTCAATAGAATGGAGTTGCTGAACAAAAGAACAGGTCACTCATGAAGATGGCGAGGTGTATGGTGAAGAGTCAAGCTCATCTGTGTGTTGTCTGGCATATGCATTAGTGCCTGAACAACATGGCATAAAATTGGATGATAAAGCAGTAAAATGTATTTTTGTTGGGTAAAGTTCTGAAAGTAAAGGCTATTGTCTATATCATCCACATACAAAACCCATATTGGTTAGCCATGATGTTTTTGTGGAAGATGCTATTAAACCATTACTTTCATGTACTAAGGAGACATCTGTTAGTTCCAGAGACATGTATGATACTTTGCTGCCTCTTTGTAGAGGTGGACAGTCTAGTGCTGGTTTTAATGAGACAACTTCTCAACCTTTGCAAGTTTCATGTGATGATGTAGATCATTCCATTTCTGATATAGATTTACATGATGCACTTGTTGATGAGAGAGTTGATATTGATCAGGCAAAAACTATGCCAAAATGGCTGTGCAGACCTTGCCTGACAACAAAGTAGATGCAGCTCTGTCATATCGAACTCGGGCAGGCTCTCATAGTGCCTCTTTTGCATCAGATTGCTATGCTATGGCTGCCTCTAGTCTTTGTGATGAGACTGAACCTGTTTTGTTTGATGAAGCACAAAATTCTGAACATTGGATGGCTGCAATGCAATCTGAATATGATGCTATCATGAAAAATGGTACCTGGTCTTTATGTGACTTGCCTCCTGGCAAGAAGACCATTGTCACTAAGTGGGTATACAAGCTTAAGCCTAAACTTGATGGAACATTTGACAAGTATAAAGCTAGGCTTGTTGCAAAGGGTTATGCACAGGAAAGAGGCATTGATTTTGATGAAACCATTGATCCTACTTGCCGAATGACTACTATTCATAGCATCTGTGCACTTGTAGCTCATCATGGTTGGAATGTACATCAGTTGGACATTAAAACAACATTTCTGAATGGTGAGTTGCATGAAGAAGTGTATGTTTTTCAGCCCCGTGGCTTTGTGTAGAAAGGGCATGAAAACCAAGTGTGCAGGTTAAAGAAGGCATTATATGGTTTAATGCAAGCACCACGTGCTTGGTATGAAAAGATAAATGCCTGTCTCGTTGCACATGGTTTTGAGAATAGTCCAACTGAAAGCACCTTACATGTTAAGTGTGCTAATGATGTGCTTCTGATCATTGTGGTGGATGTTGATGACATGCTGCTCACTAGTCCTCATGACATGCATATTGCTGATTTTAAGGCTGATTTGCATGCCCAATTTGAGATGTCTGATTTGGGGAATTTACATCACTATCTGGGCATTCAGTTTATGCAAGTTGATGGTGGAATGGCTTTGTGTCAAATGAAATATATTAACACATTATTGTAGCATTTGGCCTTGAAGACTGTAAGCCTAATGCCACTCCTATGGAGACAGGTTTATGATTGAGTCTTCATGATGCTGGAGATGCATTTGATGTTGTTCTCTATCATCAGCGTGTTGGATGCTTGATTTACTTATGCATTACTTGGCTAGATATTCAGTTTGCTATCTCACAGATGAGGAGTTTTATGCATTGCCTAGGTGTCAAGCATTGGTAGGTGGTTAAGTGCATCTTTCGCTATTTGAGTGGTACCCGACTACTTGGATTGTTTCATCCCAAGGGGGGATCACTACTGCCATATTTGCATGCTTTTTCTAACAGTGATTGGGCTGGTTGCTATGACACTCGTGTGTCCACCAGTGGCTTTTGCTTCATGCTTGGTAGCTCATGTATATCTTGGTTGAGCAAGAAGCAGCCTACTGTGGCCACTTCCAGTTGTGAGGTTGAGTATAGGGCAGCTTTCGCAGCGACTCTTGAGTGTGTGTGGCTAACATGCCTTATGGCTGATTTGGGTGTTGGTCAGTCTTCTGCCACCACCATCTTCACTGAAAGTCAGAGCGCATTGGCAGTTGCAAGGAACCCTGAGTTCCATGCTCGCACTAAGCACATTGAGGTGCATTATCATTACGTCAAGGAGAGGTTCTCTGCTAGGGAGATTGACATATGTGCCCATGTAGGAGAACATTGTAGAGCTTTTTATGAAGGCTCTGCCCAGGGAGAAGTTTGAAGTTTTCCGCAAAGCTTTGGGCTTACTTCCTTTTGTGGATTGATTCCATATAGCTTGGCACTTCCTTATACATGAGTGCCAGCTCCTTGTTCAGTGCATCACTCCTAGGGGGGGATTTGTTGATATATTTAGGTAGTGATGTGTGTGAACACTCTAGGACCGCTGGGGCACTTTTTTCCCTCTTTAGGAGGATTTTTTTCTCGGCTTGTATATACGCATATTGCCCTAACGGGCTCTATATCTTTGTACATTATAGTGGTAATACATTCAACATTGTATGTTGTACTCCAAGCTTCTTCTTCTTCCTTGTGATATTTGTGTGCTTCCGCAGATGTCTAACTCCAACAATTTATGCTAATCCTTTATACTACGATGATTGGAGAGGACAAATCCAAAGTATAACAAACACTATCTAGTATAACTTCATCAACAAAAATGAACTTTTACTTCAAGTCTTTGATCTTTGTTAGAAAACTGTCCATAGAATCACTTCATTCATATGCTCACTCTACAATTATTTTTGAAGGTAAGCAACATGAGCCTCATTCCTAGCCTGGTACAATGTGGTGAGTGTATCCCAAACATCCTTAGCTATTCTACAAGAGCAAATGTGAGGAATAATGGCACATTTGGTAGGAAAGAATATCAATGCATGTGCCTGAGCATCTCTGCCATCCCAAAAAATTTTCTCTATAGCAAGTGCAACAAGAATCGCAACACAAATATGAATCTATAGAATATCACCATCTTTGACACCATCTACATCAGCTTCAGTACCTGTATTTTCTCGTGTAATAGGACTTTTTTCAACACCTTGCATAATATTCTAGAGTCCTTTTGCAACCAATACATGGTGCATTATATAAGCCCACAATGGGTAATTCACACCAACCAACTTATCCTCAACAACCAAGATACGAAATACATCACTGCTTTTAGCCATGACCACTGACTAAAATACCCTAATGCAAAAGAATGATTGTATCTGAAAAAGTTGAACAAGTTATGCTAAACCTGTAGCAGAATTCGGGATTCTTATACTGGCAAACCAAAACTTGTATATATCTTTGGCACAAAAAGACAAAATAGCCTGTATAAGCACTACGATATTGCATTCAAAGGCCTAAACGAGCTCAGATCATGATCTTGACACCACATAGCGAAGGTGTTTTGATCTCGTAATCACCCTTAAAATGCTCACCAAATTTCATGCAATTCTAAGACTGTGTCCGGAGGGGTGTCGATGATGCCCTAGATAGAGTGGTGACCTGCTTTTTTACCAACTGTTGGAGTTTGAGGTCTGCAAATGCACACAAACAACACAAGGAAGAAGAAGAAGAAGAAGCCTGGAGCACAACACACAATACTGAATGTATTACCACTAGAATGTACAAAGATATATGACTTGTTAGGGCAGTAGGCATATATACAAGTAGTGGAAAAAAACCTCCTAAAGAGGCAAAAAAGTGACCCGACTATCCTATTGTGTTCACACACATCACTACCTAAATATATCAACATATGGAACCATTAACTGAAGGCATATTAGCAGGACTATTAAGAGTGCAAAATAGGAAGAGAGAGGAGGAAAGAATACGAGAAGGAGCTCGAATGGAAGCTTTAGAAGGAATACAAAAATGAAAGGAATGGATATGATAGTGGGAAAAGAGATATTTATGAGTAAGAGAACCCATTCCGATGGAAAACTACCACTCCAACCAAACAAAAACCCTAGGAAACTTCATCAAACAACCACACATAAATGTAGGTATAGGAAAAGATGACTACCAATAAGTGGATTCTTCGATAGACACAAGAGCAACCTTAAGTAGTATACGGGTCTCTTTAGCAAAGAAGCTAAAGGCATAGTTTAGTCCAACGAAAGCACATATGATAGGAATTGGAGGCAACATCATCGAGTGCCTAGTAGAGATTTCAATCTCTTTGCATTTAGGGAACAATACGATGCAACAAAGACTTTTGATTTGCAAGGAATCAGATCTTTTGGAAGAATTGGTCCTAGGACACAACTAGATTTTTGAATTTGAAGTCAGTATCCATCTTGCCCAAGGATACATATCAGAAAAGATAAATCATAGATAAGTCTTTAGTGTGCTGGATTAGAAACCATTAAAAATAGTAGGGGAGGAGAACCTTAGGATCATGAGTTTAGGTGACTTAGTTAAAGAAATTCTAGCCAAAACCTTATCCATTGATTTTGCTATTTCCCATACACCTACACCTTGTACTCAATTGCATGATCAACCTATTTTTTCTTCTCAAGAGAGTGAGCATGAGCGATTGAGTGAGGCCAGTCTGCCTAAAACAACTTGTGGGAAGATCACACCATCAACAATCTCACTACCAACAAAAACACAACAATGCCAAAGCATAAAACAAGTATGGATTCGTAAGGATCTACTACATGACTATGAATGCAAAAGGAATGTGATAACATACCAACACCTTAGAAGACAAAGAAACCATAAAGGTCCACAACTATCATGGAGTGAATCTAGAATCTTACAAGTATGGGTACCTACACAATTAGTGGAAGCTCAACAACACGGCAAAAAATGTGGATCCCAAGAAAGATCAAGGAACATGCAAGACAAGAACAAAGGACCTTCTACAATACAACACAAAAAATTTTCAATAACATCAATACATTACCTAAGGGCAAACGACCACAGGAACAAGTAAAGGAAATGTTAACCCAACACAAGGATGTGTACATATGGAGGATTAAATTCAAAAACGTGCAGTGGAAAGAACCACAAGATAGGACACAAAGGAATCAGATTACTACATTAAAGTGGAAATCGAAGGAGCGACAAGGAGTGTGTCAGAACAACAAGGAGAATCAGTCTTACACTCATGCTGAGTTAAAATGCATCCAAAGTATGCATGATAGGGCCACATTAAAAGGCCCATTTGGCACACAATATTTCAACCAAGTGTAGTGGTGCAATATTACCTCTTGGGAAAAGAACTTAGCTTGTACCATAAAAGGTTAAATAAAAGGACTAACATTAATAATTGCTTTGGCATTAACCTTTATGTTTTCTTTCAGACATAAAAATGAGAAAATAAATAGATTGTCAAGTATCGTGCTCTACTCGAATTGGTGAGAGGGGATCCCGTTCATGATAAATGATGATCAACTACACATGTATAAAGCAAAAAAAAAATTCTTCATACTTGTGATTATTATCAATTCCATTTCAAGTGGAGATGGCTTTTGAAGATTCTGAAGCGACAATGCAAGAAGAGATCTTGGAATTTCTATTGGAGAGCACCACCAAAGCAAGAGGGCAGTGGTTCCATGAAGATCAACTAGCAAGCTATCATCTATTTCTCATTAACATAAAAATCATGGACAGGGACCATCAATTCCTTGTAATGACACAGGATTTTTGTGTGCTACAAGAAATTCCATCAACCATGGATGTCTTGATGAAGGCTGGCATTGCATAATACTTTACCATACAGATTTATAAGTCTGATTTTGAAAGATGCACTCAAGTGATGAATACCCTACATCCGACATTGGATATGCCATCGATCCTAGAAGAAAAAGTGTTGTATTTACAAGGGGATTGGATGATAATCAAATTCACACAAGAGCAGATTAAAGACGCATTCAGATGGACCAAAGATGGTATTATAGATCTCAAAGAAAAATTCCATGAGGCTAAAAAATGAACATTCTTGGATATCAATAGGATCTTCATCGAGGAAGTGGTTTGGTTCGTGCACCAAAATTTTTGTTTCCCAAATATGCATTGATATACCACATCATAGAAAATAGTGGTGCAACTCTTATCTCATGCAATTAAGCAAGTGGGAAATTAAGTGAATCCAATGCCATATGTCCAAGAACGATTATTCAAAGCTAAGAAACAATGGGGCAACAAGAAATTCCTAAATGGCAATACAACATTGACTATATTAATATATTATGCCCCACATATTTGGGAGCACCTCCGAGAGATGCCATTGATAGTGGAGATGGCAAAGTTTGTGAAATCCGTGACCATTCCTAAGAAAAGAAAGAGTGTTGTCATTGTAGAAGAAGTAGGGATGAGTTCTAAACCTCTAATGAGGGGAGCAAAAAGATTAAGGGAAGAGATTGCAATAGAAGCAACTATAGTTTCAAAAAGGATGCATGTACTCCCTAAGACCAAGTTGGAATGGCCGACATTGATCACTGAAGTTGAATTACAAGAAGCTCTACTACAAATTCACAAGTACAAAAAGGGCCAATTGAACCTATCAGTTCAAGGCCACCATTATCCCTAGACCTATACTGCATATCAAATTCAACCGGGCAAAAGATTAACATGGTTACACACCGATATAAAGAATTGGGTTTGACAAAGTCAAGCTCATCATCCGACGCTCAAGATGGTAATGATCAGTCCACAATGAATGTGGATATCCACACATATACAAATGATGATGGTGGATGGGAAGAGCTCAATCAAGTAGTAGACCAGTACAAGGTGGTTAACAAAGGATCAAACACAAACAAAAACTTAAGTAGCCAAGGGGAACAGGAGGACATACATCAAACCAAAAATGTCTATACTATCCAACTAAATGACACTACTAGGCTACAATTCAAAGAAATTGTTCCTGCCCGTCATGAACCAATGATTCAACCTAAAGAAGAGGCATGCAAAGAGGCAAATGCCATCAAAGGGAAAATTGAACCGATAAGGATCATGATGGAACCATCCCCTATGGATGCAATTCATAAAGAACAAAAGTCCAAAAAAGATCTGAATAGAGAGGCTCAGCCACAAGTACAACTTCACATTCAAGAGCCATTCAATGAGACATTACATATCAATAAAGGAAAAGATGTAACAACCGGTGCATAACTAATAATATCACAAGCTTGGTTAAATGTGGACGTGGCCCAACTAAAACATAGTGAAAAATATGATACAAATGACCATGGACACCCAAAATCAATTGATGGAAGTAGATAAAGAATATGAATGGGTACTTGTGGAAAAGGATCGGTTCAAAGTTTTAATTGAACAATTGTCTTCAAAGGTATTGAAATCTCAACAACCTCTAGCAAAAATAGAGGAAGACCTCAAACTAGCACTGGAGGAATCCAATCAGCTCAAAGAGGAAACACACACCTAACAACTCAACTAAAGTAAGTCAAACAAAAATATGACACAAGTGAAGCAGAGAAGATGCGAATAAATCATAGACGTAAAATTCCAGAAACACAAATGAAAATTCATATGGATGAGGTAGATACATTGAGTAACAGAAATAAGGAGTTAATTAATGAATTCATTTTTACTCAATCAACCCATCAATACTATTGAGTCTACATGAGAAGATATAAATGACCTGCAAGCCCAATTAGAAAGGTATGCAAATCAATTTACTCAGGAGCAAGAATTGCGAGCATAGTGGGAATTAAAATATATGCATGATACAAATGAGTTAAGAAATAAATGGAAAGTAGCAGAGTCAAAGTACGTTGAACAATGCAAAGAAGATGCAGATCAATTGGCTATACTCGGTGAATGCAAAATTCAAAGTGAGAAGCACTCACAACTGATGGGGGAAGTATCTCAACTCCTATGTAATGACAAAGTGTGAATGACCTCCAGAGGTACCCTTGTTTGACCTCTACACACCAAAAATGTTTTTTCTCACCAAAAATGCTTTTTCTCATAGCATATGTAGAGAACTTTAGTGATATTTTATGTAGCTATAGTAGACACTAAGAGATTTCCAATAAAATAAATTTCACTCCAAATGGATGCTTACACAAAGAGAAACACCATCCACAAGATGAGCTAGTTGAATGCTCACAACTGCTAGTCAAACAGAGACCAAACTTCACTCCAGCAATCTTTTCTCAGAGAGTATACAGAGAATGAGTCTCAAAATTGAGTAAAATTTAGAGAACTTTAATAAATGCTCAATGACATCAAAATCATAGCAAATGGATACATAGAGAAGGAGAACCAGCCCTTACAAAAGAGAGCAAAATATTTCCAATAGAGCCTACACACAAAGAGAGATATCAATCACCCAACTTCACTAAAAAGAATGTTTCTCCCAGATTACTCAAAGAATGCTCCAAAAAATTTGTGGGCATAAGATATAGCTATCCAATGAGACAAGAATTACATCAAATGGTACATAAGGAGGGAGAAACAATGCTAAAAACTCAAGGGTAGAGAATTGCAACATTGCCTGCACACACAAATAGATATGCCTACTCAAAGAAAACAAACAAGCAAGCAAGGGTCTTGCTTATTACAACACCAACACTTAGTGTTCACTTAACATGAGCTAAAACTCCAAGAAGATGGCCCAAAAGAAGTCGGGATACATGCTCCTTTTATAGTGAAAAGTGTGCCCGTAAAATCTAGGAACTACCTCTCCAAACCAGCCTCCTAACTTGGAGGACTTAGTTGAGATGACTTGGGGAGTGGTTGAGTGAATTTTCTTGATGGAATCTTGTGGATTTTGGCTTCATTTGATTGATCAACATGTCCATGATTGATTTTCCACAAATTCTTAGCTTGAAGCTTGAGTTTTAACACTCCCCCTCAAGCTTCAATTCTTTGTCCTCATCCAAGCTCTTTCATGTTGATGCATTGCTTGAATTTTCAAATCTTCATTCCATCCAAAGCCTTTGTAAGAATGTCGGCAACTTGGTCTTTGGTACCAATATGATGTACTGAAAATTCCTTGGATATCACCTTTTCCCTTATGAAGTGATAGTTCACTTCAATATGCTTGGTTCTACCATGATAGACAGGATTCAATGCTAGATGAATGCTACTCATATTGTCACAAAAGATTGGATATGTGTCAACCTGCAAATTAAGCTCCATAAACAACTTCTTAATCCACGTTAGCTCACATGTGACATGAGCCAAAGCTCTATACTCAGCCTTGGTGGAAGATAATGCCATTGTGGGTTGCTTCTTTGAAATCCATGAGATGATCTTGCTACCTAGCATGACTAGGTAACCACTTGTACTACTTCTATCTTCTTTCAAACCGACCCAATCCGCATCAGAGTAAGCTTTCACCTACATATTATCATCAAATGAGTAGAACACTCCTTCATTTATAATAGCCTTGAGATATCGTAACATTCTTCTTGTGGCTTGCAAGTGTGTCATCCTTGGACTATGCATAAATTGTGATAACACTCGAAGTCCATATGCTATGTCGGGCCTAGTTATTGTGGCATAATTGAAAGAGCCTACAATAGATCGATACAAAGTACACCCTCTAATGGTTCTCCATCAATGGAGCTTAGCTTTACATTAAATTCCATAGGATTTGATATAGGCTTACAATGTAGCATCCGAAATCTCTCAAGTAGGTCTAGAATATACTTCCTTGAATGAGCATAATACCTTCTTCTTTGTATACAACTTCAATGCCAAGAAAATACCTAAGATCTCCAAGATCAGAGATCCTAAAGTCCTTTCCAAGCTTTGCGTTGATCTCCTCAATGCCTTTTGTATTATTACCTGTAATGATAAGATCATCTACATACACACACATGTAGACTACAAGTTCTCCTCTTTGTTTGATGGAGAGAGATGGATCCACTTTGAATTGATTATAACCACATTTGATCAAATAGTCCACCAATATTTGGTTCCAAGCCCTTGTAGCTTGCTTTAGGCCATAAATTGCCTTTTTCAACCTACAAGCATGATGTGGATACTCTTTATGAACAAAACCTAGTGGTTGCTCCATGTATACCTCTTTTCCAAGTCTCCATTGAGAAAGGCATTCTTGATATCCAATTGGAAGAGCTTCCATCCTTTGCTAGCAGCCATTGCAATGAGTGTCCTAATGGTGCTCATCTTTGCCACGGGTCTGAATGTCTCTTCAAAGTCCACTCCATAGGTTTGTGCAAAAACCTTGGCCATAAATGTTGCTTTGAACCTAGAAATAGATCCATCTAAATTCCTCTTTACTTTATAAACCCACTTATTTCCTATTACCTTCATGTTGTTTTGCTTGGGTACTAGAATCCATGTTTGATTCTCCTCAAGTGCTTCAATCTCTTCTTGCATTGCCTCTTTCCATTTGGTGTACCTGCTTGCATCTTCATAACAATCGGGCTCATGATGTTGTACTACTTTGTTCATATATGAATAATGATTTGCCATGTAAGAATCATAAGTAAACCTTTAAGTTGGATACTTAAACCTAGAAGAATTCCTTTCTTCACCTTTTGGAGGAATAAACCTCCTTTGCCTTGGGTACTTGATCTCTTTCTTTGATGTGGCTTCTTTCCCCATCATGTGTCCATCATCTTCAATTTCATTACCTTCTTCATCCAAATCCATTGATATTACTTTTCCTTTGTTGATTGATTGTGCTTCATAGATTGATGAATATCTCCCCCTCCATGGTGAAGTCATGCTTGAATGTTGGAAGAGATGGATGGATACCTCAAGGAAGTGAGGTGGTACTGCTAAAACCTGCTTTGTACCTACCCTAAATCCCTTCAGAGTGTGATAATAGGCTCTTTTAGCTTGCAAATGGCACCAATAAAGTACCTATGTACTTTGGAGTTGATCTTTCAAACAATTGGATCAAAACAGACTACACAAATAGCTAGTCTCATAAAACTTGTTATTTTGGTACACACACCTGCTGGTTCTTTTGCTCAGTTCTCATAGTACAGTAACAATCGATCAAATTTATTTTGAGGGAATGTAACTAGCTTAGATAGATAATGATTTCAAGTGGAATCATATAAAATAACAATCCAAGGCTTACCCCTGACTTTTTAGGGACTGAACAGTAGTTGATGAGTGAGCAATTCGATGGCAATTTATCCCAAATTGCTGAGCTAAAAGCTTTATAATTTTGGCAACATAAACTAGACTTTGTGCTGATTCCAACAAGCTATAGATCATGCAAAATGGTTGAGAGACCACTGAGATATGGTCATGCAAAGTTCATTGTTCTGAGTGGTCATAGCAGAGAAGTAGGCAGAGATGATCAATGAAGTATATGTATTATATAACATTGTTGTACAAGATCATTGTCATAAAAATGATGCCCAATGATAAGAGAGTGAGTGAGCTATGGTGTAATCTACTTAAGTATTACAAATGATCAATAGGAGAGTTGTCAATGAGACCACAAGGCCACGAGTTTTCACAAGCCTTTTTATAAGTATTTTCTTCAAATTTGAATTTGAATTTAAAACTAGGCTCCACCTAAAAGTGCTTCCTCCAAATTAGGAGTTATTCCATCAAATGTAACTCATAGCTAATATGCTTCCTACCTCCATGAGATTCAAGCCTTTACAATATTCTCTCAAGGTCAAAACCTTTTACAATGATGAATGATAAAAAAAATACAAGCTAGGATTCACATGCTTCATCAAATGGTTGCTCATATTTTCTTCCATGCCTAGCCAAATGTGAAGGCTTGGAAATTTGCACCAACAACTCCCCATCAAGCCAAAAATCTTGGCATGTATAGCTCTGTTGATCTTCTTGAATATCCTGCAATCCAATCATGGTTTTAAACCTGCAAAGCTTAGTACCATCAAGTGCTTTGGTTAACAAATCTGCACATTGCATGTTTGTAGATACATATGCCAATTGAATATCTTTGCTTAATAGCTTCTCTCTAACATAGTGATAATGTACTTCTATATGCTTGGTTCTTGCATGAAAAATGGGATTTGCTACAAGATGCAAAGAAGTTGTATTGTCACCAAAGATCATAGGTGAATGAGTGCGAAGTGCCAAATCTGAATAAATCAATCTAATCCAAATGGCTTCTTGTGTAGCATTTGCTAATCCCCTGTATTCAGCCTCTGTTGAAGATAGAGCAATAGTTGGTTGCTTTTTTGAAGACCATGAGATGGGCCTATCACCTGCAAAATATAAAAATCCAGAGGTACTCCTTCTGCCATCCTTACAACCTGCCAAATCTGCATCTTAGTATAAATTAATGTCCAAATCTGATGTCTATGGGAAGTAAAGACCTTGGTTTTGAGTACCTTTGAGATACTTCAAAATCCTTTTAGCAGCTTCCAAGTGAGGTGCTCTAGATTATGCATGAATTGACTCAAAACACTTACTCCATAAGATATGTCAATTCTTGTTAAGGTTGCATAGTTTAGACTCCCAACTATGCTTTGGTAATGTGCAATGTCTTCAAGCAAATCACCTTCATGAGCACTCAATTTATGATTCTCCTCCATAGGGGTGCTAGCCACCTTTGCATTCTCCAAGTGGAATTTCTTCAACATTTCTTGCACATATTTCCTTTGAGTGATGTAGATTCTAGAGTTAATGTAGACTAACTTAAGTCCAAGAAACCTAGGTCATTGATTTTGAACTCTTGCATCATTTGGTTCTTGATTTGTTTGATGCAATTGTCATCACTACCTGTAAGAATGATGTCATCAACATATAAACATAAATATATCATTTCTGAGTTAGTTCTCTTCACAAATAGAGAAGAATCTACCTTGCTCATCATGAATCCTTGGTCTTGAAGATAGGTTGTTAACCTACGGTTCCATGCCCTAGGTGCCTGCTTTAATCCATAAAGAGCTTTGTTCAATTTGCACACATGATTTACCTTGTTTGGGTCCTCATAGATAGGAGGTTGAGCCATATAAACCTCCTCTGAAATCGAGTCATTGAGAAAAGCATTTTTCACATCTAGTTGATACATATTCCAATTTCTAGATGTAGTTATACTTACCAATACTCTGATGGTTGGCATCTACCACAGGTGAGAAAGTTTCTTCATAATTTATTCCTTGGGTTTGTGCAAAAACCATAGCCACAAGTCTAGCTTTATACCTATTTATGGATCCATCTAAGTTCTTCTTGATTTTGTAAATCCATCTAGAACCAATTACCTTCATTGATGCCTTCTTAGGTACTATCTCCCAAGTGTCATTTTCTTGGAGTGCTTCTATTTCTTCATCCATAGCTTCCTACCATTTTGCTTTGGTACTTGCTTCTCCATATGGAGAACGTTCTTCAAGTGATGAATCCTTAGCAAGATAAATGGAATGCTTAGTAACTAATGAAGTATCATACCCATATCTGATTGTCTTCTTATACTCTCTTTGTGATCTCCTTACTGCTTGGTTGGATGATTCAGGTATGTCTTCCAACCTCTTCATCTTGGCCTTGCCTTTTGATTTCCATGCTTTGAACTCTTCAAAGTTGATGGTGTCCTCATCATCTGATGTCTTCAATTGTGCTTGGCTCCTCCTTGGTGAGGCTTGGAAATTCTTCTTCCAAGTCATATGGCAACTTGACCTTCCTGCATTCACTTTCAAACCAAGAATCATTCTCATCAAACACATCTCTATTGACCATAAATCCTTTGTTGGATGGATTATAAAACCTGTATCCTTTTTTATTTAAATCATACCCAATGAAGATGCATTTCTCTACCTCAAGGTCTAGCTTACCTCTGATTTGAGATGGAACATGCACATAAGCAACACATCCAAATATTCTACAATGATCAAGTGATTGCCTTCTACCATGCCATGCCTCATATGGGGTCATCCCATCAAGTGAATTAGAGGGTAACCTCTTAATAAGATAAGTGGCAGTAGAAACACTCTCTGCCCATAAATAATTAGGCAATTTCTTTTCATTAAGCATTGATCTAGCTGTTTCCACAATCAACATGTTTCTCCTCTCTCCTACCCCATTTTGCTCAGGAGTATACCTAGTAGTAATCTCCTTTTTGATACTTCTATCCAACAAAAATGCATCAAACTCATTGGACAAGTACTGACCTCCTCCATCTGACCTGATTCTCTTTAGGATTCTTTCTGTTTGATTTTCCACAAGTGCAAGATACTTCTTGAAGCAACTGAACGCTTCATCTTTATGTTTCATGAAAAACATAGTCCACCTACTGAAATAATCAATGAATGACACATAGTACCTTGAGCCTAAAATTGAAGGATCCTTGCTTCGTCCCCACACATATGTGTGGACAAGTTCCAAATAATCCTCATGCATATAGCCTTTCTTTGTAAAGGGTAACCTGTGTAATTTACCAAACTGACAAGCACCACATTTATAGATCATGTGTTTCTTGGATACATTAGGTATCCCAAGTACACATTGATCTCTACATATCTATGTCAAGGTTCTCTCACCAATGTGCCCTAATCTTTTGTGCCAAATCTCTAACTAAGACAAGGTTTGATCCTTGTAATTATAAAGTGCAATGTTTCTAGTGTCCTCAAGCTCAAATGTAAATAATCTACCTATTTTCTCTCCCTTGGAAATTCTCTTGAATCCATGTTGGGGGCCCTCCACAAAAGCTCCATACTTGTTGAACCTAACCTGCAAACCTTTTTCCACTATCTGTCCAACACTCATCAAATTCTTTGTGATAGTAGGTACATAAAGAACTCTGCTCAACAGATTTCTATTGCCATTAGAAGTTTTGACATTTCCTACCTTGACCACTGAATGCTTGGTGTCATCACCTGTTTGCACTTGGTGCTTTCCCTTGGGCTCCCCAAGATCAGAAAGAAGAGCTACATTGCCTGCTATATGGTTTGAACAACCTGAGTAAATATAGAAGAGGTGCTCATCATTCATACCTTGTTTTGAAGTCATGTTCATAATGAGGAAAGAATCCTCTTGATCCTCTCTGTAATTGTTGAAGTCTTTTCTTGATTTGTATCCTCCTTGATAATTGTTGTTCTAATTTTTGTTGTAGCCATGGTTGTATCCTTGATTATGGTTGAATCTTCCTCTTGATTGTGAGTAGCCACCTCTTTGAGATCCTCTTCGTCTTTGATTCTTGAAGTTTCTATAGCACTCATCTGTTGTGTGATTAGACAGTCCACATATATTGCATGGTGAAGAGTTGAAGTGTCTTCCCCTACCTTGCTGACCTCCTCTGCCCCTCCCTCTTGAGTTCCTACCTCTCCCTGCATAGTTAGCTTGAGAGGTAGTACCTTCATCTTCAACCTTTTTGCTCTTTTCGTTATCCTTAGACTTTCCTTTATCTATATATAGGGCAGAAGAATTGTTACCTCTTGATGGTTCACCATTTTTGTTGAGCTTGGATTTATGGGTAAAGAGTTGTCCCATGAGTGTGGTAAGATCTGGGATTTGCATGTCCATGTAAAGGTCCATTGCAGTTGTGAAAGCTTCCCACTTATCATCTAGCTTGATGCCATTGATTATCTGTCTCACTATTTTCTCCTCTTCAATCTCCTCTCCTATGCTTCCCAATTGATCAACCACATTCTTTACTTTGGTCACATACTTTGAAACTTTCTGCTTGGGTTGCTTCCTTTGAGTAGTAAACTCAATCCACAATTGATTTTTTCTAGCTCTTGTATTGGAAGAAAAATATGAAGATAATGTATCCCAAGTCTCTTGGGAAGTTTTAAAATTCCTAATGTGAGGAAGAAGGAAGTCAGAAACAGAGTTAAGTAGATATGACCTTGCTAAAGCATCTTTGGCACACCATGAGTTGAGTCTTTCTAGCTATGTTGCTCTAGTACAATGGTAAGCACCATGTTAAGAAGCTCCACCTCCTTAATGTCAATCCACGGAAGAGATAGGAGTGATATGAAGATCGTGAACGTGAGATGTAGTGAGAGTGAAGGTGAGAAGCATAGAGATGCACACACACATACACACACATGTAAGAGACAAGCAAGACAAAATGGAAGATATAAAAATAGACTCTATTGCTCAAGATCTCTATTACAAGCTCAAAATTGCCTAAGCTCACACTAGACAACTTAAAAAATGAGCTCTCTAGCTCTATTTATAGTTTTTTTACTACTTTTGATTGGTTTCACATCTAGTGTCCAGCATAATTAAAAAATAGGTTCTAGGTACTATTTGAAGGTCTAAACAAGGTCTAAAAATAGCCAAAATTGGTAGGATCATTCTACATAAGCTCCTCAAGCTCGAGGACTACTCGGCTTGCACAAAATGGAGCTACTAATTACAAAAGTGGTTGTGCTATGTTACATATGATACAAGAGTGATGAAAATCACTGTTGAGAGTTTTGGAAAAGTATTATAAAATGCTTGTGAGGAATAGTGAAAGGACCCTGAGCCGAGAATGCAAAATGTTGCATACATAGGTGTAACAGCTTAGAGAGTTTAGGTGTAATGGTCGAAATGTCTTCCCATTTCACAACATCACCACGCTGCATTGGCTCTGGGATCAACCTTTCGTGCTCTGTCGGCGTGTGAGTTCTGTGGATCTTAATTGCTGCCCGAATTAGATCTTTTGAAAGATAGAACTTCTTGTACGGTGGGTCATTTACCAAAGACGGAAGAATGAAAGTTCCCGAAAAGTCCTTGTTCTCGGAGGCTGTAAGCATGGTCACCAAGTAGTAGCATCTATAAAAATCAGGTTTGGGCAGTGGATCACTGAAATATTTCGTAAAACCTGCTCTAGCCCAAATGTGCTTTAACTCTTCTGTATTTTTGAGCGCTTCAAATTCTTGGGAGAAAAATTGATACTTGCCCTACTTAATATTGTCAAAAGTCAGCGTGGCATAAAAAATAAAGTCTGCATCCACTAAAGGTCCTACTAAACCTTGGAACCAATGAGAATTACAGTGAACTTTTTTGGTGTATCCCCTAGGAGGATCATCAATTGGCATTGGTCTTGGGAATCCTTGAAATTCTGGGGGTTGTGACGTAGGATGTGGCTCAGTTGCCAACATTGACCACAGGTGCACTGGGGCTAGCTTCAGACGGTCCTTCTGTCTACATGATGAGTGATGCGAGCGTGGAGAAGATCTGCTACAAAAGATTAGCACATTAGTATGGAAATTAATCATGATCCCATTAAAGTCAGACCACAATCCCTTTCCATAACCGATGTGTAACCCATGTAGCCAAGTGTTGTGAGGTGGTCTATGGAATGATTGTTTGCAAAACTAATGCAGGCCTCTAGACACCTACATGCTTTCGATAGTGCATACATTGCTTGATGAGATGTTATTACAAGTTATGGTGGGTTAGTGCGGTTGAGTTTATACAAAGTTCAATGTGAGTGAATTATTACAAGGGAGTTGGTTATTTGGGATGGGGTTAATGTTATACAATTGGTCATGAGAGGGCTTCTGGATACATTTTGGTATCCATCTCTTAAGGGTTGTTGAGTGTGTGGTATGCTTTTGTTGAGGGACAAAAGGTGATATTGGATGTTGTGGTGTGGATGGGTGAAGAGATTTCTGAGGGGTATATGTTACATGGCTTGAGTGTTGAGCTATAATATACTGTTTAGGCACCCAAATCTACGTGGGTGTGGGTTGATTCGTGAGGTACTTCTTGGCGATCCAAATCTATCAAAGCTTTGTCGAGGTCGAAGAAGGTCAAGGAGATGTTGAGTATTGCCTCTGATTCCATTGAAACTTTGTCTTATCATTGTCTGCATTGTTGAAATTTGTCGGCACATTCTATCCTTTTGGCACCCATACTTGTTTCATGCCGCTTGCTTTGTGATGTTGATACTGTTGCCTTCTTTGCATCGTCTGGTAGAGTCATCGGTTTGGGTTCCTCCGTTATGGGTGGGGGTGAAAGGTCTGGTGGACACTCTGCTTTGGAAAAGAAGGGAGGTCCAACCCTTGCGAAACTTGCCCATTAGGAAGTGCAACATTTTGCACCATAGATCTAAGCCAGTCCATAGTAAGTGTGGAAGGATGGGCACCGCAGGGTGTTGTGCCCATGTGTCTGCTGATCCAGTCCACCTGAGCGCTGATGTAACCCACCTGACCACTGATGGAAGATTGGGGGAAAATCTATTGACATTCTTTTGTCTGGCAACTATCCATCACCAAGCTCTCATGGGTTGACTTTGGAAGGAGCGTGCTTAGTCGAGGGATCTGGCCAAAGATCTTTGGGTCCTCCATCACATGGTTTTTCATATGGTCGAGGATTACATACCTTAGGCGGAGTGTTGTTAGGGAAGTCAAGCAGTATCACTCGCTTCTCGTCTAAGGTTCCAATATGCAAGGAGCCTTGTTTAAGATTTAGGTCCACTGAGTGATCGTATAGCCAATCTTGGCCAAGGATTAGGGGTTTTATCAAGTCGTCATCATGGCACACTAGGAGCTTCACTGTCATGGTCACTTCTTGTATGAGGATAGGAAGGTCCACCTAACCCCATGCACGGGGTTTTCATGCCTCCTAGCCCTATGAGGTATGCCTCAATTGGTCGCATTTCTATTCCTGAGTCCTTATAATGGGATCATCTAATCGCACTAGTCGCATCACTTGAATCAATTAAAGCCCTGAGCTCCCGGCAAGGGTTTCCATGGTCTAGCCTGACTAGAATGAATGGTCTCCTATCCACTATGCTAGGATGAGTAATTGACTTTGCTTGAAACATGGCCATGGGGTATCTGGGTGTTGTTTCCAGATTGTTATAATGTTTTCTCCCTAGTCCTTGTCTTCTTAGCTTCATGCGCTTAATGCGTTCTATAGCTTCTGCCTGAGCTTTTGAGCATATTCTCTTTTCTTCCTCCTTACGTGTCTTTGCCAACGTGAGTCTTCTAAGCATATCCTCAGTGAGAGGTTCCTGATAAAGCGTGACTCTACATCCACTAATGTAATTAGGCATTATGTCTCCTTCTAGGGTGGCTAATTGTATTGCTCCACTTGTCGAGAGTCTGTTAATGATCATAGGTCCATAACCTCGCTTTTCTAATTTACGTGCATGTTGTTTCCGCGTATACACTAGGACTAAATCACCTTCTTTTAAGCCTTTGTCTTTCACATGTGCATCAAAATAGCCTTTTTGTCGCTTCTTTGCTGCATATATGCATGCTGCTGCTTTCAGCTTGGTTTCTCCTAATCGTTCCAAGTCCATTATCCTTGATGATAATTAATGGCTAGTCCACTGATGCTCATGTGCAACCTTAAGGGTGGGTATCAAGAAATCCAAAGGAAGATAGCATTATGACCAAAAACCATTTGAAAGGGAGTTGCATTGAGTACGGTCTTGTAGGCCACTCGATATGCCCAAACAGCGTGATGTAACTGTTTGTCCCAATCTGAACGTTTGTTGTTCACGAGTTTCGTCAATACGTTACGAAGGATCTTGTTAGTGCTTTCTGCTTGACCATTGGCCTGAGGATGATATGGTGCAGATTTCTTGTGAATCACCATAAAATCCTGTAACAAATATTCAATGACTTGGTTTAGAAAGTGAGTTCCTCAGTCGCTCACTAGCTCTATACGCAATCCATATCTTGTAAAGACATTTTCAAATAAGAATTTTGCATTCATCTGTGCATCATTCTTTTTTGTGGCCTTAGCCTCTACCCATTTGGTAAGATAATTTGTTGCAACTATGATGTATTCTGCATGAGTGCCTTTTGCGTGGGGGTTAATGGGTCGTACAAAGTCTATACCCACAATGTATGATGTTTTGATTGATGTTGCTTTAATGCACCTACATGCACTAATTGCAACTAGTTTGCATGTTCTGATTCATCTACACAACAAGCAAGAATCTTCTGATTATCTTGTTTATATATACTTCCTCCTATTATTTGGTATCTTTGTGACTTGTCGATTTCTCCTTCTCCGATCCTTATCCTAGGATTCTTGGGTCCATATGTGAGAATAGGGACAATGGGCTTAGCCCATTCTGGTACTATCTCAAGGTTAAACATGTATGCATCAGGTAATTCATCTGCTATTCCTTGAGGAGCTTCTCCTGTGGTTAATTTTGAGAGGTGGTCAGCTCTAAGGTGGGACTTCCCTTTCTCGACTACTACTTCAAAGTCATACTCCATGAGTAATAGAAACCATCCTATCAATCGTCCGGTATTACAAGGCTTATTGACTAAGTACAATAATGCTTGATGATCCATAAAGAACTTGAACTTTTTTGCCAAAAAATAATGCCTGAATTTCTTTACCGCATAGATCATTCCTAATCCTTCTCGTTTTGTACTGGTGTAATTTCTTTCTGCTGCATTCAACTATCTGCTCACGTAAGCTATAGGGAGATCTACATTACCTTGATTCGTGGGTTGTGCCAACACACATCCTATGGCATAGTTGGATGCATCCACATGTACATGGAATGGCTTGCTCCAATATGAGGTTCTCAATATAGGTACTAAGCACAAATGTCGTTTAAGTTCATTGAATGAATTTTCACACTCATCTGTACATTCAAACTTAGTCAAAAGAGAGTACAACGGCTTGGCTATGATAGCATACGTGTGTATGAATCGCCTGTAATAACCACAATGACCCATGAAGGCCTGTACCTCTTTTACATTATTTGGCCTAGGTAGGTCTGCAATTACTATCACTTTTTCTTCATCTGTTGAAATTCCATTCTTTGACACAATGTGCCCTAGAATTTTTCCTTGTCTAACCATGAAAACACACTTCTCTGGGTTCAAACAAACCTAATATTCTTGACATTTGTCAAATACTTGCCTTAGTTCTGGGATATGAGTCTGCCTCATATTTGAATGAGTACATATATCTTTGTCAGCCCAAATGGCATCACACGAAATGCAAATATGCCCCATTCTGTGGCAAAGGCCGTCTTGTGTTGATCTTCTAGAGCAATGGCTACTTGATTATAACCTGAGAAACCATCAAGAAAGCTATAAACTTCCTTGCTCGCAACTCTTTCCAATAAGTGTTCCATGATAGGAAGAGGATAACTGTCTCTAATCATGGTGGCATTAACTTTTTTAAGGTTAATACATACACACAATTTTTCATTCTTCTTGGGAACAACCACAATGGGGGATACCCATTCAATATGCTCAATTTCATAAATGAATCTTGCTTCTATCAACCGGTCTATTTCCTCTTTACTCTTAGCAGCATAATTATTGTACGTGTATGGTTTCTGTTTTGTAGGTTTTGCATCTAGAGTCATAGGGATTCTATGGGAGCATATATCCGGGTCTACTCCTTTCAAGTCTTTGTAACTCAAAGCGAATACATCTTGATATTCTCGCAATAAAGCAATTAACTCTTCTTCTTCTTCTTCATTCGTCAAATCATGCCCTATGTATGTACATTTTTCTTCTTCTCCTTCTATGGTAACTATTATTTTTTTTTTCTCTCGATTATCATATACTTCTCCAACATTAGCTTTCCTTTTATGCATTTGTACCATAATTCGTCTATCTTCTATTTCATACTTCTTGAAGTTCTATGGTACTTCCATGAGTGGTTCTTCTTCTTTTTCTATCTTAGGTGCTTTCTTTCTCTTCTTTTACTTACTTCCTATATCTCTTATGTATGGCTCAAGTTGTCCCATTTGACTTTCCTTTCCATTTTCAAGGGTTTTGGCTTCAACAAAATAAAGATATTCCTCTTCTATGGAACATAAGGGTTCCATGATGATGGATTCTAGGCCCTCGTCGCTACTCTCGTCCAGTTCTTGGGTCACTTCCTAGCATTCTTCTAGGATAAAGTCTTCCTCGACATGTTCAATCATAAAGATGGAAATGTCATACCCATCCTCATCACAATGAGGGGTCCATTGTTCTTCATTCACTACAATGTCCATCATAGCTAAGAATTCTACCCAACTGTGAGGCTCGAATTCCTTGTCTGGAAATACTATAGGTGCATAAGCTAGGTCTTGAAGAGTTCATGGATGTCATTCTGAACCTAAGGTCCTAGCTTCCAATCATTCTTCCTCTTGTTTTGCTACTTTACACATCCATAGATGAGTGTCCTCGTGCAACCATGAGGGGTCTGATTCCAATAAGTGTACCGACTCTGTTTCTTCTTGTGTCTTATGGATGGTATTCTATTGTATTGGGGGTACATCTCGATGGGAATAGTCTTTAAGATTGACTTTGGTAGTCACTCCTAAATGTTGCAAGTACAAAGAATTAGTTCCCCAATCTTTTACGATTTGCAACTGATGCATGAATGGTCGTCCTAAGATAATCTCGTGAGCATGATTTTTTCCAAAATCACAAATGGCAAAAGTATGTTCGAACTCCACACCACAAGTGGTGAGAGATATGCCTTCTAATAAGCCCAATGGCTTCTCTATATGTCCATCAACCATTTGTAGCTTCATCCTGGTGGGTCTTAATGCTGGCTTACCCCAACGTTTCCATAAAGCAGTGGTAGCGATGGCTACCCCGGCCCCTGAATCTAAGATGGATTTGGTGGTGTAGCCCTGGTGGTTTATTGGAAGATAAGTGTTACCTTCCTCTCCCTTGCTCACATCTCCAATTCATTCTATCGGATCTCTGGTGCCTTCTTGTGTGATCCTATCTGAGAGGGAGCAATAACAACCTCAGGGAATTGGATTGCTACATGCTTCAGCAATTTTGGTTTAAGCTTTAACAACTCCTCTAGAGTGAGGTGACACAGTACTTTGGTATTCTTGATCACTTCCGTGTCTCTAGGGATTATTGATTCTTCATTCCTCACTATTATCGTGGGTGCTCTCATGCTAATAGACGTTGCTTCCCAAGGTCCTGTGAACTAAGGTAATTCTTGCAAAGAATTGGATTCAAAACCTGTTTGTTCACTCAGTTGCTCTTTCTCTATATCATCATAGATAGAGAGGATGTCTTGGGGAAACTGTTCCTGCAAGTCGTCTATTTCTTGAATAGGAGGATGGGTTCCTTGTTTTTCTCTCCACTTTTCTTCTTGGATTTCTCTTAAAAATTCGTGCGAATATTTATGTATGGAAGATAGGTTGTTTTCTATCTCTGTATTTGGTACTTGAGATAGGGATGGTGCATTCCTTTCCTGTGTCTTAGAAATAATAGGGTTCCTTTGCAATTTCTTCTTCTCGGTGCTATTGATCAAGTATTCTAACCTCTCTAGTATTCCTTGAAAGTGTAATTCAGGTTTTGCCATGTTATTCCAATTAAGATAACGAGAGGCTTCAAACATAGTTTGTGCTAATTCTACCATCCTCATGCAGAGTTTAGTCCTCTCGATTTCTAAATCTGTTGTTGGATAGTTCTTACTCATTTTATCTATCTGGGGTCCTTCTTTTAATCTTGCCTGATGTGTATGAAACATCATGTCTAGATCTTCTAGTATGGGTTCCACTAAAACTGATCCTGATCTCTGGGCTAGATTCTCTTGATTAGATTCTTGCAAAGTCAATTCTAGGATTTTGGTTCTAGATTCCTTTAAACTTCCTTCCAACTCAATTATCTTTTTACTCCATTTTCTCTTAATTCTTTCTTTGGAGTCTTTCCAAGGTTTCGTCTTTTTATTACTAGACTCTCCAACTTTGCTAGTTCTGGCTATTTTCTGAGGATTAAGCTGTTGATTCAGTAAGAGCGCCTGGGCTCTTGTTATAGCTTGAATAGGCACATATGTAGGGTTGGATCCATCTGCATTATGTACAATACCTATCACATTGATCGGTGTCACTTTTGAAGCATTAGTAGGGTTCTTGGGACAATCTTTGATGACATGCTCTTTACCACACTCGGCACAAAAACCTTGTATGTTATAGTATTGTGATTGTCCTGCTATCTGAGGATGTGGACAATCCCTTATGAAATGATCTCCTTGGCACCTAAATCATGGTCCTCTAGGGCCCTGTGTTCTTTGCTGTCTTAATTGGGGTCGCGGATTAGGGTTTGTATGCATCACATTGGCATAGTTTGGCTCCCAACTGGGTTCCAATGATGGACTATCATATTGATATGTTTCCACATGTTTTGGTGACTCCCTGTAACATGTGGGTGGACTATCTACATGAGTAGAGTTGAAACTGTTAGAATTAGGGTGAATTTTGATCATTAGGGGTGAAGAAGGCACTAAAGCCTTGTTGAGATTCTCTTCTAGAGCAGCGTATTTAACTAAGATGATGTTCATTGGTAGGGGTGGCTGATGAGCTAAAACAGGCTGAGGTCTCTATTGAGTCTGAACTCCTAGTTTCTAGGCCACTTTTTCTGTTAGGTCTTCTATTGAGCTAGAAAGTTTTGAGGATGCTAGAGATGAACAATCTGAGTCCTTTGAGACTTTTGAGAGTTCCAACTTATCTCCTAAGTTGTCCTCAATGTCTATACATATTCTTACACATTGCTCTAATGTTTTGGGTTCCTTTAAGTATACATAGGAGTGTAGTTTAGAGCTCAAGAGGCCATCTAAAAACAATGACACTTGCTTGGCCTGTGAGGGTAGTTCGTGCATTGGACATCTCTCAACATATTGTCTAAACCTATATCCTGCAAGTCTGACTGTTTCCTGAGGGGTCTGTTTGAAGCTGTGAATCAACGAAGAAGTATCATGCCTGATTCCACTTTTAGAGAATTCTATGATGAACGACTCCAAAAAGTGATGAATATCTCTAAATTGCCTTTGTTGAACATGTCTTCTACTTGCTCTGCTCGTAGCACTTGCTTAAGTTCCGTAACATAGTCATAGGGATCTCCTGTCCCATCAAAGTAGTTCTTCATTGGCTTTACTAATTGAGTGGGTCTTAGTACCCTTGGGTGTTCATGTGGTCTAGGTAGAGGAAATTCATCTCTACCACCTAGTATTATAGGTTCCCTTTGTCCTTCCAATCTATCGGTGTCCATGGTTGGTCTATCTCTCCCTATGAGATGAGTGAAAACTTACTTCTGGTCTCTCTTTGTTCTTCTCTCTTTGAGTACCATGTGTTGAGGATGTTCTAGCACCCTGATGGCTCGTGTTCACATTTGTTCGAGATTCGAGATGGAGGGAAGACTAATTCGCCTCTCCATGTGTAGGTAGTTCTTGCATGGTCTGATACTAAAAATACTCGTTGTGAAGTATCATCCAGGTATACAACCTTTTTATGTGTATCTGGGTCCTTGAATTCGTAAATCATGATGGAGCCTACCTCACTAGGTTGTTCCATTTGGTATCTCCAAAATGCTTCATCAGTTTCCTTATTCAGGAACAATTCTATGCTTCTATTGTCATGAGGGATCCAATCTGGGTTTAGTACTCTTGTCAGTACATATTTCCCTCTAGGTGTCTTGGGTTCTTCTCCTAGTGGTTCTTTTCCTTGGGTTCTCACTTCTATATCTAACTGAACTACACCCAACTCAGTGGTATGATTAGGTTGAGTACTTATGATGTACATTTTTCCTTCTTTGTCTATGTAAGCATCTCTCTCCAATTTCACTACTGGGTGATCCAATCCAATGGGTTGGTCAGAATTGTGCAATTGCACCACTGATCTTTGCAAACCATCCTCATAGATGCGAGCACCTAAGTGATTGGTTCGGACATATTCTAATTGGGTTCTATAGGGTCCTTCAGGTCTTTCCAAATATGCTATGTTTAACCCTCCTTATGGTCTTTCCGTGCTAAAGGCCATTTCCGATTCACTAGTATCTGAGCCCAACTCGTAAGGATAACTATTCAATTGCTAAGCCCAGGAACGTGCAGTAGTTCCTACACTTGCTTCTGATGATCTAAGGCTTCATCGGTCTAACTTACCTATATACTTGCTTGATCTAAGGTTCATGAATTTACTTCCTGAATCACTCAATACACACTCTGATTGTCAATGTTTCTTTGTTCTTAATTACTTGTTTTGTTTTTTATTCCTTTAAATTCTTGTCTTATCTCCATGTATATGTCAGGAAACAACAATCCGTTGTACTTTTGAGTTCTCGTTCCATCAAACTTAAATTCTTTCCTTTAGGTTTCGTATCACACACTTTTATCTTAGTCTTGGACTTGAAAAATTACATCTCTTGGACTTATTGCATTCCTATCGTCGTCCTAATTTAATCCACAATTTTATACGTTTAGCTTAAACTAATAATTGACTGAGGGGGTTTAGTATTCTTCCAACCTCGAGTCAGCTTCTTTGATTGCTCTGTTGCCCAAGAAGTAGCACTTCCCAAGCCTTGCGTTCTTCACACCTTGCTTTGATTGCCTTGGATAGCTCTTTCTAGACCTATAAAAATCCAATGTTTAGACCAATTCTTAAATTGATGATCAAGCACTTTGACATATACACCCTTAAGGGTCCCTTGTCCTTTGGCCAAATTTCCAAATGTCCCCTTTCTTTTCTAGTCCCATAGATGGGTCAATCTCAAACTTTCTTATCTAAAAATCAACACGTTCTTCTTGAAAAAAATAGTTGAGGTCGTGTAGAACTCGTAAAGAGCTTTCTAATGAGCTATAAAGTTCCCTAGCATGATAACATATCCACTAGCGCTCCTCCTGTCATCTTTGGAACCTACCCAATCAGCATCACAATAAGCTTGTACATTTAATCCATCATCAAATGGATAATATAGACCTTCATTCACTGATCCTTTGAGTTACCTAAGTACCCTTTTGGCTGCAACAAGATGAGGTACTCTTGGTGCTTGCAAAAATTGAGATAACACTCCAACTACATGTGCAATATCAGGTCTTGTCATAGTAGCATACAAGAGAGAAATAATTATTGACCTATACATGGTCACATCCTTCACTTCTTCACCTTCATGAGCACTTAGTTTAACATTTACTTCTAATGGATTTGAAATGGGCTTGCAATCACACAAGTCAAACTTCTTCAAAAGATCATAAGAATGTATTTCCTTTGCATCAAGTATATACCTTCCTCTTTATATAGTACTTCAATCCCAAGGAAGTACCTTAAAATCCCTAAATCTGAGATTTTAAACTCACATCCAAGCTTCTTGTTTATGTCCTTGATGTTGGCTTCATTATCCCCTGTAATGATCAAATCATCAACACATATACAAATGAAAACAATTTTGCTACCTTCCTTCTTCACAAAGAGTGATGGGTCTTCATGACTCTGATTGTATCCACATTTTACCAAGTAGTCAACAAGTCTTTGGTTCCAAGCTCTTGGGGCTTGCTTCAGTCCATAAAGATCCTTCTTTAGCCTGCATACATGATGTGGAAACCTCTCATCTTCAAAGACTTGGGGCTGGTCCATGAAGACTACCTCTTCAAGCTCTCCATTTAGGAAAGCATTCTTCACATCCAACTGGTACATCTTCCAACCTTTTGAGGCTGAAATTGCAATCAAACTTCTAATGGTGGACATCTTGGCTACTGGATTGAATGTTTCCTCAAAGTCTATGCCATAGGTTTGAGCAAAGCCTTTGGTAACCAACCTTGCTTTGTACCTAGAGATGCTCCCATCTGCATGCCTCTTTACCTTGTATACCCATTTATTGCCAATGACTTTCATGTCCTTTGTTCTTGGCACCAATGACCAAGTATCATTTTCTTCAAGTGTTTTGACTTCCTCCTCCATGACTTCAATCCATTCCCTATGCTTATTTGCTTCTTGAAAAAAGTTAGGTTCTTCACAAGCTATAACTTGACTCATGTAGGCATAGTGTCTTGCAATGAATGAATCATAAGTTAACCTTTGAACAGGGTATTTAACCCTACTGGATGACCTTGCCTCACCATTAGGTGGTAGGAATCTCCTCCTCCTTGTTTTATATGCTTAAAATCCTGGAGTTTCTAATTTTTCCATATCTTCATCACTTGTAGATTCCATGTCTACCCATTGATGGTCTTCATCATTTGCCTTTTCCTTTCCTTTGCTACTTCCTTGACTTGAATGAGCTTCATTCCTTGTCCGTCCATGCCAAGATGATGTAGTACTCTCCTCTGATGGTGTGCTTGAAGTGGATGGACCACTTATCTCCATGATTTGTTGTTGCTCTTTGAACTTCTTCTCGGCTTCATATGCATCGTCAACCTGTAACACATCTTTGCTACCATACCAAGGCAGAAACTCATCAAATATTACATCCCTAGATACCTTAAGCTCTTTGGTGCAAGGGTTATAGCATCTAAAACCCTTTTGCTATGAAGAATATCCAAGAAATATACATCTATCCGCCTTCGGTTCTAACTTGTGTCTCAATTCTTGAGGTATGTGAACATAACACACACAACCAAATACTTTGAGATGTGAAAGGTTGGGTTTCTTACCACACCAAGCTTCATAAGGTGTAACTCCATGTACTCCTAAGGTTGGACACCTATTCATAATGTATATGGTTGTATTTGTTGCATCAACCCAATAAGAGTTAGGAACTTTCATTTCATTTAACAAAGATCTAGCCACTTCTGTTATGTATCTATTCTTCCTTTCTGCCACCCCATTTTGTTGAGGTGTGTACCTATAAGTGAATTGCCTTTTGATGCCATGGTCATGTAGAAAATCTGAAAATTCATTTGAAAAATACTCTCCCCCTCCATCCAATCTGAGAGTCTTTATATACTTCCTTGTTTCCTTCTCCACTAGGTTTTTGAACCTCTTGAAGTGGTAAAACACCTTTGACTTTGACTTCATGCAATACATCCAAACAAACCTTGAATGATCATCTATAAATGTGACAAAATATCTATTACCTCCAATGGATGGCTCCCTTGTAGGTCCCCATACATCTGTGTGTATGAGATTCAACACTTCATTGCTCACATGTGCTCCCTTCTTGAATGGCAATCTGCTTTGTTTTTCTAATTGACAAACATGGCACAAATGTTGCATATTATGAGATTTAAGATCAGGTAGACCACTCACCAAGCCATTCCTTTGCATGTCCTTCATCCTTTGTAAGTTTATGAGCCCAATTCTTTTATGCCATAAGTCGATTTTTGCAATCTGTTTATTTCCAATTGACAAGTAGACAGTGTGAGGAGTTGATGGCTTTACCTCCATGGTGAAGAGTCTTCCTTGCTTCTTTCCTTTTGCTATGAGCTTGTACTCTTGCATGGGTTCTTCAACAAAACATCCTTGCTCATTGAACCTCACCTCATAACCTCTTTAAACCATTTGACCTACCGAAACCAAGTTCTTTGTGATGGTTGGCACATGCAACACATCCTTCAACACCTTGAAGCTTTGAGATCCATTCAACGCAACATCTCCCACATGTGTAATCTTGTGCTCAGTGTTATCCCCTGTCTCTACATGTCTTTGAGTGATGGCTGAATGTAAATTAAAGAAAACATCTTTATTGCAACTCAAATGGTTGCTACAACCACTATCAATGTACCATGTAAAATCTGAATTGACTCTTTCACTTGAACCATACATCATAACCAAGTTCTCGTTTTCTGAATTTGTTGAGGTACTAGCATAGTTACCTTGGTTCCTTTTGTATCCTTGATTGCCTCCTCTTTTGGACCAACAATCTCTTGCATAATGGCCCGATTTTCCACAATTGGAGCATTCTCCATTGGATGCTTCTCTTCCATGTGATCTTCCTCCTCTTCCTCTACTCCTTCCTCTTCCTCTTGATCCATAGCTTTGGTTGGAGCCTTCTTGGTTGCTTGAGCTTGAGCTTGAACTTCCTCTCCCTCTGCCTTGGAAGTTTTGTCCACCTCTTTTGCCTTTGCCTCTACCTGCATAGAAAACTTGGACTTGACTGCCCTTTGATTGTGAACCTCCTTGGTTCATCTCCTCGGTCACCATCAATGTGAGTAATTGATCAAATTCTGGTAGGGAATCTCTCACATAAACTGATGTGGTGAATGCTTTCCACCTTTCATCCTCTCTCAAGCCATTGAGAGTGTGTGCAACAAGATCATCGTCTTCGATTGGGCTCCCAATTGAGCTTAAAGCATCTGCAAGCTCCTTAACCTTCAAAATGTACTCATTTATCTTAGTACTTGGTGATTTCCTAAGATTATTCAGCTCATTCTTGAGCTCAATCTTCCTTGCCTTGGTTGATGAAGAGTACAATCTCTCCAAGGTCTCCCAAACCTTCTTTGATGTGTCCAAGTCTTGTATATGCCCTATCATGCTATTGCTTATGTGTTGGGATAGAATGAATATGACTCTCCTATCCCTTTCTATCCATCCATTAAGTGCCTTGATCTGCCCTTGAAGTGGTGGATCATGTACATGAGGCATTGGCTCTGTGCCGCTCACTAATCTCGACAATCCTTTGCCCATAAGGTAGTTGCAAACTCTAAATTTCCATGGTTGATAATTACCTTTCTCTAACTTCTCTATTTGTGCATTATACTCAGCCATACTGAGCTCTAAGATGATCCTATAGCTTCTCCTCAAGTGTTTGTATGCTTTAGAAGGTGTGGATATTACCTTTTGATAGCTTCTCCCTTGCTAACCTTCAACTAGTTGATATCTCGATCGACGTAGCCCCCTTTTGATGTCGTCTTGCTTTGATGAGTCCCCCTTGTGCTTCCACGAGTTGTCTTGATCCCTTCAAGTCTTCAATATGATGCCAATGATGTCTCCAAGCCTCCAAAATGGCTCTGATACCACTGATGGGGGATGATTCCAACAGGTCCACAAGCAGTGATATATGCTCAATGTTATGAACTTTTCTCTTCACAAGTACAAAGACTTAAAATGAAATTTTGCAAACTTGTAGTAGACTGTAAGATCTACCCAAAAATCTTTAAATCATCCTAAATGGATATTTCAGCTGGGAGAACCACCCTCTGCAAAACAGGCTTCCTGTTTGCAACACTCTCTGCCTATGTGTAGAGATATACCTTCACAAAGTTGGCAATTTCTCACAATTCGCTCAGCCAAATAACTTGAAACTTTGGCAAATTTCAGGGCACAATATGAGAGACCAAATGGAGCTTGAAATCAATGAAAATGAGTACAATGAGAGAGCAAACAATGCTCTTCAATCTGGTACAATCAGATTTGAAAAAGCCTAACTACGCCTCTAGATAGAGAGGAGCAAGCAAGGGGGCTGCTTACTCGAGTTTATGACTTCACTAAACTAAGTGGGAAACTTGTGGAATGCATACAACTCAAGAAACAAAGGTGGGATGATGCTTATATAGAGTTTGACTTTTCCTACAATCTAGCTAACCACCCACCAATCAGTGTAGGTGCACTTTTGGGTGGCTGATTTGATGAGATTTGAATTTGATTGAGTTTGGTGGAGCTTCTAACTTTATTCCACAACTTTGGGTCCTCTTTTTTTATTGGCCCACTTGCAAAACTCATGGTTGAGCCTTTTTGCATGATTGAGACTTGATTTTCAACACTGGTCTCATTCTTGTTTCATCGAAGCATTCTAGATCAAAGATTCTAGATGAAAGTTCATGGCCGGTCCATTGATGATCTTCTGCTACTCTTAGTGTGGGTATCAAGAAGTCTAATGGGAACACCACATTTTGTCCAAACACCATGTAGCTCAGTGATGAGTAGCACCTCCTTTAATTTCAATCTGGGAAGACATGAGGATGGTATGAAGACCTCGAACAAGTGATGGCACAAGTGTGTGAGTGAGAAGCACACAAACATGCACACACAATAGGGCACATAATCTGCTAAGAGCACACAATAGGGCACATATTGATCGTCATTCATGCCTATCCATTGGTGATGAGACATGCATCGGAAGTATTCTGATTTTATAATAGTGTCCTCAATCTTAGACATTGACTGAATTTATACCACTACTCTATCATCATGTGTATTGGCCGTTTTTTCGAGCGTCTGCAACCATTCTGGGGCTTCTACCTCAAGTGTGTCCAATCCTTTAGAGGTTTGTTGGCCACCCGGCATTGGCATAGGAACATATGGTTCCTCATATGACTCTTCTACTTCTATGGACACCAACTCTTCCAGTTCTGGCTCTATGACTGGGGAGGGTTGTCTTTCATATTGAAGTAATTTTCCTTGCAATTCAGTGACATGTTCTCTTAATGCCTTCACCTCCTCAGTAATCTCTTTAGAATCTGTGGCCTTTTTTTGTTCTTCTTGTGCCCCTAGTTGTTGGCGAAGGGTATCCCGTTATTTTCCCAACTCATCATGCGCTGCCAAAAGATTAGCATAGCTTTCAAGAATGGTTTTCATGGTCTCTGAAGGGATTGCTTTAAACTATTCTGGGTCGATCTCATGAGGGTAGCCTTCCATTTCTGCCTCTAGGTTTTCTTCATTTTGCTTTTGAAGTCGTTTATTTTCTTCTAGAGCAGTGGCCATGTGCTTTCTTAGTAACATCAGATTACGACGGACTTTGACATTCTCGGATTGATAAAGTTCAAGTAAAGCAGTTAGTTTTTTAACTTTGGAAGATTTTGATTGCTGGGGGGGCTTCCAATAGGGTCTGGTGGGCGTGTTCTAGCGTAGTATCACATTCATTGAGGTCAGTGTTCTCTTCTTCTAGGGTTGCAAGCTGCCTCTACAATTGTTGGTGTTCCGCATTTATCTGGCGATGATGATCTTCTAAGGTCTGATATTCGTTCTGTAGATGATATACACATTGATGTAATGTAGAAAACATATTATTTACATTGAGGGATGCTAGGAAAGTGGAGGATGCAGGGGGAATGGGGAAGGGGAATGGGATCCTGAATGAAGTGGAAACAAGAGGTGATGTGGGGGGAGGGGATATGGGAGATTGCGGTAGTGTGGGGGGAGGGAGTGGTGCTGTGGCTGGTGATGTTTCCATGGTTTCAAAAGTGTGTGTGATCATGTAAATGGGAACAGTGGGTGGGGTGGATGTGATGTCAGTGAACAATGATGTGAATGTAGGTATGGTAACCCCTCCAAGTTGGGTGCCTGAAGAAAGAGGAATTCCTATAACATATGTAGTGGTGGTGGAAGTTGGGGTGGTCGTGTCATGGGGAGAAGTGAATTGATGCAGTGAGAGGTGAGGAGTGTGGTGATAGGGGTGCCTCGTGGTGTTCTTCCATCTGTGTAGTGTCTCCTAGTGTCGTTACATCTATGTGAATTTGCTTCCCGGAGTGAAGGGGACAAGTAGGCACTTGTTGTTCAAATCAATGAATGTAAGTGAGAGTCGAATGAATGGCTTCATCTAGGCCAAGCGCATTTGCGTGCAGGTTCAGGGATTCAATAAATTGTTCATCTACCCCTTCTTCTCCCAACATTTGACTTATTAGCATCTTCCCTGTTTCCAATGATAACTTGTGATGCTCTTGGACTCTTTTCATAGTCTCATACAATATTTTGATCTGTGCAGTATAGGCTGGGGCACTTGCTAGTTCTAAAGTTTCCTCTTGCTCTTGGTTGTGTTCCTCATCTGATTCCGCTTCATCGTTCTCTTCTTCATCTTCGTCTACTTCCACTATTTCAGGTTGGGTAGGAGCTGAAGTTCCTATGGTTGGTTGCGGTCCTTTGTCCTGATCTTCCTCAGTCTCAAGATTAGCCTCATTAATCATCTTGGCAATTTCTTCATCTGTTAAATCATCCAGAGTGTAGCCCTGTGGTAACTCTAAGTCAGAGGGAATTGGAGGGAAAACAAGATTGGGTCCTTTTGCACTTAATCTGGGTAAGAGAATCGTAAATGGACAGACACGTCTTGTTTGAGGTGGCATCACCTCTAGTGTGAGGGTGGCACCCCTTGCTTGGGCACAAGGTATCTGGACTGCTCCTCTCATTTTCTTAGATGGTGTCCCTATTGTTGATGGTTGTCTTTGGAACTCTTGGGCTTCGGACCACACCAATGCTCAAAGAGCACATCGTAAGCTAAGCACCTATAAATGATCCGTGTAAGCGTGCAACATCCATGAAGCACATTCTTATGTTTCTTATTCCAGGGTTGATGTGCTAAGTGAATCTGATTAATGATCCAGTGGGGTAGACTGAGGGTGAGATTTTATGTCTCTGCCAAGAACAAGCTAAACCAAATTCTCTTTGGTGGCATGGTGAAGCATTCTTGAGCCGGGAAGGCGAAGTGCTGCATGATTGTGTGTCAATGGAGGGAAACGGTCGGTGTCATAGCTACCATATCTTTTAGTTTGTTGAGATCTTTGTGCTTCATTCTTCCGAGAATCAATGTTTCTTTCTCTGTGGGAATGTGCATACCTTTCATGTCCAAGGCCTCCCGTACTAAGTTGTGGGTAAGTTTGAACCTTTTTAATTCATGGACTGGTGTTAATGAGGGAAGCACAAAGGTACTATCTCCTCCTTTGGCTCTACTAGGGTGATAGTGCTGATCAGGTAGGAACAGTGCAAAAAATCAGGTTTAGGTAATTGTGCTCGAAAGTAGTTGTCCAGGCTAGCTTTGGTCCATACTGATCTCATCACTTCTGCATTCTGATAATTTTCAAACTCGCGAGTAAAGAAATGGTACCTTCCCCACTTGCCATTAAATTCTATTTCAGCTTCCCAAAAGTATGTGCCCTCTCCTAATGGACCTGCAACGTCGCTGAACTAGTGTGCATGTTTGCCGACTTGTGATGTGTGCCCCTACAGAGGGTCCAAAATTGGAAGGACATGCACTACCCTAAGTTCTTGAGCCCTCTCGGTTAGTTGTGGTTTGAGGAGGAGAGTTTCAATGTCCAGTATTTGGGCACTGGATCCCGCCTGGGAACTGGTTCCTGTTGCTTCTGCCATGTTACTTCTTGCTTGCCGATTCTGTGAGAATATAGAAACACATGTTAACATTGTAGTGGAAAGGATATGACGGTTTGTCCCCATTACAACATTAACATGAGGCACCGTGACAAGTTAGTGAGTCAGTTGGTGCTCGATGATTGTGTGTGTAGTTAGTGAATGAAGAGTTTTATGTGCTAATTGGAATCGTGTGGTGTGAGGATGATGTCGTTAGTAGGTGGAGATGAATGTGTGTGGTTTCACAATATGACCGTTGGTGGGCTATGGGAGACTTTACATGAGCATCTATTTGAAAATGAGGCTTCTTAGGGACACAATTACAAGTGATCCTGTTAGTGCCGGCTTGAGCATGGGTGATGGTGTGTGAATGGAGCTTTGTCTCGTGAAGCTTAAGAGTGGATACCTGAGCCCGCAAGCAAGCCTTAGGCGCCCAAATTTGTCTTGATTGTGGGTCGGCATTCATCAACTTCTTGGGTACCTAGATGAGTGCTACTTTCGTGGGTGAATCCTTGGAAGATTTCTTATTAGTCTCCTGTCATTGTTCACTAGCATGATGTTTAGTCAGAGGCTGTATCCTGGCCGCACTAGGATGCTCGCCTTTTCGTACCCACACTTGTTTTGTTGGGTGAGACATCTAACTTCGTACTCTCCTTTGGCTTTGAGCGTAGGCCGACTGCTTCCTCCACATTCCGTACTCCTTCAGTTGCCAAGTCTTGATCACTTTTGGAAAAGAAGGGAGTTCCATTTTATCTTTTGCTTCATGGTTGAAAACATCATCCCTCTGCATCATAGATTTTTGGACAAGAACAACATCTTTGTCTTCATGTGTACTCCTGGAAGGACCAAGAGTTGGTGCCTTTAATATTTTCTTGAGTGCTTGATTTTCTAACTCAATGGTAATGCGATTTTGACCTACCCTTCACGCAGGCATCGAAGTATGCCTTCTGTCTTTTCTTAGTTGCATATATCCCTATGGTAGCTCTTAATCTCGTTTCACCTAGCCAAGTTCAAGATCAAAGATCCTAGAATTGATTTCATGACCTGTCCATTCATGCTCCTGTGCTACTCTCAGTGTAGGTATCAAAAAGTCCAGAGGTAGCACTGCATTTTGGCCAAATACCATTTGAAAGGGTGTGGCTTGGAGTACCATTTTATAGGAAACTCTATATGCCCAAATAGCATGGTGTAGCTGTTTGTCCCAATCAAAGCATTTATTATTCACTAATTTGGTCAGCACATTACATAGAATCTTATTGGTGCTTTCGGCTTGCCCATTAGCTTGTGGATCATAGGGGAAGACTTCTTGTGGACTACCAAGAACTCTTGGAGAAGATTTTCAATGACTTCATTCAAGAAGTGAGTGCCTCTATCATTTACTAGCTTGATCGGTAGCCCATATTTAGTGAACACGTTCTCAAATAAGAACTTAGTTATCGTTTGAGCATCGTTCTTCGTTGTGGCTTTCACTTGTACCCATTTAGTCAGATAATCCATGGCCACAATAATGTATTCAGCATGGGAACCCTTAGCTGGGGGATTAATAGGACCTACGAAGTCTATTCCCCGCTTAGAGAATGCACGTCCACCCATCATAGGTCTCAATGGCATCTCATCTTTACGAACGGGATATTGAGTTCGCTGGCAAACATCACATTGCTTTATGTAGGTTTGGGCATCCATGTGAAGGGTTGGCCACCACAAGCCTGCAAATAGGATTGCCTTAATCACATGATCTGGTCCAAAGTGTCCTCCTGCTACATCTTGGTGAGTAGTTTCCAAGATCTTAAGATATTCGCTCTCATGAACACATAGTCTTAGATATCCATCTTTTCCACGCTTGTATAGATTATCACCAATGAGTGTGTAATTTTAGGGCTTCTTGTTCTAAAGTTCTTTGCCTAGCCAGGGTCATGTCTTGAGGGAATGTTTTCCTCCTCAAGAAGGCTACCAATGGTTCACTCCAATCTGGTATTAGAGATACTTGGTATAGTGTAGCGTGCTCCACACGTGGTCTAATACGACAGACAGGGCATCCCTTACACAACTTATGGACATCTGCTTCCATAGTTGGCCAGTGTACTCTGATTCTCCTTAGTGTCTGTAAAGTTATTTGCCTTGAGTAGTGTTGCTCTAATGCCCCTACACGTGCTAATTGCAACCATTTTTCGTACTCATCTTCCTCCACACAACAAGCTAATATCCCTTGATATGTGTGCTTGTACATACTTCCTGCCATGATATGGTACTTTTGGGCCTTTATTACCTCCCTATCTTGAGTGTTCAGTACTGGGTGTTTAGGCCCGTACGTCAATACTGGCCCTAGTGTCTTAGCCCATTGATGTACAACTTCCAAATTAAACAAGTAAGCATCAGGAAGATCATCTGATACTCCTTTTGGGGCCTCTCCGGATGTGAGCCTCGAGAGATGATTTGCTCGCAAGTGAGTCCTGCCTTTTTGCACCACTACCTCAAAGTCATATTCCATTAGTAAGAGGAACCATCTTACTAATCTACCTGTATTGCATGGCTTGTTTACCAGGTATAATAGAGCTTGTTGCTCAGTAAAAAATTTAAACTTATTCGCAAGAAAATAGTGTCTAAACTTTTTTATAGCATATACCATGCCTAATCCTTCTCTTTTGGTGGTGATATAGTTTCGCTCAGCCCCATTCAATTGTCTACTAGCATAGCCAATTGGTAGATCCATGTTACATTCGCATGTAGGTTGTGCAAGTACACACCCAATAGCATAATTGGATGCATCCACATGAACATGAAAGAGTTTGTTCCAATCTGGTGTAGTCAAAATTGGTGCTGAACATAATCGCAGTTTAAGCTCATTGAAAGATTTCTCACATTCATCAGTCCACTCAAAATTGGTCAAAAGTCCATACAGAAGGCTTTGCAATGATGGCATACATGTGTATAAAACGTCGGTAATAGCCACAATGTCCCATGAAATCTTGCACTTCCTTGACATTCTTTGGCCTAGGTAGTTCTATGATGGCTCTCACTTTCTCTTTGTCAATGGATATGTTGTTCTTTGGCACTATGTGTCCTAGAATCTTGCCTTGCCTGACCATAAAAACACACTTTTTTGGGTTCAAGCAAACTTGATATTCTCTACATTTGTCAAAGATAGCTCTCAGCTGAGGGATGTGTGTTTGCCTTATGTTGGAATGAGCACAGAGATCATCAACATAGACTTCTAAATTCTTCCTCAGGAATTCCTTAAACACGTGGCACATCAGCCTCTGAAAGGTGGTTGGCGCATTGGTTAGACCAAATGGCATTACCCGAAAAGCAAATATGCCCCACTCAGTGGCAAAAGATGTCTTATGCTAATCTTCTGGAGCAATGGCTACCTCATTGTAGCCAAAAAATCCATCAAGGAATCTGTACGCCTCCTTGCCTGCTACTCTTTCTAGTAGGTGCTCAGTAATCGAAAGCAGATAGTTGTCCCGAATGGTGGCTGCATTAACCTTCTTCAAGTTAATGCATACACGTAACTTTCCATTCTTCTTGGGCACCACTACAATGGGGGATACCCACTCAGTGTGCTCAATTTCATAGATGAATCCAGCTTCAACCAATCTATCTATCTCTTCCTTGATTTTGGCAGTGTAGTTATCGTTGTATGTGTATGGCTTTTGCTTAGAAGGTTTGGCATCTGACGTCATGGGAATCGTGTGTGACCATATGTTAGGGCCTACAGCTTCCAAGTCCTTATAACTCCAAGCGAATACATCTTTGTATTCTCTTAGCAAGGCTATCAAGTCCTGCGCTTCTTCTTTCGTCAAGTCATGTCCTATGTACGTGCATTTTTCTTCTCCTTTCTGTATGGCTACAACAATTTTCTTGGTGGTTTCCTTGTTATCATAGGCCTCTTCTGCTTGTGCATCACATTTAGGCATTCTTATCATGACTCTTCTATCATCTATCTCATACTTTTTAAAGTTTTTTGGGACCTCAAACAAAGATTCTTCCTCCTCTAGTGTGACTTCTCTCTTCTTCCTCTTCTTGCCCTCATTCTTAGTGGTTACTTGTGTGTGGTTAACCTCACATCATTTGTAAGCTCTTCATGTCTCTGAGGGTGAGCTTCTACTTCCTAAAAGTTCTTCATCTGATGCAAAGGGTGGGTCCATAATGATTGACTCTAGATCGGAGTCTCTTGCACCCTCGAATGCATCCATGCTAGGTTCACATTCTTCAATAATTGAATCACACATGATTGGCTCTATTGTGAAGACTGAAATGGCATAGCCATCCTCGTCACAGTGAGGTCTCCATTGTTTCGTCATTGATGGCTACATCCATTGTTGCTAAAATTTCTGTAGAACCATGAGGTTCAAATTCTTCATCAAGAAATACTATAGGTGCATAGGCTGGGTCTTGAATTGATCTATGGGTTTCCTTCGCACCTACCTCTCTGGCTTTTTCTCTCTTCTCTTCTTCTACTGCTACTTTACACATCCCTAAGTGGGTGTCTTCATGCATCCATGAGGATCTTGATCCTATGGAATGCACTAACTCAGTATCATCTTTGGCTCTATGGATGGATTCCATTGGATGGGGGGTACATCTCTATGAGAGTAATCCTTGAGATTGACTTTGGTTGTAACACCTAAGTGTTACAAATAGAAGGAATTGGTTCCCCAATCTTGTACCACTTGCAACTACCGCATAAATGGTCTTCCCAAGATCATATCATAGGCCTGATTCTTGCTAAAGTCACCTATAGCAAAAGTATGCTCGAACTCAACACCACATGTCCTAAGGGTCTCTCAATGTGACCATCGGCCATCTACAGTTTCATTCTTGTTGGCCTGAGTGTTGGCTTGCCCCAACGCTTCCATAGGGAAGTGGTGACAATTGCAACTCCTACACCTGAGTCCAAATTTGCCTTGGTTGTGTATCCTTGATGAGTGATGGGAAGATGGGTGTTTCCTTCTTCTCCTTCACTCATGTCTCCTATCTTGTCCAAGGGTATTTTCGGCATTGTTCTATGAGATCCTACCTAGGAACGAGGTTTTGCTACTTCTGGCACTTGATTGGCTACATGTTTCCACAGTTCGGGTCTAACCTTGAGTAGCTCTTCTAAATTGAGATTGCATTACACTTTAGTGTTTTTCACAACCTCTGTGTGCCTAGGGATGACGGAGTCTTCATTTCTTACCATGATCGTGGGTGCCCTCATACAAGTAGACTTAGCTTCCCATGGGCCTGTGAAATGGGGTAGTTCCTGTAAGGAATTAGACTCGAAGTCTAATCCCTCCTACGATTGGGAACTCTCCTGCTCTCCGTAAATGGAAGGAATGTCTTGTGGGAATTGATCTTGCACGTCATCCACAAGTTCAATGGGAGGAGGAGCCTCACTTTCTTTAGCCCATTTCTCTTCTTGAATCTCTCGTAGCAATTCTAGTGAATACCGATTCATAGAAGAAGAGTTGTCTAGTTCAGTCGAGTTAGGAACATAACCTTCCTAAGGGGGAACGCTTATCCTTTCACTTGCCTTGTCTCTTCCTTGGGGGTGGCTTCCTTGCCAGATCTTGCAATTATGCTCTCTAACTTCTCCAACAGTCCATCAAAGTGCAACTATTCCTTAGCTGAGCAAGAGTAGTTTAAGAGGCGACTGGATTCAAACATGGTCTGAGCCAATGCTACCATTTTAGCACAGAGCTTGGTTCTTTCTATCTCTAGATCAGCTCTAGGGTAGCATTTGTCATGATCTATCCCATTTGGCCCTTCTTGGATTCTGGCTTGATATGCCTTAAGCATCATGTCTATGTCCTCAGGAGTGGGGTTAGCTAAAACTGATCCTACTCTAGGGGGTGGTGGAATTGTATGATGTGGGTTGGAAGGTGGTGGATTAGGTGGTGGTATGGATGAAGGTGATGGTGATATGTGAGAGTGTGTTTGAGAGGTGAGTTCAACAATTTTGGCTTTTATTTCTCTTATGCTCTCTTCTAATTCGCTCATCTTCTTAAACCATTGTCTTTTCATCTGTTCCCAGCTATCTTTCCAAGTTCTCGTCCGTTTCTTGGTTATGCTCTGAGTTTCACTAACCTCGGCACTCTTTTCTTGGCCTAAACCTTGGTTCTGCTGCAAAGCCTTAGCTTTGGTGACCACTTGCACTGGTGCATTGGAAGTTACACTTCCTGTAGAGTCTACTACTAATCCAATAATGTTGATAGGAGTGATTTTTGGCAAATTATTGGGATACTTAGGAAAATCTTGCAAGAGATGTTATTTCCCACAATCGGTACAAAAACCCTAAATTGTCGCAGATTGGGGTTGTGTAGGTGCAACCATAGGGCAATCACGAATGAAGTGATCTCCATGACATCGGTAGCATGGTCCTCTCAAAAATGGGGGTCTTACTTGCCTAGGTTGAGGTCTAGGGTTGGGATTTGAGTACATGACATTTGCATACTCTGGCTCCCGACTAGGTTCACTTGGTTCTTCACAATAGTAGGACTCACTATGCTCAAGTGACTGCATGTAGTAAGCCTGGGGGCTATCAATATGTGTAGAATTGAAACTATGATCATTGGGGTCACCTTTTGAAAGTGATGGAGTTACTGACACTATAGCTCTATTTAGATTTTCTTCTACAGCTGCATACTTTATTGGAATCACATTAGCTGGAGTAGGGGGTTGTTGTGCTAGAACTGGTTGAGGTCTCTACTACCCTTGATAGGGTGGCTAATAGGGTTGTTGGGGCCTACCATACTGCTATGGTGGATACTAGTTCTGGTACCTGCCCTGTTGTGGCTCAGGATAGTTTTGTCTGACAATTTGTTTGTTATATGGGCAATCTTGTGCGGTGTGGTGGGTGTATCTTTGCTCTATCATGTAGTACTGGCTAATAGGATTCACTTGGGGTTGAGCCATAATGGGACATACACTCGCCATATGGTCACTGTAGAGGGACAATCAAGTAAAAAGAAAAGAAGAAGAAAATCAAAGTTTAAAACTGCTCATTAAAAGAACCATTCTCTGCATAGAGCCCCGCAGGGGCACACATACCAAGGAAAAGCACGCAGCCGGAAGGAGGAACCAGGGCCAACAAGTATCCATGAAGAAGTGCAAGAAAGCATCAGGTGGTTCCGTGGCCATATGAGGGTGCTTCAACCTCTTGAGTAACAGAGGATTCTGATCAAGGCTTACGAGCTACATTCTCATATGTGCACTGATGGCGTGCGTGGCAAACCGAATTAACAGGCTTTGAGTAATACAGCAAGGTCCAATAAGTGAAACCAGAACAAATCAGAGCACCTCTAAAACGTAATGCAAGATCAAGAATCAAGCAGAACTGACCAAAGGATGCGTGTGCTGACCGAGACAAACAAGAAGTAAAGCCTGTCAAGGGACGACAGAGACAAAGAGGGGAAGAGTGTTGCAGAGCAAAGGAGCATAAGAGTAGAGCCCCAAAATTTTCAAAATGATGGGCATATTTTTCTTCTTCGAGGTCTTCAAGAAAACCCTCAAGCCATGTAAATGCACTAGAGGAGTCCTCTAGTTGCATAATCCCAATTTGTTGTAAAATATCCCTTGTAAATTAGTAGGAAATTCACTTTTCTAGTAATAAAGTGCCGGTCTCTTGTGTGAAAGGACCAAACTTAGGGCACATGTATATAAGTCACTTTATGACTCTTTGTAGAGACTTTTTTGCCATTGTGAAGAAGGAGCACTCTTGAATTTTCGAATTTGCCTCTTCTTTGCTGATTTTGATTCTCTTTTTGGTCTTGTATGTGTGTGTGTTGCTTGAAATGTGTGTGTAGAACTGTTGTCTACCCCTTCCCATTGATTTTGAGCTGCTGTAGTGTGTGTGCAAACTAGTAGGAGTTGTGGTGTGAGTGTGGGTGCTTCCCGCCATTCACCATTTTGGCCATAACTTGAAGCAGAGTTATCATAATCAAGTGAAACCACTTTGAATAGATGCGTCTCGTCGAGAGCTTCGAAACGAGTACCCTATTGCCTATATTCGGAGTTCGGAGCTGGGAGAAATCCTTGATTTTCTGAAAACTGCTGTAAGAGGTATCGCGGCAGATACTTTCAGCATTTCAGTGAGTGTTAGAGGTGGATTAGTCTTTTCTCATGCATGCAAGCTGAGCCACTTCATTTTTCATCACGTGTGCACACGTCTTCATACACTTGGTTAGGTCGTTCGATCGGATTGACATTTAAATGTGTGTTAATTTCCCACTATACACACTTGTGTGGCAATCGAGGTACAGTCTCATTGGCACAAGTCATTGAGTCTTCTTAGCTCAGGTACACACGTTTTTGGCGCCGTTGCCGGGGAACACTCAGCCAAGGTGCCTTCATGATGGTCATAGATCGAGTGTGATAGAATCGTACTTGTAGAGGTGAAATTGTCCGGTGGCAAGTAGTCAAATCACTTCAGCACTTGTTGCTTCACATCCCAGAGGTGTGTGTGATAAGTTTTAGGTTTAGGGTTAGGAGGAAGGGAGAGAAGGAGGAGTTAGGGTTAGGTTAGACGGAGAGGAGAAGTGGAGAGAGGTGAAGTAGGATTAGGCCAAGACCACCAAAAAAATCCCAAAAAAATCACCTAAAATGAACAAGATTCAAATTCTGTCAAAAAAAGTATAAAAATCAAAAAATTGGCTCATTTGACACATCACAGAGTTCAGGTATCGTCTGAGAGCTACGAGTGGTATCGTGCACAGTGTATCGCGGGGAGCAGGCCTTCGAAGTTGACTTGTGTGCCCAAGGTGCAATCAGGACTAAACCAAGGTGAGGTTCTACAAAGAGTATCTGCTAAAAACTCACTAAACATGCATAAACACGTGATTAAGGATATGCGCAGTATCGTGGGGGGGGGAAAACTAGTGTCATTACAGTCTCTTTATGTGGTACAGTGACCTAGGAGTGAAGAGGGGAGTAAGGAGAGCAAGGGGGTGCAAAGATTAGTGAAATTTCATGATTTTTGGCTTGAGTATCGCGACCGGTTGAGGTTTGGTATCGCGATACCAAAACTCCCTGGTATCGCGATACTCGCCGAAGTATCGTATCGCTTGATATCTGTCTTGGTATCACGATACCATTTTGGTATCGTGACCCCGAGTTGGTATCGCGATCGTACATTGCTGAGATATCATATCGTTGGATACCAGTCTTGGTATCGTGATACCATTGTGGTATCGTGTCGCCAAGTTGGTATCGCGATCTCACCTTACCCAGTGGTATCGTATCGTTACCTGCTGCGGTATCGTATCGTCCACTTGTGTTATTTGTATCGTGATACCATCTTCAGTATCGTATCGTTTCAAGTCTCAAATATCATATCGCGAGGAATTCGGTATCGTATCGTTAGTCCCATCCAGTATCGTATCGTATCGCTTTATTTCCTAAGGACGTATCGCGATACCATACCAAGTATCGTATCGGCTACGTAGGTGATATCGTATCGGGTGGATTGATCAAGTATCGTATCGTACTCAATAGGAGTATCGTATCGTCCCATTTCCTAGTGAAGTATCGCGACACCATACCTGGTATCGTATCGTGCAAGCCGGTGGTATCGTATCGCCGCTTGTCATAGTATTGTATCATCCCCTTACCAGAGATAGTATCGCGACACCAAATTGGTATCGTATCGTCGTTGTGTCTGGTATCGTATCGCAGTAATTATCCAGTATCGTATCGCGTGTTGCAGGCAGTATCGTATCGTTTGGACTTATGGTATCGTATCGCGGCCAAGGCAGTATCGCCTGGAAACGGTATCGGCCAGATTGACACTAGTATTTTTGTTAGACAATTTGAGACATTGGAAGAGCCACTCAAGGAGAATCTCTGGGACTTCTAGAGAGACTTAGGTGAGTGAATGAACTTGAGGTCAGGAAGAGTGCTAAGTAGCCGAAGAAGTGTCATATCTTCTGTGGGAAGTGCTGCCCAGGTTAGTCATCACTCCATCTACTCAGAGACTTCTAGTGATTCAGAGGAGGAACTACCCATGGCTTCTGAAGACATGCAGGGTCCAACACCGAATAGGAATTTCATGTCTACTGTTGAAGGAGATTACCGTACCTCCTTACAGTATGTGTCCACCAATGCCCAGGAGATCCCAATCTACCTGGATGGCTTAAACAGATATGTGGCTAGGATGGTAACTTCCCTGAATGCCACAATTGTACCCTGACCTGCGGTCAAGTACGAGGGAGGTGCGCATGTAGACAAAATTGGTCATATCTACATTGTGATTGAATTTCCTGAGAGGATCAACGAAAGGGGAGAGTTTGTGGACCCAGACAACTCCGAAAGAACACACCCTGAGGAGTTTGTGACTACCCCTAGGGGCAGGTCTCAAGTATCACGAGTCTTGAGAGGAGATTTGATACCTCAAGACGACTACTTGTTGGAGGTCTATATGATCCACGGATCAGACCTATTGCTTCAAACCGACTTACCTGCTCCAGGGAGAGAAGAAAGCCCCATGACATTCTATGAGCTGAAAGACCCAGATGATGAAACTAGACTCACATACTTGGATAAGGATCAAAGGAGATATTGGTCTGTGAGTGCCTTAGACAGGGCTCGACTGAGATATATGGGTGCGCCTATATTTCCTTATAGAGATCAGGCAACTACCTCACAAAATCCTTTTGGGAATCAACAAGAGACGGAACATACCACATCAGGACAGACCAGCCAACGAAGTGTGCCCAACGGTACTCACGTACAGTTTGCAACTCCAGGAGTGCACACACACAATCAGGCCCACGCAGGGATAGGGAACCATTACCGACCACCGGTCAGACCACGACCACCGGTAGGAGGACAACCTGGAATACCTCCAATACGACCAGCTGCCCCAGTCTTCCCTGTGATGCCCAGACTGCCTGAACCAATGAGAAGATTGAGACCTATTCAAGTGGCAAAATGTGTGAGAAACCATTATGATGGATTGGGGGAACCCTATGATCATATCGCTGAATTTAAACAAGTTTTAAGAGCGGAGCAAGTAGATAACTTCTTTGTGCAGTATGAGTCTTTTGGACTCACCCTCACAGGGACAGCTCTAACTTGGTTCCAACCCTTAGACCCAAATCAATTTGGAAATATGGAACAGTTCTTTCAAGAATTCATTGGGGAATTCACAAAGAGAGGGATTAAACACGATTCTTCGTCTTTAATCCATAGCTTTAAACAAAACCCTAATGAAACTATGAAGACTGCTGCCCGAAGATTCAATCAATATGTGGATAGATGCCCAACGGCTGAGAGACCCACTCAACAAAAGATGATTTCATTATTTTTAGATGGGCTCACTAACGGAACTCTACGAACACTAGTGTATGTGAAGAGGCTACAAACATTGAGTGAGTGTCTTCAAGAGTGCATTGATTTGGAAGATAACCTTGCCGAGGATCTCAAAGATACAACCGACCTCACTAAATCAGAAGATTTAAGGAGCACTGTCACATCCAACTCCAGTAACATGGAAGAATTAGCAGAATTATTAGCAAAGAAACTAGGAGTCCAGGGGCAAAGAGCTTACCAAACCCCAGCTCAAAGAGTGCCTATGCTACAGAGATGTAATTTATGTGGAGGAGAGCACCCCACACACTTGTGTGTCCGAGGAGGGGCTGGTGCACAACCTATGTATCCATACCACAGACAGCAACAACAAGGAACTTCTTGGTACTGCAACATATAACAAAAATATACCAACCACACTACTAAGAACTGTCCCTTCAATAGGCAAGCACGCCCTTTTCAACCACCGCAGTATAGACCATATGGATACCCTCCTAGGGAACCAGGCAGAGAGATACCAAGATACAATCCGTATCCCACACCAGCAGAAGCATCAAGGCCATACGAGCAGGCACCATATCCACCACCACAACCAGTGCTAGGACCCCAACTGTCAAAACCTCAACAAGTGGTATCAGTAAAGTATGCTCAACCAGATGAAAACTTAGAAAGAGCCCTAGTACCAGCATCTACAATGACCAACGTAGAATCAACAAACCCTGGATATGAACCTCCACCAGGAGAGTACTACCCATACGACGCCAACATGATGGAATATGAAACGGTATATGATGCGGCTTATTATGGGTATGAAGGCTATGATCAGACTTATGGAGCAGAGACGGCCACCCTAATGTATACAGCTCCTAAAGCACAACCAACCGTGAGACCACCTATTAGACCACCTATGCAGAGAGGACCATGCTATAGATGCGGAGGCATTTCATTAGAGAATGCCCTCGACCTTACAACCCTCCACCACTTAGGATTTGGGAAGGCTATTGTAGTGATTGCGGGAAGGAACATCTTTTCAGAGACTGCCCTAAGAATCCGACAAAAACTCAAGATACTACACCAATCAACGTGATTGAGGTCATAGAAGGGTCTGGAAGTGATAAGGAGTACACTGTACCACTAAAGGCTATTACTAGAGCCCAAGCGAAGCAACAAAAAGGAAAACAACCAAAAGAGAAACAAGAGAGCAATAAAACTGTAGGCTCTGAAATTCAGGTAGTCGAGGATCCTGAGAACCCACGTGAGAACTCCCAAAACACAAGAGTACAAAAATGGAAGGAAAGACGAGAAAAACTCAAAGAAAAATGGGTGAGAAATAAGAGTCAAGACAGTAAGAAACAAACTAAGGACTTAAAGGAGCATAAAGAACAAAAAACTCATAAGGAGATCCCTGAGCCACCACGGCTTAGCGCAGAGAAGGAGAAGCCAGGATCCATTCTAGCTGACCCTAAGCCAGACGACTTAGACATGTGGTTGAAAGCTTACCAAGCTAGAATCAAAATGGGCCCAAATATCGAGCAACATGAAAAACTCTATCCTCAAGGAGAATTAGAAAAAGAAAGATTGGCAATATGCAAGAAACTTATCGAGATAGCACAAGCAACCCTAGAAAAGACTATCCCAATTTTACCAGAGACAAGGATTGCACATGGTCTATACGAAGAATGCATCAAATCCAAGGATAAGGAACCTAGAAAGGAAGATGATCAAGGTGAACGAATAAAAGCACAAGATGAACCTGTGCCAATGATACCAGACCTAGAGGCAGATTGGCCAAAAGACTTGTGGAATAGAATCCGAGAAGAGCAATGGAAGAAGAATGGAATCAGTCCACCTCCTTTTGATGAATTAGATGTGGGAGAGTGTCAACCCCATCCCAACCTGGAGGAAGCATATGAGGAAGTATCAAGACTCGATAGAGGTAGAGAGGAAACCCTGAGCATTTCAACATTGCCAATTACATGGGAGAATACGAAAGGGAGTCTATAATAATACGAGCACCAACAGTGCATGGGAAGGGAAAAGGAAACTCAGAAGAGAGTTCACACAATCTAACAGAACTAAAGAAAACAAAGGTGCAATGCAAATTGATGGTGGAAGAGTTGCTTCAACTTAAACCACAATTATGGAGGCAGTTAGCAAACCAATTAGAAACACAGCCAGAGAAAGGAGGAACGAAAGGAAAGGAAAAGGAAAACCAATCCACAATACAAATTCCAGTTGATAAAGTGGGGGAATTTAGTGAAGGAGACGAAGGTAATACATGTTTACCTGTCACCCACAATGGGTACATGACCAAGGCTATTCTAGATACGGGAGCCAGGGTAGGAATTGCCACCAAGGAGATATGGGAAAAGTGGGGAAAACCTGCCTTGCGGCCCACACACATGAAACTCCAATTAGTAGACGGCCATGTGGAAAGACCCTTAGGAATACTGGAAAGAATCAAATTAACCACCTGTGGAGTAGAATTTGAACACACATTAGCCATTTGTAAGTTCGAGAAAGCAAACAACTATGAAATGATATTAGGGTGACCCTTTATGAGACAAATGCGGGTAGTACAAGATTGGGGAAGAGATTCATTATCCCTGCAAAATCAAGGAAACACCACCAAGATAAATTTGCACACATTTGCCTATCAAAATGTCCCTCCACTACAATGGAATTCCATACACAAGGAAGAAGATGACCTATCCATTCACAGCGCCGGATCAAGTGACCAATCTTGGATACATGAAGATGCCCAGTTATGGATGTGTAAAGAAGCGAAGAAAGAGGAGTATAAAAAACAACTGTGGCCGATAGGACACCCTAACTATCGATCAGTGGAAGACCCAGACTACATGCCTCAAACCTTTCCTGATGAGATCTTCGAGCCACATGGCTGGATGGAAATTTTGGCAACTCTAGATGTGTGCGTAAACTAAGAAGTTTTGACGATGAACAAATGCATAGATGAGGAAGGCTATGATGTAAATCTCTATATGATTGTTCTTCAAGAAGTAGAAGAAGGGGAAATCTTGGAAAAAGAATCGAAAGAGGAATATGAAAGCATAGAAATGGAACCAAAATTTGACTCCGAAGAAAGCTACTTAAACGCGATTCAGAACAAGAAGGAACAGGAACCAACAAAAATCTTAGCAATTGAAACTGCTCCGGCAATACACAGGCAGAGGGAAGACTTGAGTAAAGTAGAGCCGAACCCAGATCTTTTTGAAGTTCCTGAACATTTTAAAAAATACAAAGTAGAGGAGAGAAAAGTAGCCATTCGAATGCCTAGACGAGAGGCACGAGACGGAGAAGCATACGACAACAAAGAACAAACCAAAAAAATTGTGGTAACAGTAGAAGAGGGTGAAGAGCGGTGCACCTATATTGGAAAAGATGTATCTGAAGAGGAGGAAGAGGAACTCATACACCTTATCCGAGAGTACTGAGACGTATTCGCATGGACCTACAAGGATCTCAAAGGCGCAGAACCCACTATTTGTTCCCATCGAATACCAATGACGGCCAACGCAAAACCATCCAAACAATGCCCTTATACGTATAATGAGGTTTATGCAGCAAAAATTAAGGAAGAAATAGACAAACTACTAGCGGCAGGATTCATATATGAGATAGAACATACCGAGTGGGTATCGCCATTAGTAGTTGTGCCTAAGAAAAACGGAAAGTTGAGAGTGTGCATAAATTTGAAGAAGGTGAATGCGGCCACCATACGTGACAGCTACCCATTACCCATAACGGACCATCTGTTGGAGAGGGTAGCTGGAAAAGAGGTATATAGTTTCCTGGATGGATTCTCCCGATACAATCAAGTAGCTATTGCAACTGAAGATCAACATAAGACCGCATTCGCAACCGAATGGGGTGTGTATGCTTTCAGAGTGATGCCTTTTGGACTCACTAATGCACCTGCTACTTTCCAACGATTGATGTGTCATGTTTTCAAGGAATTTTTGAAAAAAAGCATGGAAGTATATGTAGATGACCTCTGCACATACTCCAATCAAAGAAACGATCATATCCCCGAGTTGAGGAAGATATTCAACAAATGTAGACAGTATAGAGTCCGTTTAAACCCAGAAAAATGTGTCTTCATGGTAAGACAAGGGAAAATCCTAGGACACATAGTCTCAAGAAATGGAATATCTACAGACGAGGACAAAATTAAATTCATCTTAGACCTACCAAGACCTAAGAATGCGAGGGAGGTGCAAGCTTTTATGGGACATTGTGGATATTACCGTAGGTTTATTCACATGTATGCCATAATAACAAAACCCTTGTATGGTCTCTTGACTCAATTTACTTGGACAGAAGAGTGCGAGAAGGCATTCACCGAGTTGAAAAAGAGGCTTAGCACAGCCCCAATTCTGAAATCACCAAACTGGAGCAAGCCATTTCATATTCATGTTGATGCTTCTAACTATGCCATTGGATGTATCCTAGCCCAAGCAGCTGATGAAGGTAAGCTCGATCATCCAATTGCCTATGCGAGTAGACAACTGAATCAAGCGGAAAGGAAATATACCACTACTGAACGAGAAGGCTTAGGAATGGTCTATGCAGTGAAGAAATTCAGACACTACCTCTTAGCCAACAAGTTCAAGTTCTTCATAGACCATCAAGCTTTGTTGTACTTAGTCAATAAGCCTTGTAACACGGGAAGGTTGGTACGATGGTTCTTACTACTAATGGAATTCGATTTTGAAGTAATAGTGAAAAAAGGAAACACACATGTGAGAGCAGACCACCTTTCTAGGCTAACACACGGAGAACCACCAAGTGGAGTACCTGACGACCTGCCAGATACATATTTGTTTAATCTAGAAGTTGGTCCAAAATGGGAAGAAAAATTGATCCCTATACTCACCCATGGCCCTCAACACTCAATCAATAGGGATAGCAAAAAAGAAATTCTTCAATCAAGGAATTTACACATCGTTGCAGGAAGTATATACTACAAGGAACCCAATGGGGTGTTACTCAGATGTGTCGAGGAGGATGAACAAAAGTAACTAATCGAGCAAGCACACGTGAACAAATGGAGAACACACCAAGGGACTAATGGAACAATCCGAGAACTAAAGAGGTTAGGAGTGTACTGGCCTGACATGCCCAAGAATGTTCACGACCATGTAAGTAATTGTGCAGAATGCCAAGAGACGATCCCAGAAGATCATATGTCTCTACCTTTTTCGACCATAGCGCCCAATTGGAGCAAGACATTGGTTAAATTCTTAAAAACGAAAGAGCATGAAGCAGGAGCTAGTTTAGCAAGAAAGCGATCCTTAGAAGAAATGAGTAAGGATTACATACTCATGGGAAGACAATTGTTTAGGTGAGGTAAAGACAACCAACTCTGGTTATGTGTGCATGAAGGAGAATATTTACCCATATTAGAAATGGCACATGCAGGTGCTGCAGGAGGTCATTTTTCAGCGGAGAGAACTGTCAAAATGATTCTCTTTGCAGGCTTGTGGTGGCCAACTCTACATATGGATGCTGAAACATATGTACGAAGCTGTGAGACCTGTCAGAGAGCTAAATACCCAATTAGGAGAGATGACATGCCATTAAGACCCATGGTCTGTGCGAGAGCATTCACAAAATGGGGTATTGACTTCATAGGACCTATCAATCCACCTGCCAAAGGATCACATGCGGAGTACATCATGGTAGCCACTGATTACTTGACCAAATGGGTAGAAGCAAAAGCCACCAGAAAGAATGATGCTCAAACTACTACCAAGTTTCTCTTCGAGCATATTTTCACCCGTTTTGGATTACCTATCGAGATCATGAGTGATCGGGGAACACACTTCCTCAATGAAGTAATCGAGTCACTAATGAATGAGTTTTTAGTGATTCATAAGAAATCAGCCCCATACCATCCCCAAGCCAATGGACAAGCAGAGAGTTCCAATAAGGTACTATGTACAGTATTGACAAAAATTGTCAATAATGGAAGGTCAGATTGGGACAAACAATTGCATCACGCAATTTGGGCCTTCCGAGTTGCATATAAAACGGCTATTGGAACTACCCCATTTAACTTAGTGTATGGGCAAAATGCAATTTTGCCAATTGACTTTTTAGTACCAACGCTGAAAGTGGCCCAACAGTATGAGTGGAACGGACATGAACTATCCCAACAACTAGACCAAATCGAGAAATTACATGAGACTAGGTTACAAGTAGTGGCAGGAATTTATGTAGCTAAAAGGAGACAAAAAGCATATTATGATGCACATATAAAAGACAAGAACTTAGTTGCATACGAAATAGGATCGTAAAAGATCTGCAATTGAATGTGAATCCCACAAAAGCCCGATTGTTCGGAATTGGAGGTCAAACCCTAGAATGTATTGGAACAACAAATGTATCCCTCCACCTAGGCAATTCCTCCATGGAGCAGAGAGTCTTAGTATGCAAAGATGAGGATCTAATAGAAGACTTAATTCTAGGACAAGACTGGATCATAGAGAATGAGGTGTGTATCCATCTAGCTCAAGGCTACATTTCAGCCAAGATAGGGCACAAGGAAATTTTCAGTTTATTAGGAGAAAAACCTTTACTCCCACCCAACGTCATCGAGAGCTCAGAGATCTGCCAGGAAAAGACACTGGAGAATGATCCCAGTCTTAATATCTCAGAAACAAACCTAGAAGAAACAGAAAGTTCCGACCATACGAGGTCCACAGAAGAGTTGCACTCACCACATTCAATTGAAGAACAGCAAGCCACTAAGGAAAACGACTATCATGGACCTCTTCAACGAGCCAAAAGATCGCCACATTGGAAAACAACAAGCAGATACTCATATCAAGGACAACGCGAATACAAGTGGGTACGCAAGAATCAGATGAAGGACCAGGAGACGTCAGCACTCAATCTTAAGAAGAAAGCAAAGATCACAAAGTCACCTACGCCTGAATCCTCACCACAAGGACTATTGTGGATATGGATCCCCAAACCATTGATTGAAGCTCAAAGATCACGACATCAGATATGGATTCCCAAAAAGGTCACACAAGCAGCTAAACAGGCTATAAGTACTCAGGAAGACGCAATACATCAGACAAGGCGAATGACAAAACCACATAAGATTCATCCAAAAAACTGGAAAAGCAATGCCAATATCACTCGGACACTAGAGGAGGCAAAGAGAACGCATGAAGCCGGAAGGATCAAAGAAACAAAACGACCTCTCTTAGTGGTCACAAAATGGATCTAGAAACCCAAGCAACCGCGAGGAGTGGACGATCGAAGAAACAAAGATTCCCATTGCACTCACGAAGTCTCTAATGCACCTCAAGTATGCATAATAGGGCCATGATACGAGGCCAAGCATTCGGCACATGATGTACATTATAAAACTAGTGGTGCACATTCTCCAAGAGAGATTAGATCTTAGCTTCACTCTGATAGGAATGGACATACTATGTACATAGATAAAGGCTTCGGCTACATTAACGACTGTCTTCTTTCAAGAAAAGTTATACAAAGATGTGGTAAGAGATCTCACTCATGGAATAATGGGGAAACGGAGTGAAGAACGACAATAACTACAACAATGCATTGAACAGTTGCTACCTTCCTTTGAAGCTAACGCACTTTTTGTTACAAGTGCAGATGGCTTCTAAAGATTCTGAAGCAACAGTACAAGAGGAAGTGATGGAGTTTCCACCACAAAGTATCACAAAAGCAAAAGAACATTGGTTCCGTGAAGATCAACCAGCTGGGGACTACCTATTCCTCGCAACGATTAAAATTATGGATACGGATCATCAATTTCCAATTATGTCCCAGGATTTCCGAGTACTACATACACTCCCGACCATCGAAGACATTATGAAGAAAGCGGGCATTCATAAGTATTTTGAATTGCCCATCTATAAGCCCGACTTCCAAAGATGCACACAAGTCATGAATACTTTACAGCCAGCGCTGCATGATCCCTTGGTGCCAGAGGCTCGAGTGATGGATAAAGGAGGCGAATGGGTAATCATTCAATTTACACATGACTTGATAAAGGAAGCCTTCGAATGGGAAAAGGATGGAACTACAGTAGTGAAAGAAAAAAGCAGAGGCGCCAAAACCAGGACATTCACGGATATTAATCGCGTAGACATAGAAGAGGGAGTCAGATTGATCCATCAACATTTTTGCTTCCCGAATATGCACTGATACACGGCGCTACAGAAAATTATTGTCCAATTGCTCTCCTATGCCATCAAAAAAATCGGAAATCAAATTAATTTGACACCATATGTTCAAGAGAGATTGTTTGAAGCAAAGAAACAATGGAAGAATAAAAAGTTTCTCAATGGCAGTGTGGCCTTGACAATTTTGATCTACCATGCTTTGGGCATGAGAGAACACTTGCAGGAAATGCCGTCTCCAAGTGCTCTTGCACAGTATGCCAAAGTCGCTACAGTCCCTAAAAAGAAAAAAGGAAGTAAGATGGTAGACGTGGCAGAAACTAGCTCTCAACCCAGAATGAGAGGCACAAAAAGACTACGAGAAGCCAAGAAAGCTGAAGAAGAAGCACCAATGATAAAGAGAATTCATGTACTCCCCAGATCAACTGTTGAAGGACAGAAACAAATCACAGAAGAAGACTTGACTCAAGCCCTGGAAGAAACCCATCAATATACAGAAGGGCAAATCAATTTACTGGTACAAGGTCATCACTATCACCAGTCAAAACAAGCAATGGAAACAAAAAGAAAACTCACCAAAGTCCATAGGTATCGGGAAATAGGCTTGGATAACTCTAGTTCTTTATCGGAGGGCCAAGAAGAGCCAAATACTTCGTTATTGGATACCGATATTCAAAGTGAATCAAAAGATGACGGACAATGGGAGGAATTGAATGAAGTGGACTATAACGAAGAACAAGAAGACCTCAAGCAGGATGATCACGCAACAAAGGTTGATCAAAGTACCAGAAGCAAGGAAGCAGAAATAGAAGGTATGCACACTATGAAACTGAATGATGCCACCACCATTCAAATCAAGGAGGCCACATCACCTCGTAAGAAATCCATAAAGATATCAAAAATGGAGCCTCAGGATGAGAATATGGAAAATGAAGAACCCTTCACACCAATCGGGGTTGTGGCAGAACCCTCCCCCATGGATGTCACATTTCAAGGGAGTGCCACCAAAACTAATGAAGTGGATAAAGACGACGAAGAACCGAGAGTACAGATACAGGTTAGACAACCACACAACGCAACTATCCATGTCGAACAAGGGAAAGATGTACAAACAGGAGAAACCCCAGATATACCCAAGACATGGCTGAATGTGGATATCGCTCAGCTAAAGCCTGTGGTGCAAGATATGATTAGAACCGCACTGGACACACAACAATTAATGCTTGACGCTGATGAAGATTATGACCAGGCCATGCGAGATAAGAAGGAACTTGAAAAATTGGGTAAGAATCTTTCCACCGAGTTATCAACAGTGAAAGAACGAGTTTTGAGGAAAGAAAATGAACTTGAAGAAGTCAAAACACAATACAGCATACTAGAGATGGTGAATACAAAACTGAAAGAACAGGTTCAGGAACTCACAAAGAAGTTAGAAGTGAATGAGACTGAGAAGACACGAATCAATGCCCGAAGTAAAATCTTGGAGTCTCAGCTCAAAGTATACATGGAGGAAGCAGAGAATCTATGACAACGAAATAAAGAACTCATGATAGCTCTTCTGAGTGATCAGCCAGTCGAAGTGCAAGCCAAGCCAGAAAAGAATATACAAGAATTGGAGGACAAGGTAGGTAAGTATGAAGATCAGCTCACAAAGGAGCAAGCCACAATTGCCGAATGGGAAAAAGAAATACATGGACGATACGGCTACATTGAGAGCCAAATGGAAAAAAGCAGAGAATAGTTATCTACGTCAATGTAAGGAAGACACAGATCATATGAATATCGTGGCCCAAGAATTGATCAAACACCAGGACACCATTGCAAAAGCTGAGGAGGAAATTAAGCAAAAAGATGAAATAATTAAACAGCTTCAGGAGCAGTTAGAGCAAAAAGCAAAGCAGGGGACACCAGGGTACGTCCTCTCTCTCCCCCCTCATATCATTCACCGATAAGGGAGGAAAAGGAGGTTCCCATTGAACCTAACACTCGAGAAATTGCAGAACTAAGCCGACCAGAAAGGGCACTACTGGTGTCCCAACTCACTTCGGATTTTGAAGATCAGATCATCAGGATCATGAAGGAAGCTCACATAGAGAATAAGCAATTAGAGCAAATTTTGAAGCCCTTCAATGTACCATACGGTTTACTTAAAGAACATACGCGACATTATATAAAGTCTACGACAAAGAAAGATCCGGACTACAATCTCCATTTCAGGCACAATACTTTCAACTATACACAGGAAGAGTTTGAGAAGGCGGATCCTATATGGAGAAGAAAGCTGTTGGAAAAGAATCCTACACTGCGGGTACAGTGGGAGGCATCACCTTATGAGCTTCAAGTAAATCCATCTTTTTGTCCACTACCCCGCCGAAGAGCCTGGACGCAATTTTGGGAGGGTCAGCGTCAAGGCAGTATTAATAATCAGTGGCTAAACTACCCATTGTTACCTAGTCCGCCACATAACTATATATCGACAGAAGAATATATGGTCAAAACTATGGAATTTTGGATTGCCAGATACGCCACAGTACCCGATTTAGCGGTAAAAATGACCAATAAGATATTCAGCATGATGCTTATGGTAATCAAGGTGTTCCAACACGCAAAATACACATTTTTGAATTTCATCGGCATTACGCAAGGTTCCGAAGCTTTAATTTTTTATTTATCTACTATTCCCAGCCGATTAACTCTCATGGCATATTATTCTCGCCTAATGTTTTTGCCATCGACATATATGCAAACTTTTGAAGAAGCATTTTTCACCGGCTTCTTTGAAATTGAATCCGAAATTTTTGTAAAAATGACTTCTAATTTGAATGCGCGACTGGTAGCTTATGAAACCAGTTTCTTTGTGGATCATCGGCAAGCGCCAGAGGACGGCGTAAAGTCCCAACAATGGAAAGAATTCATGATTTGTCATGCTAATCTGCTAAATCAACGAGAGCAAAAAGCCATACAGACATACACATGTCGCCACAAAAAGCCTGTCGGGGACGACAAAGTTCAGAAGGAGGGTCGTGTAGAGGGACAATCAAGTAAAAAGAAAAGAAGAAGGAAATCAAAGTCTAAAACTGCTCATTAAAAGAACCATTCTCTACACAGAGCCCCGCAGGGGCACACACACCAAGGAAAAGCACGCAGCCCGAAGGAGGAACCAGGGCCAACAAGCATCCATGAAGAAGTGCAAGAAAGCATCAGGTGGTTCCGTGGCCATATGAGGGTGCTTCAACCTCTTGAGTAATAGAGGATTCTGATCAAGGCTTACGAGCTACATCCTCATATGTGCACTGATGGCGTGCGTGGCAAACCGAATTAACAGGCTTTGAGTAATACAGCAAGGTCCGATAAGTGAAACTAGGACAAATCAGAGCGCCTCTAAAACGTAATGCAAGATCAAGAATCAAGCAGAACTGACCAAAGGATGTGTGTGCTGACCGAGACAAACAAGAAGTAAAGCCTGTCAAGGGACGACAGAGACAAAGAGGGGAAGAGTGTTGCAGAGCAAAGGAGCATAAGAGTAGAGCCCCAAAATTTTCAAAATGATGGGCATATTTTTCTTCTTTGAGGTCTTCAAGAATTCCCTCAAGCCATGTAAATGCACTAGAGGAGTCCTCTAGTTGCATAATCCCAATTTGTTGTAAAATATCCCTTGTAAATTAGTAGGAAATTCACTTTTCTAGTAATAAAGTGCCGGTCTCTTGTGTGAAAGGACCAAACTTAGGGCACATGTATATAAGTCACTTTGTGACTCTTTGTAGAGACTTTTTTGCCATTGTGAAGAAGGAGCACTCCTGAATTTTCGAATTTGCCTCTTCCTTGCTGATTTTGATCCTCTTTTTGGTCTTGTATGTGTGTGTGTTGCTTGAAATGTGTGTGTAGGACTGTTGTCTACCCCTTCCCATTGATTTTGAGCTGCTGTAGTGTGTGTGCGAACTAGTAGGAGTTGTGGCGTGAGTGTGGGTGCTTCCCGCCATTCACCATTTTGGCCATAACTTGAAGCAGAGTTATCAGAATCAAGTGAAACCACTTCCAATAGATGCGTCTCATCGAGAGCTTTGAAACGAGTACCCTATTGCCTATATTCGGAGTTTGGAGCTGGGAGAAATCCTTGATTTTCTGAAAACTACTGTAAGAGGTATCGGGGCAGATACTTTCAGCATTTCAGTGAGTGTGAGAGGTGGATTAGTCTTTTCTCATGCATGCAAGCTGAGCCATTTCATTTTCCATCACGTGTGCACACGTCTTCATACACTTGGTTAGGTCGTTCGATCGGATTGACATTTAAATGTGTGTTAATTTCCCACTAGACGCACTTGTGTGGCAATCGAGGTACAGTCTCATTGGCACAAGTCCTTGAGTCTTCTTGGCTCAGGTACACAGTCACCTCCACACGTATAGCACTGCCTCACTGTGCGAATCTTGGTATATGTTTGCTTGAGACACCTAATTTCTGAGCTACCTTCTCTGCGAGTTCCTCAATAGACGTGGATTGTCTGGAAGAGAGGCTAGTAGAGCTATTGGAATCTTTGTAGATTTTTTAAAGCTCCAACTCCTCTCCTAGATTATCCTCTATATCACTGCACATGTGTACGCACTCTTCTATGGTTCTGGGGTCTTTCAGGTACACATATGATCTCAACTTGGCACTCAACAATCCATCTAAGAATAATGCCATCTTTTTGGCTGGAGTGGGTAACTCAGGAACTGGACATCGCTCTAGGTATTGCCTAAATCTTCTTCCTGAAAGTCTAACCATCTCTTGAGGTGTCTGCTTGAAGCTATGAATCAGTGAGGAAGTATTATGTTGTATACCACTCTTAGAGAATTAGGTAATGAAAGCATCTAGAAGTTGGTCTGTGTTCCTGAACTATCGCTCATGTAGTGGTTGAAACCATGTAAGGGCTGTGTTCCTAAGGGTTAGACCGAAAGCATTGTACTGCGTGAATAGGTCCTCAACTTGTTCAGCTCTCAAGACTTGCCTAAACTCGACCACATGATCGTATGAGTCTCTAGTGCCATCGAAGTAATGCTTCATGGACTTAACCAGTTGGGTTGGCCTCAAGGTCCTAGTGTGTTCTCTAGGCCTTGGCAAAGGAAAATCATCAGCATTTCTTTGGTTTCTTGGGGCTCTAGGTCTCTCAGTTTCTTCTCTATCTGTCCTTGTTCTCATCCTTTCTCTTCCCAAGGGGTTGGCAAAACTTACTTCTGGCTTGTCTCTACTTCTGTTCCTATGAGCTCCCTGAGCTTGGGATGTCCCAGCTCCTTGGTGACTATATGAGACATTAGATCTTTGATGGAGAAAGACAAACTCTCCCTTCCAAGTGTAGGCATGCTTGCCATGCTCTATGACCACAAAGATCCTCTCGGAAGTATTGTCTATGTAGGTTACTTTGTCTGGACTATCAGGATCTTTAAACTCATAGATCGTGAGCGTTCCTACCTCATTTGGCTGGTCAGGCTTATACCTCCAAAAAGCTTTGTCGGTCTCTCGATTCACGAGTTGGTCTATGCTCTTATTGTCCTGGGGGACCCACTCTAGAGTGATGATTCTAGTCAGGACTGATTTGCCTCGAGGAGTTATGGGCTCTCTTGCTAAATTCCCTTGCTCTATGTCACCTATGTCCATTTTTGGGATCACATTACCAAATTCCTCTGTCATGTCTGGGTGATTGGTGACTACATACATGGTTCCTTCTTTGTCTAGGTATGCACCATTTTTTAACATAACTACTGGATGTCCTAGTCCAAAGGGTTGATCATGGTTTTTAATCTAGACCACATATCTTCTTAGGCCATCCTGATAGATGCAATCACCTAATCAGTTGGTCCTAAGGTATTCCAGTTGAGTCTTGTAAGGACCTTTGACCTTTTGTAAGTAGGCCATACCTAAACTTCCTATGGGTCTCTCCATACTGTGAGACATCTCTGATTTGCTAGTTTCAGAGCTAGGGTAGTGCGGATAAGCACTCAACTGTTGGGCCCAAGATCTAGCGGTGTGAGTGAAACTCACCTTTGAAGACCTAAGGCTTTGTTTATCTCTCCCTAGGTGTTGTCCTGATCTAAGGTTCATATGCCTGAGTGAACAATCCTAATTTTTTACCCAAGGTACAACCTCGTTGCTGATTCTTTCTTATCAACCATTGGATTCTTTTTATTTTGTTATCGTGTTTATGATCTTGTTTGATTTGCTTCACTAGGAGTATTTGAATGAATTTTCGCACTTGGGGTTGATCGTGATAGTTATTTTCCTTTAAGGTTATCATCACATGCACAGGTTATCTCTTGGCTTGAACTTGATTTCTTAGATAATCTTCAACTTGTCTCGTGCCTATCGTTGCCCTAACTTACTTCCAATGCTATGCGTTCTTAGCCTAAGCTAGGAATTAACAAAGGGAGTTGAGAATGATCCAACATCACTTGCTTATCCCTTGTTCATTGGTGCTCAAGAACCCCGTTCTCAAGCTTGCAGAATACCCTTGCTTTGGATGCCCTCTCATGCTCTCAATGAACCTGTAAGAGTCCCAAAGTTAGCTTAAGATTCAAATTCAAATGACATAACAAACCATTTTCATTCATATACTTCAGAGCCCAATTTTCCCTTTGTTATTATAGAAAACAATCCTAGAGATCCCTCAGTTTCCTTCCCCCTGGGTATGGTCAACTTCAACATCACTAAAAACGGAGTTCGTAAGAGGAAGTTATGTCTATTCAAGGTTCTAGGGCTAAAACAGAATCACAACAGGCTAGCAAGCAAACAAGAATAGCTCACAGTGTTTTCTAAGGCTTTGTTATGTTCTAATGACCCTTACTTTTCCCAATTTTTTGGCCAAAAATAGGCTAGATTTCTTTTGCCCTAAAAAATGCTGAATTTGCCCATCAATCGCGATCGAGTGGTCTGTCAATCACGATTGATGTCTCAGTCACGATTGACTGGTCAATCACAATCGACAGGTCCGTCGTTGCTGTCGGTCACGATTGATGGGTCAATGGCGATTGACACATGACCCAAAATTTCTATCAATCGTGGTCAAACAATCATTGATTGAGTCGGTCGCGATCGACAGGTTCGTCGGAGCTGTCAATCACGATTGATGGGTCAATCGTGATTGATGGGTTGGTCGCGATTGACATGTGGCATACGGAGGCTCTATCGATCGTGGTCAATCGGTCCTAGACTCTGTGGGTCATGATTGACAGGTCTGTTGGCAATTGTCGGTCATCGTTTGTCAGTCGTGATTGACGTGTCAATCCCGATTGACAAAAAATTGAGGCATTTCAAAATTTTAAACACAGTTTTAGGATGCTCTAAGCCTACACATCATGTTTATGCACTTAGTTTAGCAAAATGGTCAATTTTTTTGTCGGTCGCGATTGACAGAGGTCAACGCCTCGGGACCTGCACAGTCAAAAATTTTTACCTGCTGGAGTTGGTGTAGCTGTTGGGGATACCGGTTCCTGCAGAAAATCTAAGAAAACACACAAAAGCACAAGCATGCAAATGCTCTCTCGCTCTCTCTCAAAAGTGAAATGAGGGGAATGGTATGGGAAGGGTGATATGACCAAAAAACTAAAAATGTCGCGATGATGGAGATGGAGGCGGGAGATGGTGATGATGATGATGGTGACGAAGATGGTGAAGAAAACAAAATGAAAGAGATAAAAGTAAAGAAAATATCTATGACTCCAACGTGTCAACTCTACGTCTTACCATCACACACTCATCCTCAAAGATCGGTCCCCGACAACGGCACCAAAATTTGGTGTAACTCAGTGATGAGTAGCACCTCCGTTAATGTCAATCCGGGAAGACATGAGGATGGTATGAAGACCTCGAACAAGTGATGGCACAAGTGTGTGAGTGAGAAGCACACAAAATGCACACACATACACACACGTGCACACAAGGCAAGAACAAAGAGAGAAACAATGGCGTTCTTTAGCACTAGTGTTGTACCAAAACAGGACACTATAGTGTCCGTTTTTCTAATAAATAAAAAAACCACACATACTAATCAAATAAAAAATTGAAAGAACCTTAAAGACCCATAAAGACCTATACCTAGATGCTCTATAAAAAATATATATTTTAAAAAATAACCTTTTTTGATAACTCAAAATATAGAAATGATTGAATATGGTTGAGAAAAACTGTTTTTTTGTAAACTAATATATGAGAAGAAAGACAGATCTCCATAAAAAGAATTTTGCTCTTATTGAAATCATTTTTCTAATGTTAATTTATTGTCATATGATCATTTGAAAAAAGTCTTGGGAACTAGAAAAATCATTTTTATATTAAAAAAATTAGTACAATATAGGGTGCTCATTGTATATGTATACACTTTAGCAGCCTTCTATATGATATTGATTCATAAAAACACTAAAATGGTTTGTTTTTTAGTTCAAAAACCATCATATAGTAGCATAATTTTATGCTCCATGTCTTTGAACCAATATTTTTTGTATGTATCTCACATACCATCAAAAATCTAGATATTTCATTGAGTACTCATATTCCTCTCTACCGATAATAAAACTTCATCCTAAAAAAATTAGGTTTTCTCAATGATATAAGGTATATATTATGAATCAAAATAATTCTACAAACATTATAGACTACTTTATATAGAAAAAACTAGCATATTAACTTTAATCATGTAGCATATGCAATATTTCCTCGTAAAATGACCTTTTCTTAGTGTAGAAAAAGAGTGTTATTGTTTAAGTTGAAGAAACAACATAGAAATTCGACTCCTAAGGTTGCCAAAAAAATATTTCTAGTTGTAATAATATCAAATAGTATTTTGATAATAAAAAATGATGCATGTTCATACCATCACTTTCCAAAATAATTCATAGATGATAAGACTATCATATCACAAATGAGATTCATTTTATGCTATAAACCTAGTAAAATTCATTATAAATCTCAAGTTATGGATAGAAACATGTTGACATATATAAAATAAAAGATTCTATTGCATTTGGACCAATGAAAATTCTAAGATCATGATTTTAATAAAAAATAACCACTAACTTACATCATTGTACTTTTTGCATCAGGATTGAAATTAGCATCATAAAATTATTGAATAAATATTAATTTTTATATCCTTTAATCAAAACTATATTTTTCTAAAAATATTCAACCCTTATGCTAACATGTTGCATAGTTACAGTTATAAATGGTTCCTTCTAGTACTCTAAAAAATTCATCAAACATTGTCTCTTTTTCAGGACACTAAAGTGTCCAAGTACAACACTAGTGTTAGATTACTCAAAAAATTCTCATCTACAAGCTCAAATCGCTAACAAGCTAACCCCAAAAATGAGCTCTCTAGCTCTTTTTATAGTTTTTGACTAGCTTTGGTCATGTCCAGCCTAGTTAAAAATTAGGTTCCTAAGCTATTTTGAAGGCTTAAACGAGCTCTGAAAATTATGAAAATTGGTAGATAAATACTTTTAATACTCCTCAAGCTTGAGGACTCCTTGGCTTGAACAAAATGGAGTCGAATCTACCAAAAATGGTTAACACTAGTTTGGTACCAAAACAGGACACTTAAGTGTCCTTTTTTAACAATTTTCCAAAAAATCATACACCTTTTACAAAGAGAGTTTGTGAAAAATCCTTTAACACACATATTAAATATAATTCAAAGGTTAATGAAAAATTATAAAAAAACAATAAATCATGTTTTGTGTTCATGTAAATAGCCTCTCAAGATGCCTATGGTAGTGAACAGGATGAAAATTCTTAATCAAATGTATTTTTATCAAAAGAAAAAAATTCATCATATGAAAGGAAAAAAATATACACATTCTCGAAACATAGATCACATATTATGAACCTCAAACTCACTTAGAAAAATCATTTCAATTCAAATAAAATCAATTATTTTGACTTTGTACACCAAAAACAGCAACTAGTTCTAAACATGGTTCAAACAAACTTATGGAAATCCATAGAGGTGTGCAAATACTCCAACAATTAAAAAGGTATGAAGACAAAAACCAAGGTATCCACATATAAAATCAACTGGTATGACTCTAGTCACCAAAAACAAAAAAAATAAAGCCTACATATATGACTCAAAAGAATTTATGGACATCATCCAAGGTGTACACATTCAAGTTACTAAGTAGAAAATGTGTGACATAACAAACCAAAGCTTACATATAAAAGGCTAAATAGTTTATTGAAATCCACCAAAATTTTCACGTCTTTGGACACAACCAAAAATCTTATGTTGTGTGGGCATCAACCAAATTCTACAGATACAATCATGAATAGTTTGTGGACACCAAACAAAGCATGTAAAGTTATGGAGGAGATCGAGTTTCTTCACATGAAGCAAGAAAATAAGAAATCAAACAAGGTGTACACGTAAGGGAACTACCAATGTGTGAAAATCAACCAAGTTTCTCAGATCTATGTACACCAAACAAAGTAGATATATGTGTGGACACCAACCAATATATCCGCATACAAATATTAACATCCAATTGAAATAATGCCAAATTACAAACAAGTAGCTTGATATCCAAAAATAAGCTAGTTCCTACAAAGAAACAAGAGTCATGTACATATAGGATCAAAAGAATATATATTTCTAACATATTTAGTAAAACTAATTTTTTGATAGTTGTTATATGCATAAACACACAATCCCTTGCACACATCAACACATACTAAAAATAAACCCAAAGTCTTTGATATAATCTTCAATATCATAAAATTACAAGGATCATTTGAAAACATTTCATTATTTCCATCATGGATGTCATCTTCTTTTTGTCAAATGAAATATATATGCCAATTTTTTCCATTCTTATCACAATTGCCATTGTAGATCACATATTATTTGACAAGATTAACAATGAAACATGGCATGAAAGCATGTCTTGGAAGGATTAATACTTAGAATAACATTTAAATAATTATTATTTTTCATCATAATGTTTTATTCCACCTTTGGAGCTATGTTCTTTTCATGAACATAGAAATATATGCTTTGCCAATTCAGCATGAAAGTGAGCACCAAATGCAATGGATACTAGTTCAAAGTGGAGGACTTCTAACTTTGAATAAAATATGCATTCAATTAGCATGAAGGTTATCCATTGATAACTTGCCAATTCTTTGCAATCTCACTTACAAACAAATTATAGTGAGCAATTCTCTAAAAGGTGTGATAAATGGCACTGCTCTAGAGAAGACAAGTTTTGAGTCCATGTTTATCACTTATGGAAGTATTCATCCTTCTCCAAAGATCCCTAGACACTTGCTTTACATTGCCAAAGTCCATGAATAGCTTTACATTTCCTAAAACATATCCAATTTGTCAAAATGTTTGAATTGTGTTATTTTTCAGTTATGCTAAAAGTTGAGTTTTTAAATCCCATTTTTGTGTTCATTTAATAACCCATGTGAAGTTATAAGATGTTAAATATTATATTTTTCTCTAAAAGTACATGATGTGGGCTAACAAATCCAAGTGAGTATGTCATCAAATCATCAAGGGTCTCATAAAAAAAAATCAATCAATTTGGTAAAAAATCAGGACACTTAAGTGTCCCATGACACTCAAGTATCCTAGTACAAAACTAGTGTTAGTTGGGAAAAAACGGAATGGCCTATTTGTCAGATCTTTGTTGACTGCCTTGCCTACTTGTTCCTTCTCTCTACTCTGACTCCCTTTGTTGGCTTCCCTGTCGTGTAGGTCTTTGAGTGCCCTGACTGCTACCAACACACTAGCTAAAAGGGTGTGGCATTGAGAACCGTTTTATAGGCTACTCTATATGCCCAAACAGCGTGGTGCAACTGTTTGTCTCAGTCAGAGTGTTTATTATTCACCAATTTTGTTAGCACATTGCATAAAATCTTGTTGGTGCTCTCGGCTTGTTCATTAGCTTGTGGATGATAGGGGGCAAACTTCTTATGTACTACCAAGAATTCTTGGAGAATATTTTCAATGACTTCATTCAAGAAGTGTGTGCCTCTATCACTTACTAGCTCTATTGGTAGCCCATGTGTAGTGAACACATTCTCAAATAAGAACTTAATTGTTGTTTGAGCATCGTTCATCGTTGTGGCCTTCTTTTCTACCCACTTGGTTAGATAGACTGTGGCAACAATGATGTATTCAGCATGGGAACCCTTACCTGGGGGATTAATAGGACCAAAAAAGTCTAGTCCCCACTTAGAGAATGCACGTCCACTCACCATAGGTTTCAATGGCATCTCATCTTTACATATGGGATATTGAGTTTGCTGACAAACATCACACCTCTTCACATAGGTATGTGCATCCATGTGAAGAGTGGGCCACCAAAAACTTGTGAGTAGGATTGCCTTAATCACACAGTCTGGTCCAAAGTGTCCTCTAGCTACACCTTGGTGAGCAGTTTCCAAGATCTTAAGAAATTCACTCTCACAGACACACAGTCTTAGGTAACCATGTTTACCACGCATGTATAAATTATCTCCAATGAGGATTAGTCTAGTGCCTTCTGTTCTAAGCTTCTTTGTCTAGGCAAAGTCATCTCTTGAGGTAATGTTTTTGTCCTCCAAAAGGCTACTAATGGTTCGCTCCAATCTGACACTAAAGACACTCGATAAAGAGTGGCATGTTCCACTGGAGGTCTAGTGCTCCAGATTGGGCATTCTTTGCATAACTTGTGCACACATTGTTGGCCAATATACCCCTAATCTTTGTAGAGTTTGAAGGGTTCTATGTTTCGGACATGTAGTGCATCTACATGTGCTAGTTGCAACCAGTTGGCGTGCTCATCTTCGTCTACACAGCAAGCCAGTATGCCTTGATTGGTGTGCTTATACATGATGCCTGCCATTATGTGGTACTTCTGAGACCTGACTACTTCCTTGTCTCTAGTTCTCAACACCGGATGTTTAGGTCCAAAGGTGAGAATATTGCAACTCCTGCACCTGAGTCCAAAATTACCTTGGTGGTGTAACCTTGATGGGTACTGGGAAGATAGGTGTTTCCTTCTTCTCCTTCGCTCATGTCTCCTTTATCTTGTCCAAGGGTATTTTTGGCACTGTTCTATGAGATCCTACCTCAAAACAAGTTGTTGCTACTTCTGGCACTTGATTGGCTACATGTTTTCACAATTCTAGCTTAACCTTGAGTAGCTCTTCTAAAGTGAGGTTGCACTGCACTTTAGTGTTCTTCACTACCTCCGTGTTCCTAGGTATGACTGAGTCTTCGTTTCTTATCATGACCATGGGTGCTCTCATATAAGTGCACTTTGTGTCCCATGGGCCAATGAAATGGGGTAGTTCATGTAAGGAATTAGACTCGAAATCTAATCTCTCACTAGGTTGGATATTCTCTCGCTCTCCATAAATGGAAGGAATGTCTTGTGGGAATTGATCGTGCAAGTCATCCACAAGTTCCATGGGAGGAGGAGCTTCACTCTCTTTATCCCACTTCTCTTCTTGGATCTCTCTTAGAAATTTTGGGAAATATGGATTCATAGAAGAAAATGTGTCTAGTTCTGTGGAATTAGGTACATAAGCTTCCTGGGGAGGAAGACTTATCCTTTCACTTGCCTTGTCCTTTCCCTGGGAGATGGCTTCTGCAACAGCGTAACGACTGGAAATACTCATGAATGAATGACTCTCCTCCCAACCTTATGCCTGTATATATAGCTACTTGAACTAATGAGGACCACAAATGTAACTAGAGTCCACAAGTGCATGTGCAATCTCCTCCACTCCTTTCATATCCACCACTAGAGTCTATTAGTGGCTGGAGTGATCTCGACCACTACTTTAGTACCTTCCACTAGAGTCCACTAGTGGTTGTTGTACTCACCTCTTGAGTTAAGTCCACTGGACTCAAGTTAACTCACGTTAACTTGAGTTAGAAGGCTCTAGAGCTCTTTGGGCAAAACTCTCTTCCCATGCTCCCCATGGGAGTTGAACCCAAGACCTCCTCCTTCACAACCATGAGACTTAACCACTAGGCTAAGTGGATTACTTGAATATGAGAGCACATGACTTATGCTTGAGTCTACTCTTGAGATCTTTGGTCCTAGAGACGAGTGACCAAACGGTATCCAATTTCAGATCTGTCTGAAGCCGTCGGATCCCTAGACCATAGACTTACTTTATTACATTCTTCCCCCCTTGGGAAAGATTTTCGTCCTCGAAAATAAAGCTATATATATAACTGTAGGCAACCCCCGAGCCTCATGTTCTAAACTTGAAGAACATGCATTCATTCAATCAGGTTATTTACTTAGAAGCTTGAAAGTAAAAACCTTCTTTAATTAGGACCAACTTAAAACTTGAAAGCTGGAAAACGTCGTTGGATTGTGGAAACTTTTTCCCATGTTGAATTTTCTTCAGTTCCATCCTTCCATTTTACTAAGCACTCTTCATACAAGTGGCTTCTTGTACGTTTATCTCGGGTGCGAAGTATCCTTTCAGGTTCATGAGGAACTGTTTCATTTACTGGAATAGGAAGTATAACTTGTTGTCCAACTAGATTATCTGAATCTGTTAGACTCTTCCTAAGTCGACTAACATGGAACACTGGATGAATCCAACTATCATCTAGAAGTTGTAGTTCATAAGCCCACAAACCAACTTTCTTGGTGATTGGAAAAGGACCGCAATATCTAGGCGACAACTTGGCGCATTGACCTGTCTTGAACTTTTCCGATCTTTCAGGGATACGAAGATAAACTTGATCACCAACCTGAAAACTAACATCTCTACGCTTCGGATTGGCATAAGCCTTTGCACGATCTTGAGCTTTCTTTAGGTTTTCTTTAGCTAACTTGAGCTTAAAGTTCATGTCTTGAAGGAACTCTTGAGCTGCTTGAACTCGTTCATTATGAAGTCCTACTGCATAAGGAGATCTAGGCTGGAAACCATACATCAACATGAATGGGCTAAATTCAGTTGATGAATTCTTGGCACTATTATAGGCAAATTCAGCTAATGGAAGATAATCTTCCCAATCAGTCTGTTTGGAAGTAACATAAGCTCTAAGTATGTCTTCCAATATCTGATTGACTTTCTCTGTCTGTCCATCCGTTTGGGGATGTTCAGCTGTACTTAAACTTAGTTTAGTTTCAAGTCTACTAAAGACTGCTCGCCAAAAATGACTTGTAAATCGAGCATCTCTATCAGAAACTATGTCTACTGGAAGACCATAGAGTCTATAAAGTTGATTTACAAATATTTTTGCAAGTTCTGGAGTCTTATAAGTAGTCTTGACTGGAATAAACTGAGCAAGTTTAGTCAATCGATCAACTACAACCCAAACTGAATCAAAGCCCTTCTGAGTGCGGGGTAATCCAGAAATGAAATCCATGGAAATACTTTCCCACTTTCCTTTGGGAATTTCCAATGGATGCAGCAATCCTCCAACTTTAAGTCGTTCAAATTTATTTACTTGACATTTATGGCACTTAGATACATAGTTTTGCACATCTCGATGTAAACTAGGCCAATAAAAATGTCTTTTTACTAACTCATAGGTTCTGTTAATACCAGGATGTCCTGCACTTGGAGCATCATGGCATTCGAAAAGTACTTGATTTCGTATGTCCAAGGTACTTGGAACACAAACCTTACCTTTATAAAGCAAATATTCATCTTGGAGAGAATAGTGTTTAAACTTTCTTTCAGAAGTACTTGCTTCATCTTGTTCAGCTTGCTCAGCTGCTTTCCAAGCTTGACTGTAGCTTGGATCTTCTTTGCAGCTTCCTTTCAAAGTTGAAATAAATTCACTTTGAATTTGCACAAAACTTAGGTTGTTCAGCATAGGCATCCGACTTAAGGCGTCTGCCACTGCATTGAACTTTCCTTTTCTATACCTGAGTTCGTAATCGAACTCTTGCAACTGCTCGGCCCACCTCGCTTTTCTACCTCTTAGATCAGGTTGATTTGCAAACCACTTTATGCTCTCTTGATCAAAAACTATGGTCAGCTTTGATCCATATAGATAATGGCGCCATTTCTTCAGAGCATTGATAATAGCGAACATCTCTCGCTCATAGGTAGAGTAATTTTACTGAGCAGGACTTAGCTTTCTACTCTCGAAAGCTATTGGTCGACCATCTTGGCTTAGTACTGCTCCTACTGCAGATGAACTTGCATCTGTCTCTAATTGGAAAGGCTTGTTCGGATCTACAATTTTTAGAACCGGGGCCGAAGCTAAAGCAAGTTTCAGTTCTTGAAAACTCTTTGCTTGCTCTTCTTTCCAATTTAACTTATGATGCTTCCCTTTGAGTTGATCAGTCAAAGGTACTGCAATCTTGGCATATCTAGCCACAAACTTCCGATAATATCCTGCCAATCCGAGAAAACTTTGTAATTCTCGAACCGTCTTGGGCTCAGGCCATTCAAGAATCGCTTGGACCTTTTCAGGGTCAACTTTGATTCCTTCCGCGGAAATAATATGACCTAAATACTTTACTTCTGGGGTAAAGAATTCACATTTTGACTCTTTACCGTAAAGTTTATTATCGCGAAGAAGTTGAAAAACTTTTTTCAAGTGCTCTAAGTGATTTTCATGATCTTTACTGTAGATCAGAATATCATCGAGAAAATCTACAACAAATTTTCCCAGATACGGCTTCAGCACTTGATTCATCAAAGTCATAAATGTTGCGGGTGCATTTGTCAACCCGAACGGCATCACTAAAAACTCGTAGTGACCAAACTTTGTTCGAAAAGCTGTTTTAGGAATATCATCATCTTTGATCCTGATCTGATGATAACCTTGGCGTAAATCAATCTTAGAAAAGACTGTAGCCCCTTTTAAACTATCGAAAAGATCTTCGACTAGTGGCATGGGATACTTGTTCTTTATCGTAAGATTGTTTAACGCCCTATAATCTACGCACAGCCTCATAGTTCCATCTTTCTTTTTCACTAGAAGGATGGGTGCTGCCCATGGAGACTGGCTTGGGCGGATAAATCCTTTATCCAAATACTCTTGGATTTGATTTTCTACTTCTTGATTCTGGACATAGGGGAGGCGGTATGGGTTTTGAGATTTTGGCTTGGTACCCGAAAACAGATCTATACTGTGATCAATGTTTCCACGAGAGGGTGGCAAGCCGTAGGGGAGTTCCTTAGGGAACACATCTTTAAATTCCTTCATTAAATTGTTAAATTTAACATGAACTTCTCGAGGAATAAAGGACGAGACATAAGAAACTTGATTTATATTATCAGAATCTATTACATCGGTGCCAAGGACAAGAAAAGCTTGAGTCCTGGCTTCTTTATTGACAAGTTTCTGAAGTTCAGTGTATGATATCAAAGGGATACTTGGAACATCATGCTCACCCTTGATTTTATACACTACACCATCACGCTGGAATTCCAAAGTATTTGTAAAATAACACCTGGTCAATGAAGGACCTAGACTCCATAGCCACTCTCTCCCTAAAACGAGATCTACCCGATCCATGTTCATTATTTGGAAGTCCAAGGTATCTTTAAATCCTTGGATTTCTAGTTCCAAATTGCATATCATTGTGTCCCAAACACGGGTGTCTTGACCGTGCATCATGGAGACAATGTATTTATGAGGAGATGGTTCCTGAGGAAGAGCCAGTTTTTTTACTAACGCATAATTGATAAAATTATGCGTAGCAGAATCATCCACCATTATCCGAATGGTGTGTCCTTTTACTGATCCATGCAACTTGACCAAATCATGTGGACCAAACTCTTGAGGTTGCCACATGTTTTTGGAGATTTGACATGAATGGGTACTGTCGCAGTGCATAATCTGAACCTTCTTTGCACTAGAACTTGCATCCAAGTCCAAAGAGTGAATCAGATTAATTTGCTGCTTACCCTTTCTTTCTCTTCCGACTGGACAGGCACGGCTTCGATGTCCAGGCTTGAGACATTTAAAGCACAAATTTTCTTTTTGCGCTTTATCATGATCTTCTGGAGAAAGGATGTGTCTAAAAATACGAGGTTTCTTAGACACTCTTTCATTAGATCTAGTCCCTTTGCCCTTACGCTTAAAGTTATTCTTCTGGGAATAACTGCTTTCCTGCGGGACATCCAAACGTGAATTGTCCTCATAAATCTGTGCGACCTTAATCGCCTCTTCAAGGGATTTAGGCGCATGCCTCTTAACTTCACTTCGAATTCGCTGGTTAAGTCCTCTGACAAAACCGCGAAGTCGATGGAAGTCATCTAAATTCTTTAACTTCAGAATTACATCTCTGTATTCTGAAATATACACCAATAGCGGTCTACCCTTCTGCTGAATTTTATCGCAAGCTTCCCAATTGCGTTCCTCCTCATTCTCGGGGAGAAACTCTTTCTTGAAAAGATGGGAAAATTCATTCCAAGTGGTGGGTTTCTTGTGAGTCTCAGAGAGACTCATCCACCATGTATAAGCTTTCGGTCCTAGCGACGAGTGACCAAACGGTATCCAATTTCAGATCTGTCTGAAGCCGTCGGATCCCTAGACCATAGACTTACTTTATTACAGCTTCCTTTCTAGATTTTGCAATTAAAATTTCCAACCTTTCTAATAATCCATCAAAGTGCAACTGAGTTTTGGCTGGAATAGAATAATTGAAGAGGTGACTGCCCTCAAACATGGCTTGAGCCAATTCTACCACCTTTGCACAAATCTTGGTTCTTTCTATCTCTAGGTCAGCTCTAGGGTAACATTTTTCATGATCTGTCACATTTGGCCCTTCTTGGATTCTGGCCTGATATGCTTTAAGCCTCATGTCTAGATGCTCGGGATTGGGATCTGCTAAGACTGATCCTACTCTAGGGGGAGGTGGGATTGTGTGAGGTGGGTTGAAAGGTGGTGTATTGGAGGGAGATGGGAATGGTGGTGGTGGAGTAGTGTGAGAGTGAGTTTGAGATGTGAGTTCAATTATCTTGGCTTTTGTTTCTCTCAAGCTTTCCTCAAGTTCGCTCATCTTCTTTGCCCGTTGCCTTTTCATTCTCTCTTGACTATCCCTCCAGGCTCTTGACCTTTTCTTAGCTAGGCTCTTAGTCTCACTAACCTTAGAAATCTTTTCTTGGCCTAAGCCTTAGTTCTGTTGTAATGCATGAGCTCTAATGACCACTTGCACTAGGGCAATGGAAGTCACACTTCCCATGGAGTCTACCACTAACCCAATGGCGTTGATAGGAGTGCTTTGTGGCATATTGGTGGGGTTTTTAGGACAATCTCGTAGAAGGTGCTCCTTCACAATCTGGGCAAAAACCTTGAATTGTCACAGATTGGGGTTGTATAGGTGCAAGCATATGGCAATCATGAATGAGGTGATCTCCTTGACATCGATAGCATGGTCCTCTAGGAAATGGGGGTCTCATCTGCCTAGGTTGAGGCCTAGAGTTAGGATTTGCGTACATGACATTTGCATACTCTGGCTCCCAACTAGGTTCGCTTGGGTCTTCATAATAATGTGACTCATTATGCTTAGGTGACTGCATGTAGTAAGTCTGTGGCCTATCAATATGAGTAGAGTCAAAACTATGATCAGTTGGGTCACTTTTTGAAAGCAATGGTGTCACTGGCACTAAGGCTCTATCCAAATTTTCTTATAAAGCTGCATACTTCACTAGAATCACATTGGCTGGCGGAGGGGGTTGTTGTGCTAGAACTGGTTGGGGTCTTTATTGCCCTTGATAGGGTGGTTGATAGGGTTGTTGGGGCCTACCAAACTATTTTGGATATTGATTCTGATATCTCAGTTGTTGTGGATATGGTTGTGGATAATTTTGTCTAACAATTTACTTGTTATAAGGGCACTCTTGTGCGGTGTGGTTGGTGTATCTTCATTCGATGGTGCAGTATTGGTTGTTAGGGTTCACTTGGGGTTGAGCCATGATAGGGCACACATTAGATATATGGTCTCCTCCACATGTATAACATCATTTCACTGGGGCAAATCTGGATATTTGTTTGCTAGAGACTCTTAACTTCTGAGCTACCTTGTCTGCAAGTTCCTCAATAGATGTGGATGGATTTGAATTGAGGCTAGTAGAGCTATCTGAATCTTTGTAAATTTTTGAAATCTCTAATTCCTCCCCTAGGTTATCCTCAATGTCGATGCACATTTGTACACACTCTTCTATGGTTCTCGGGTCCTTCAAGTACACATAAGATCTCAATTTGGTACTTACAAATCCATCTAAGAATAAAGCCACTTGTTTGGCTGGTGTGGGTAATCTAGGCACAGGGCATCTCTCTAGGTATTGCTGAAATCTTCTTCTTGCAAGTCTCACTGTTTCTTGAGGTGTTCGTTTAAAACTATGAATCAATGAGGATGTGTTGTGCCTTATGCCACTCTTTGAAAATTATGTGATGAAGGCTTGTAGCAATTGGTCTATCTTTCTAAATTGCCTCTATTGTAGTGGTTGAAACCATGTAAGGGCCGTGTTCTTAAGGGTTAGACCAAAATAGGTCATCAACTTGCTCAGCTCTCAAGACTTGCCTAAATTCTGCCACATGATCATACGAGTCTCCTGTGCCATTGAAGCAATTCTTCATGGACTTAACCAATTGTGTAGGCCTCAAGGTCTTAGGGTGTCTCTAGGCCTTGGTAGAGGGAATTCATCTACATTTCTTTGATTCCTTGGGTCTATATGTTTCTCATTTTCCATTCTATATGTCTTTGTTCTCATCCTTTCTCTTCCTTGTGGGTTAGCAAAGCTTACTTCTGGCCTATCTCTACTCCTGTCCCTTTGAACTCCATGAGCTTGGGATGTTCCAGCTCCTTGGTGACCATAAGAGACATTAGATCTTGGTTGGGAGAAAAAAAAAATCACCCTTCCAAGTGTAGGCATGCCTACTACACTCTGTGACCATAAAGACTTGTTCTGAAGTATTGTCTAAGTAGGTTACTTGTCCTGGGGTATCGGGATCTTTGAATTCATAGATTGTAAGCATTCGTACTTCATTAGGCTGATCAGGTTTATAACTCCAAAAGGCCTCATTTGTATCTCGGTTTAACAGAAAATCTATGCTCTTATTGTCCTGGGGAATCCAATCTAGAGTGATTATTCTAGTCAGGACTGATTTGCCTCTAGGGGTTTTTGGCTCTTTTCCTAAGTTCCCTTGCTCTATGTCACATGTTTCAACTTTTGAGATTATATTGCCAAATTCATCCGTCCTATCTGGTTGAGTGGTGAATACATACATTGTCCCTTCTTTATCTATGTATGCACCATTCTCAAATTTGATGACTGGATGTTCTAGTCCAATGGGTTGATCTGGGATTTTAATCTGGACAACCGATCTTCTTAGAACATCCTCGTAGATGCGAGCACCTAATCGGTTGGTCCTAATTTATTCAAGTTGAGTTTTGTAAGGGCCTTCAGGTTTCTCTAAGTAAACTACACCTGAACTTCCCGTGGGTCTCTCCATACCATAAGACATCTCTGATTTGCTATTTTTAGAGCTAGAATAGTATGGATAATCGCTCAACTACTGGGCCCAAGACCTAGCAATGTGATTGACACTAGCCTCTGAGGACCTAAGGCTTTGTCTATCTCTCCCTAGATGTCGTCCTAATCTGCGGTTCATATGCCTGATTGAACAACCCCAATTTCACCCCAAGTACAACCTCATTGCAGAGCAGTTTGTATCAGTCACTTGGTTCTTTTTTAGTTGGTTATAGTGTTTATGCGCTTGTCTGATAACACATCGTCAGGAATACTTGAGTGAATTTCCACACTTTAAGTTGATCGTACCACGTTAAATTCTTTCCTTTAAAGTTATCAATCACAAAGAGATTATATTCCTACTTGAACTTGAGTGTTTAAGTAGTCTTCAACTTGATAGATGCCTATCGTCACCCTGACTTACTTCTAGCACGACTCACACTTCGCCTAAGCTAGGAATTGACTAAGGGGGTTAAGAGAATTCCCAACCTCGAGCCTCTTGCTTTTTAGACTGCTAAGTGAGCCTAGGACACACTTGCCCAAGCCCGATGTTGACCTTGCCAAGTCTCCTTGAAGCCCCCTGCTTGTGCACCAAATACCTGTGAAGGTTTATGAATTAGTATTGAGCTAGATCAAAGATGAACAGACAGACAAAACAACCTTTAAACATCCACTAAAAGGTATAGACCCCTCTTTTTCCACACTTGCCCTAAAATTCTTCTGACAACCTAATCCCAACTAATGACCAAATTAAAAATACTTATACTAAAAGTCCATGTATGATTTTTACAATGAAACCAAAATTGTAGCAAATGGAGTTTGTATGAAGAAGTTATGATCAGTCAGGCACTTAGGGGTCAAAACATGGGATTCAGGCACTCAAGGCTAGCCCACGGTGTTTTCTAAGGTTTCCTTATGCTCAATTATCCCTTAATTTTACCAAAATTTGCCAAAAATATGCTTAGAATTCAAACCCTAAAAAGTGCCAAAAATTTTGTCAATCGTGATTGACGGTGTCAATTGTGAGGGATGTCAATCATGATCGATACTTTTTCCACAAATTCCGATGTGATTTTAGTCAATCGAGAGTGTGTCCGTCGTGATGGACATGTGGGCACGCAAATTATGGTGTCAATTGTGAAATTTCAGTCAGTCAAGATTGATGGTATCAATTGCAACTGACAGAGTCTGATGTGGCAGTCGGTCATGGCTGTCAATTGCGATCGATAATGTCGATCATGATTGACATGGTTTCTTGGTCGGCTCTGTCGATCGGCTCTACCGGTCACGATTGACAGAGGTGTCAGTCGTGGCTATCAATCGCGATCGACAATGTCAATCGTGACTGGCAGAGAATTAAGTAATTTTTTTACTGTAATTAGTGATGTAGAATGTGTTGATCATGTACTTTGTGGTTGTGCACTTTGTTTTACCAAAATCCAAATCGATGATGATGAGGGAAGTAAAAAGATAAAGAAAATCAAAAGATATACATATGATTCCAACATCAAATCTCTACGTCTTACCATCACATGCTCATCCACGAAGCTCGCTCCCCGACAATAGCACCAAATTTGGTGTCATTGTGGTGAGTACCAATGTGAGGAGATCCACCTCATAATTGTCAATCTGCAGAGACATGAGGGTAGTATGACAAGCATGAGCAAGTGAATACACAAATGAATGAGTGAGAAGCACACTAACAACCACACACACGCATACAAGGTAAGACTAAGATAAGGAACAATGGAATCTTTAATTATCCAAAACGAGTTTACAACATTCTAGAAATGCTTCATTGAACCTAGAGACTCTATCAAAAATTATGTTCTTAGGCATCCCATGTAAACAAAAATTTTGTTTTACAAATAGTTTAACAACATTCAAGGTAGTATCAGTCTTCTTCATAGGAAAGAAATGTGCCATCTTGGTAATTCGATCAACTACCACAAATATGGTATCATGTTTACTTCTGGTTGTAAGCAATTTAGTGATGAAGTCCATAGAGATATACTCCCACTTTTGGTTTAGAACATCCAAAGGTTGTAGAATTATAGGCATTCTCTTAAACTCGCATTTCACATGTTGGCCCTTTAAACATTGACTAACATATTTTCTAATATCTTGCCTCATACATGGCCAGAAGTAGGAATATTTCATTTCAACATAGGTCCTTGAATAACCTCAATGTGAAAAAAAAAGGTGCATCATGACAATCATGTAATATTTGAACTTTTAATGAGGACTTAGAAGATATACATACTCAATTATTAAATTCTAAAGATCCATTTTGCAAATGAAAGTTGTCTTGATACATTGATCCCCAGTTTGCATGCGAAAAATTCAAGAAAGGTTCATAAAAAGATTCATGTTTGAGTTCTTCTTGAACTTGATTGAGAAAGTCAGAATTTATTATAAAAAGAAGAATACATAAGGGTTTTCGACTCAATGCATCAATGACCTTATTTTCCTTACTATCCAAATACTTAATGTCAAAAATCATGCTCGCTTAATAATTCAATCCAATGATTTTGCCAATTGTTAAGGAATGGTTGTGTGAAAATGTATTTTAGACTCTGATGATCTCTTTTCAATTCAAACTTAACCCCTACTAGTAGATGTCTCCAATGCTTAAGTGCATGTACAACAACAAGAATTTCTAGATCATGAGTTGGATAATTAACTTCATGTTTTCTTCATTTTTTGGATTCATATGCAACCACCCTATCATCCTATGAAATAACACATCCTATTTGAATTATTTGACTACCACTTGCATCACATGAAACCACAAAAGGCTTTCTCATTTCTGGTATATTGTAAACACAATTTACAATGACTTTTTGTTCCAATGATTCAAATGATTTGTGATAGGCATCATTCCACACAAATCCTGCATTCTTTTTAGTCAACTCTATGAAGGCATTACCTATCTTAGAGAAATTCTTAATATCTGCTCTTTCATATTATGCGAATCCCAAAAAAATTCTAACATCACTTATAGTTTTAAAAACCTACCAATCAACTATTTTTTTCAGTTTATCTTGATCTATATGAATTCCCTCTTTAGATATGACTCTTCTTAGATACACAAGTTTATCCTTAGCAAAGAAAAACTTACTCTTTGTTCCATAATATTTGTGTTCGCTAAGAGTTTGCAAAGTCTTCTTAAGACGTACAGCATCCTCATAATCATCTTAAGAGTATACAAATATATCATCAAGAAATACTAAAATGAATTCCTTTAGGTAATCATGAAAATTATTGTTTCATTAAGCACATGAATGTGGCAAGAGTGTTTGCTAATCCAAAAGGTAAAACCATAAAGGTCGTAGTGGCCATAAAGTGCTTGAAAGGTGTCTTGGATATACCTTCTTCTTTTATCATAATTTGGTGATATCCAGATCTTATGTTAATCTTAGTGAATAAAATGGCTCCACTTAATTACCTAATAAGTCATCCATGTGAGGGAATGGGTACTTATTTTAAATTGTTCTTTTATTCAACCCCCTATAGTCAATGCATAATCTATAAGAGCCATCTTTCTTCTTCTGAAATAAAATAGGTGCTCCCCAAGGTGAAACAATCGGTCTCATCAAGCCTTTCTTCAAAAGATCATCCAATTGAATCTTAAGCTCCTTTAATTAATATATGTTAAATCTATAGGCTACTCTAGAATATGTTTCACTCCCAAGATACATGTCAATGGCATGGTCAACCTAACTAGGTGGAGGTATACTAGGTAGATCTTCACAAAATACATCTCCAAATTCTTTCAAAAGATTCTCTACATAATTTGGAAGATTTTCATCATGATCTTCCTCATGTAGATTGTTTACGTACACTACAAATGTTCTACAACCATCATGTATAACTCTAATTATTTTCATAACAAAAATGAGAATAGGCTTAAGATTAAGCATGTCACCTAGAATGTGGATAGATTCACAATCTAGCCTTAAAGTGATTGTTCTTTGTTTGCAATGAATTGTTGTAAAATTTTGAACTAAACAATCCATGCCTATGATTGTTATAACCTATAGTGGTGATCACACTAATGTACCAATAGACCCTATCCTTGGATTTAATTTCTCAACATGAGGTCTAGGAAGTCTATACTTGTGCTATTGACTTAGTTATCTTGTCTTTTCCTTGCATAGATGTGTGGTTAAGGCTATTCTAGTTCCTCACCTCTTGTAGCCTTGGTCCAATTCCAATATCTTTTATTTCCATTTCCTCTTGTTCCTCTCCCATTCCACTTTTTATATGTGAACCCTTTTCTTAACAAGAGGCTTTGCATCTTCTAAATCCATTTTAGACTATCCTAAGATCAGTTTCTTCTTGCTCTATTTGCACTGTTTGATTTTTTGCTCGAGCTTGAGTTAAAGCTTGCGCAAGAACATGGTTTTCTATTTTTCTTCCAAAGGACTAACACATTGTATCTGGACATAGACCTCTACACACCCAATAGACCAACATCAAGCAATACCAACCTTGACACAATAAAATGTTAGACCAGTCAGGGTGGCATGAAGACTATATGTGGGAAGATCGAAGTACATGCACCTATAACAAGAGAAAGGCAGTTACACACATGAATGCACACACACACACATGGTTAGGCAAGAGGCAAGTGGTCCAAGAATATATCTATTGTTCATTAAATGAGTACAATCTTATACAATCTCTAGGCTCAAACAAGCTAATTGTAATAATGAGAGCTCTTTCACTTTTATAGTTTCAAGAAGATCTATGTCCACACTTTGGGCTAGTTTAAAAGTTAGACTCTAGAGGCTATTTAGAGGTCAAAATCAAGTCAAAAAAATATGAAGTTTGGTGTGTAGATACTTGTGATTCCCTTGAAGCTCAAATACCACAAGAATTTTACATGGTGGGCTTGGTTATTGCAAGGATAGGGTTTTATGCCAAAAATAGGCAATTTTAAACATATTTTGCACATAGTTTGGAGAAATACATAATCTGAAGAGTTTTTGAGTTGGAAAATTTTATAGACCCCTTCGTCCTTCATTTACATGCTTGTACTCCCTTTGACTCCTCTTTCACCACTTTGACATTGACTTTCTTGAGATTCTCTAGATCTTCCTCCAATGCTCATTTTTTATCACTTGGTTTTGACTTTCCTAGGATTTTCTAGAGCTTCCCCCAACACTCTCCCCTCCCTACTTCTTTTCATTCTAAGTAACTATTTTGTTGTGTATCCAAGATGGACATGGGTGCTGATGCACTCTAGGAGGTGTTCTAGAAATGAAGGCTTGCTCACGAGCCCTAGACACTGTTTATTCAATGCATATCATTTAATGTACAAAACAATTTATTTTGCAAAGTTTACAACCAAAGATAAGAAAATAATCATAAATCATGAAATATAATGCTTACCTTATACTCATGAAATATAATGCTTACCTTATACACTCAAAATCAAAAGATCAAAATCATTGTTGATATTGCATGTAGTTTGATGTAGAAATCCATCCAACTTGTTGAAGAAGCTCATCACACATCAACTTGAATTCAACATCTTCATGAACTTTCAAACAATACCATATATCTCAAAATGAAATTTTATATTGATGATCAAATATGGTCCATAAGAGGTTTCTCACAAAATGGTTTCTCAAAGGATAGCTCAAAGGTAACTAAGTCTCACAAGTTCAAAAATTGCTTATAGCTCTCAAGCTCTCAAAACTAGGCAAAAAGAACAAATGAAAGTTAAAAAGAATTCAAATGTGAATCTATTTGTTGCTCTTTGTTCCTCTTCTTCATCTCCATCATTTGAATGTATTAAAACCCTTAGAATTACCTTCATGAGCCTTCCTTTGATAATTTTTTTCTTTTTAAATCTTTGTCTCCTTCCTTCATCATTTCTTTACTTCACTTGATGTAGAACAACATTTGAGCATCTTTGAGGTAGAAAAATCCACACCAAGCTTTGAATACCTCATCTTCATGACTTGATGAGGACACATGGCCACAAATCACTACCACATCTTTCCCAAAAAAAATTTGCACTTCCTTTGGAAGTGCCAACAAGGATTAAAATCGTCAAGCATGAAAGATAAAAGTGATTATCTTCTCATGAAGTCAATATCAATTAGTGAATGGGTAAAACAATATATGTGCTTTCATGCAAGGCCATGTAATGAAGACCTATAATTTTCATACTCTTAAATGCATGAGAGAAAATTATGGTGCATCATGAGGTACTTGAGTGACTCTCAAGTGGTTCTTTGATGAAGGGGATTATCACTCATAATGTTCTCACAATTTATTAAGGCCCTTAACTAGTTATGATATAAGATTTCAATATGATCTATAGCTTTTTTGTAGTAATGATATGCTTCCAACATGCAAAGAATAATTTAATTGCCTCCGTTTAACCAAAAACTTTCTTGGTATTTATACAATCCTATCTTTTCCATTGACGAACTAATTTTTCCACCATTTTCTAAAAAACAGTTCATGGAATCATATGGAGAACACATCTACCAAGAACTTGCATAGAATAGGAGTTTATTAACTTACTATGGAGAGTGATGTTCACCTTATGTAGAGATTTGTAAATCATGTCAAGATAATCCACTACAAGAGAGGTTGAATCACTATCAGGTGATCTTTGCACCATATAGGAGAAAACTAATAGTAGATTTCTTGAGGAGCGGAAATTATATAGAAGGCACAAATGCTTCAATGTTACATTATTATGGTAATCAAGTCTATAAATGGGGATGAGATGCAAACTTATGCATACATGAAAGTGAATACCTCACTCAAGTGTAGCAAATAAACATTTTACTATATGTCAACCAAAAATACGATCCTTTTTCCAAGATTATGGTGGCCATACTACTCATGGAGCAATTTCATAGATAAAGAGATGCAAGGTCTATCAACAAACAAAATATATGATGCAAAGAGATTACATGCCACAAAGGTCATTGATTGGAAGCAGATCCTCTTGTAAGTGAGGAATAGACTTTATTTTTTCTATTAATCCTCTTGCTAGAGATTTTCATGCAAATTATTTTATAACAACAATGGAGTATTTGACAAACTAGGTAGAAGTATGATCCAACAAGAAAAGTGATGCTTAGACAATTACAAAGTTCGTATTTGAATAGATTTTCACTAGGTTTGGATTATTGTTTGAAATCATGAGTGATAGAGGATCACACTTCATAAATGAATTTTCTAATCATTTTTAAATAATTTCATGACATTCACAAGAAATCACATCCATACCATCCCCAAGAACATGGACAAGAAGAGATTTTAAACAAGGTTTTGTGCATGATTCTAATAAGAATAGTGAGCAATGGAAGATCAAGCTAGGGCATCTAATTATACCATGTTTTTTGGGCTTATAGAGTAGTTTATAGGATTGCTCTAGGAACAACACCATTTAATTTGGTGTATCTTCAAAACACTACACTTTCCAATTATTCTTTTAGTTCCCACATTGAGAATTGCACATGAACACTCATGGGAAAAACATAATCCATCACAAAAAATGGATTGTAATTTATAAGATTCATCCCTAGAAGCGATAGTATTAATCTATGTGGCTAAATATACACAAATGGCCTAGTATGATTCTCACATCAAGGACACATGGTTGAAGGAAGAAGGCTTGGTTCTAGTGTACACATCAAAAAAACATGCTAAGAAAGTACAAAAATGAGGGTATGGACCATAAATGATCAATCACATATCCACAAGGGTAGTAGTTAGTTTCGCTACTAGTGAGAAAGAAATATAATCACAAAGAAATGGTGTTGAGAATGGGACAAGATGCTCACCAATTGGATTTAGAGCATATATAAAGAAAGAAATATGGAGAAAATAAGAAAGTTGGGCACAAATGGAATAGAAACATAGTGCAAGTCATTCTGATAGAAACCTTATTTAAAAGTTGGTTTAGAAGAAAAAGGTTTCATGTTTTATATTCTCTTAGATATAGGTGTGGTATTGAGTAGTATCTAAATATCAAGGTGTCAAGGAGTTGAATGTGAACCCTAGGCATATTAAGGCCTATATGATCGGAATGTGTGGACATCATTTCAAATGCATATGCAAAATATCTATGCCCATTCACATTGGCAACTTTAGCATTGAAAGATTGGATTTAAAAGATTCAATAACATTGAGCTTGAGAGGGGTTGTTGTATTAATGATCATGCAAGCAAGGGAGATCTTTAGATTCCTTGAGGTCATAATGACCATTTCTTCCATATTGGAAATTAATTTGCATGGATTCATACATTGACTTCTTCCTCGAGATCTTTTTAAATACTATCTTCTCATCTTTAGAGTTATCCTCTTCAATAAGTGGTCAAGTGGAGGTCACATACCTATCATCTTCAAGACAACTCTCACACTCAAATATTATGCCCTCTATAACATCCAATAGTATTGACAATCAAAGTGAGGTTGTGCATATCAAAAGGTGAGGAAGAGTGAGATATCTTCAAGAAAATCAGTCATACTTTTTCAATTCAAAAGCAAGTTTCAACCACGAAGGGCCAAGTACAAACTCATCAAGTTCTTCCAAAGTTGACATACTTTTTCAATTCAAACGCAAGTTTGAACCACGAAGGTCCAAATTCAAAATCAGTCAAACTCATCAAGCTCTTCCAAAGTTGACATACTTTTTCAATTCAAAAGCAAGTTTGAACCATGACGGGCCAAGTACAAAGATTTTATGCAAAAACTCGTGTTTCCATAATAGTTGAATCATCACAGATATAGTGTAGAGCACAAAACTTTAGGTGTCACAATCGTCATGAATAGAAACATATTTTTGTTTGTGTTCCTAAGAAAATCTTAGAGGATTTAAAAAATCATCTAATTGGAAGTGGCTTCCTAGAAAACTAATTTGCTATCAATTAGGTATGAAAATTCACTTCACAAGATTTCAAGGCTAGACTAGTAACCAAAGGCTTCACACAGACACAAGGGGTGGATTATGAGGAGACTTTTAGCCCTGTGGCAAACAAGGCTACCATTAGAGCTCTCATAGCCCTATGTGCAATAAACAGGTTGCCTATCTCCATCAAAGAAAAAAAAAGGGAGAAAATAAGAGCAAAAGCTATTGGAGACAATAGCATACAAGTTGTCCAAAAATGCTCAAGTACAATTATAGATTGTTTTGTATAAAATACAGAACAATCTATAATTGTACTTTAGCATTTTTGGACAACTTGCATGACATTATCTTCAAAAGTCCCCCCTTTGATGTCACAAAGGTACAAGGTTTAATAACCTGCAAAACTTCCTATGACTTTCCCTTGTCAATGCTTTGATAAAACTATTTGCAACATTTTCACTTGTAGGTATGTAGACTAGCTCAATGTGCTTCTTAGATACCTATTCATCATGCTAGAACAAAGCATATAGAGGTTGATTGCTAGTATACTCGAGAATAGTTATTGGTTAAGTCAACGTTCTCTTAAAGCCAAGACCCGAGGTCGATTCCCACAGGTTGCAACAACAAACGCGAAGAATTTTTTAAAAACTCCTTGAACAGCAACAGATTGATTCTCACATAGATTTTTTACGTATTTTTTGCTTTTGCAATCCCCCCACGATTTGGTTCTTTTGCTTTTTCAAAGTGGTGCTTTTAGAGTTCGTAAAAAAACTATATAAATACATTATTGGCTCATTGTTCAATCACAAGGATCACTCAACAAGCTCAAGCTCTTGGAGAAGAACTTGGAGGAGGTGATCAATCTTCTCAAGCTCGGAGGAGATTTTGGAGGCCATCTTGGAGGAGGAGTTCTCACACTCTCAGAGGAGTTGTCGTCTACATCTTGGTGATTATTTGGAGGAGATTCTGCCAGCTTACCATCAACATCCATTGTTGATTTACTATGAGTAGCAAGTCAATTTTCGTTCTTACTTGCTAGGTCACTCGTTTCTAATTTAGGTTGATGAGAATTTGGGATTGATGTACAACAGTTCTAAACTGTTCTTATTCTCCATATTCTCACACACACACTTCATACTTCTTGGGCACACAATTTCTTGTATTTAGTTCCTATTTTTGCCTAGATATAGATATTGTCAGTTTGTATCATATTCACGAATTGTAATTTGACATTCATATATAGATAGTGTAGGTGAGCCTCATAGCTTACTGTTACAATCAAAATCTTGTCTATTCTCTCTCTATCTCTCACTCATCTTCTTTTTGAGTATTAAGGTGTGTATGTTAAGTCTACTGGAAGATCTTGTGAACGTGTGATATATTGTTATTGTGGCCCACTACCAACATTTGGTATTAGAGCTTAGAATACCAACAGAAGAAAGGGGAAAAGAGGAGTAGTAGCAAGAAGTAAAAGGGAAGGTGACACATGCTTCATATCCTATTACAAGCGTATTCCATGAGTAAAAATACTAGCACTTAGATCCTTGTTATTCTCGTGCTTAGATCCTTGAATAAGTGAACAAAGATGGAGGTAATAATGATTCCATTGCCATCTCCCTATCTAGTAGCACCAAACTAGATCCTAGAAAGTACATCTAGACTGTGCCTACACAAGCCCAATGGATCAAAACAAATCACACAACATAATAAGGGGGTATATTTGATTGTCATTATAATCAACATTAATGGCAAGCCATGTAAGTTCCATTTTGTGGCATAATAATTCCATGAAATCCAAAAAAAAACAAATCATTTCAGTATGGAACGTGCTTGGATGTAGAGAGTATCTTATACTACAACCAGTAAGACCTAAATTCTAGAGGTGTGTTGGTACATTTAGCAAGCCTAAGTGCTTTGCAAATAATTCAGGACTACACATTCTCTTGCTACCTCCCAAGAGAGAACCACATGTGAACTCATGCTAGTCAATTTGAGCATAGTTACCTTGGATAAATGTAAATGTCAAAAGAAGATGGAATCTCTTGGATTTAGAGAGTCAAGCCACGAGTTATTTGGTGGAGGAATCAAATCAATTATGTCACTAAAGTGTGGGATCACTTTTAGGTGAGGGAAAATTAAAATTCAAACTTTGAACATGTGTATAAATATATACACTCTAAGTCACAGAAATAAGAGACATTTCTGAGAGACCTTGAGCTACTTCATTGAGCATACATTGCACTCACTTCATGTATGCATAGTCCACTATACTTCCCTTGTATCATATGTTCATTAACATATACATTTTGATACATTTCTTCAAGTATATTTCTGCCTACTATCTACTGTTTCATATTCTTCATTATGGTGATCTTGTGGAATCAATTTCTCTATGTGTACTCAATCGTTTGCCATAATTTAACTTGTAGTTAGAGTTGCATGTCTAGTGCTCACATATCAATTTTCACCAAGTTTGGTTTAGTAAATTTCAAGGTATGAAGCTAGGAAGGTGACTATGTCTACACACCTTCTAGATCCTAAAAAGTCACGATGACCCCATGCCAATCCTCAAAAGCAAGGGCCAACCAACTCAAGAAGAACAAGAGAGGTTAAACACATGGTGTTCAAAGGATGCTATAGCAAGGTCATATATTCTAAAATCAATCATTGATTTTTTATTTCCACACATGAGGAGTTGCAAGACTTCATAAGAGACTTGGAATGCTCTTGAAGCATTCTTCTCATCAAGCACCAAAGCAAGGAAGAATCAACTATGGATGGATTCACCACACTCAAGAAGATGCCCAAGCAAAGTGTGACTCATTTTGTCACCAAAATGAAGGACATAGCAGACCAACTTGGAAGCATTGGAGAAATCATTGATGAAGAGCAAACCGTAAGGCAAGTGATCAATGGAATAAAGGCAGATGAAAAATGGGAAGCTTTCACCACAACCATGGACCTCTTCATGGATATGCAAGTTCTTGATTTCAACACCTTGATGGGACAATTGTTCACACATGAGGCAAAGCTTATGAAGAATGGAGACTACTCAAAATGTAATCAATCCTATACTCTATATACAAATAAAAACAAGAACAAAGATGGCAAAGGTAAAGGTAAAAAGTTTGATGATGAGGGCAGCACCTCTCAAGCAAATTTGGCAAGTAGAGGTAGAGGCTCAAGCGGAAGAGGCAGAGGAGGAAGACAAGGTAGGGGGAGAGCTCAAAGATCATCTCCATGTGCCATATGTGGCTTAACTAATCACATTATGGAGAATTGTTTCAAGAATCTTAGAAACCAAAGAGGAAGAGGTTACAATAGAGAAGGCTATGGAAGCTCAAGAGGTGGATTCAACAATGACATTGGTTACAACAACAACTCATACAACAACAACAACTACCAAGGAGGACACAGAGGAAGGAGAGACTACAACAACTATACGGATGATCAAGCACAAAAAGATTCAGTTCTTTTGATGAACTTGAACATGAAACAAGGTAAAGCAGATGAAATGTATTCTATATAGACTCAAGTTACTTAAATCATGTAGCAGGGAATGTAGCTCTACTCTTAGACTTGGAGGATCCAAGGAATAGACATGAAGTCCAAATGGCAGATGACACAAGGCATCCAATGGAGAAGATAGGCAATGTGAAGACTTCATATGATAATATGAACCTATTGAGCAAGGTATTGTATGTGCCAACTACCACCAAAAACCTCATAAGTGTAGGTCAGATTGTTGAAAAAGGATTGTAGGTCAGATTCACAAAGAACGAAGCATTTGTTGAGAATCCACATCAAGATTCAAGAGGATACCAAGAGGAGAAAAATCAGGTAGATTATTCACATTTGAACTCCACGATACTAGAAATATTGCATTGTTCAATCATGGTAGCTAAACTCTATCAGAGTTGGAAATTCGGCACAAGATGTTAGCTCACATAGATAAAAGAGATCTAAAGAAAATCAATAGGGATCAGAGTGTACTTGTTCTACCAAATATCTCCAACCAATACATGATTTATAAATGCAATTCTTGTCAATTTGGTAAGTCTCACAGACCCATTCACAAACAAGGGATACATTCATGGAGACGTATTGGAGCTAGTTCATATAGATGTATGGAGACCAAGCAAGGAGCCTTCAATCTCTGGATTTAGGTACTATATGTCATTCATTGATGATTGTAGCAGATGGACAATATTATACTTTATGAAGCATAAAGATATAGTGTTCTCATGTTTCAAGGAATATCTCGTACTTGTAGAAAATCAAACAAGTAAAACCTTGAAGAGGCTAAGGTTAGATGGAGGGGGAGAATCTCAAAGAGACAGGAATCAAAAGAGAGATTACAACCAGGTATACCCCAAAGCAAAATGGAGTGGAAGAAAGGAGAAATAGAACCATAGTAGAGGTTGCAAGGTCACTACTAAATGAGAAGAAATTACCCAATTATGTGTGGGCACAGGCTGTATTCACAAGCAATTATCTAATCAATAGGCTCCCATCAAAAGCATTGGATGGGATGACACCATATGAAACATGGAATGGAAGAAGACCTAGCCTTGATCATTGCAGGATCTTTGGGTGCATAGCATATGCACACATACCTCCACAAATCAAAGGCAAATTAGATCCAAAGTTAGAGAAATGTATCCTTAATGGCTATGACCTTAATCAAAAAGGTTATTAGGCTATACAATCCCAATAATAAAGGTTTTATTGTAAGTAGAGATGTGTTTGATGAAAACAAATCTTGGTTTGAAGATGATTGCAAGAAAATCAAACTTCCATATGATCTAGAGGGAAACTTTCCAACATTATCTAAGAGGAATGATCCTACACTTGAAGCATCAAGTGATTTTGATGATGATCAGAAGAATCGAAGAAGGGAAATCATGTCTTGGAGCTCCAAAGGCAAATCTAAAATTTAGGACTTGAGAGATGTGGCAGAATCATATGAACAAACTATAAGAAGATCTACTAGAGAGAAGAGAAATCCAGAAAGGTATGGGTATGATACTTCTTTAGTCACTAAGCATTCAATATACACAACACAAGACTTAAACTCTAAAGAACCATCAACATATGAAGAAGCCAAGAAGAAGCAAGAATGGAGGAGTGTCATGGAAGAAGAAATAGAAGCTCAACAAGAAAATCAGACTTGGGAATTGGTACCCAAGAAACCATCTATGAAGGTCACGGGCTCAAGGTGGATATACATGGTAAAGAAGAATTCTAATTGCTCAATTAAGAGGTAAGAAGCAATGCTTGTAGCCAAAGGGTTTGCAAAAACCCAAGGTATTGATTATGAAGAGGCATTCTCATCTGTGGCAAAAATGTCTACAATTAGAGTACTTATGAGTGTTGCATCTTCCAAGAATTGGAAGATATTTCCTAAATGGATGGATTTTAGAGGAGGTATATATGGCTCAACCTCCTCGTTTTGAAGATCAATCATACCCTGAACATGTGTGTAGGTTGAGGAAAGCCTTGTATGGCTTGAAGCAAACTCTTGGAGCTTGGAATTATAGACTTGTCACTTACTTGTAGAAGAAAACTTTTATTGTAAGCAAGGCAGATCCTTCCCATGAATCTGGCTATAAATAGCTTCCACATTTTGGTACATCCACATCTGAACCGAAGAACTCAACTACGGTCACCTACAAGTAGTTTAATACAATTGACAGGGATCTCTCCACTAAGATTATGTACAAGGGCTCAACGTATGTCTGAAGAGGAATATAGGATAGCAAAAAATAGGAGTAATAGCTCATAGCAGAAGACCGATACTATTTAACTAGCTAATCTAGAAAGAGGACTTCCAACATGTTGGCATAGGAAAGAGGAGCTAAGCAATAGCCAGAGATCTCATTTGGAGCAAGAGTTTGTGAGAGTAGAAAGGGCACCTATTAGAGTGGAAAAGCCTTTTGCTAGAATAAAAAGGAAACCACCAAAGGATTATGAGCCAGAAGTCCAAAGACTAGATATTCTGGTGTCTCGCAATCTTGCAAAATCTCAAAAGGATCATGTAGAGAAACAAAAGAAAGAGAGGAGGATAAAAGAAACTTTTAGAACATCCCAACAAGAATTAAAGGATGCGATCTCGAAGCTCACCATAAGTATACCGACAACCTCTTTTTTGATGAGTTCAATTCTATAGAATATTTACCAACAAGTAAGTTTGTATGACCTATTGCGTATGGATGCTCGGTTCCAAAGTGAGATGCTTGGAATAATTGCTTCACTAGGAGCACCTATTTTAATGGGCGATAGTCTCTGTAATTGCATTATAACACAACACTCAAGATAGTCAGACAAGAAATCCTTGGAGTAATCATAGATGGAGGATTGGGTATCAACTTGATGCTTGAGTCAATGATGATGAAACTAGGACTCTGACCATCTAGAGAGGCACAATTCATGGTTATCATGACATACCAAAGCAAGCTAAAGCCCGTTGGAATCATTAAGAGGGTGAAACTGAAACTACAAGGATTTGAGTTTATCTTAGTCTTCATGATGCTACGACTTCCTTCCGCATCTAAAGGATTCCCCTTACTGTTGGGATGACCATGGCTTAGACATGTGAAGGTCATCCATGAATGCGGGTAGAACTACATGTGCATACATGAACAGGACATGGTGAAGGAATTACAGATGTCGATTGATCGAGATCATGTGCAAATGGATATTGCGTGCTTGTTGGAAAAAATGGGAGGACGAAGAATTTGAATCTCTAGTATTAAATGGAATTTTCAAAGATGAGGACCTCTTAAAGTGGATGGGAGTAGAGTCTCCATCATGTTATCCGATAACCTACAAAGAGAATGGGGCAAAAAATGAGGAGGAATCCTAGATGGAGGTCACACAACTAGGTGAATCTCAAAGAAGAATGCACAATGATCGGGAGAGAACATGGCCCTGGAAGAGCACGAGAACAATATGTCAGCATTAGAAGGCATAGAAATGAAATGACTGCCCTTGGAAGAAATACCCATGGAAGGAACACAACAAAAAGAATAAAATGACACAAGAAACAGATACAACTTAGGTAGTCCAAGAGATAAATTTAGGAGATCTGGGGTAAGAAAAATCTATTTTGGTACATACTAGAGTGGAAAAACCTCTTGTCAAAGCAGAAATGAAACCATCGAAAGATCTTGAGCTAGAAATCCAAAGACTAGATATTCCAATGTCTAGCAAGGTTGTAGAATCTCGAAAGGATAAGGAAGAGGAACAAAAGAAAGAGACGATAGAAGAGGCTTTCAAGCTAGCCCAACAAGAATGAGCACACCCTCGCTGAAAATCTCCTTCAAAATTACATCAATCGATCCCTACAACAAGGTTTTGTCGGGGGATGATAGACACGAGAGGGAGGGGGTGTTGGCAACAACTCTTGACACACAAGAAGAGGAAGCATGTAAAGAGTGAAGGAAGGAGGCCAACGGGCCCCCCATCAAATCTTCCAACATCAAGACTGATCTACAGATATCAACTGCAACTTGAGAAATAATAGTGATTTAAATCACTAACCAATGTAACATAAAAACATCCATTTTTGCAACGTAATGCTCCATTTTTTGCAATTTGAGGAGTCCTCAAGCTTGAGAAGCTTACCTAGAAGGTACTTACCAAATTTCATATTTTTTAGACATTTTTTGATACCCCAAAAGTAGTATAGGACATAATTTTTAACTAGGTGAGTGAACCAATCAAACCACCTCAAAAACTATAAAAATAGCTAGAGAGCTCATTTTAGGGGGTTAGCTAGTTTGAGGTGTGAGCCTTGTAAGAGATATTTTGTAGTTTGAGTAATGAATAGAAGTATTTCTCCTTCCATTGTATGTCCTTTTGTCTCTTCCATGTGTGTGTGTGCACACTAGTGTCCTTCTCACCTTCACCTTCGTGCACATCACTAATTCATGGTCATCATATCATCCTCACATCTTTGTGGATTGACAATTAAGGAGATGGAGCTCCAGGATGCGATACTCATCCTTTTCTAGGCCAACAATTGCCACAAATTATGCGACCAAATGGGCATAAGTTCAAGCTACTCAGGATTGTTCTACATCAACTATCACCCATTTTCTATTCAAATTCATATTAACATAATTTGACTCCCCTGTTGACATTACGTTAGACTAGGGCACACACTTTGTTAATACAGTCCTTCATGATCTCTTATCCAGATACAAGATACTATATAGGAAGTCTTGTGCCTACTATCCTCGTGCAAATGGCCAAGCAAAAAGCATAAACAAAATGCTAATGCGCTTGCTACAAAAGGAATGCTACTTAAGATAAAGACTTGGTGAACCACTCACCTTGGTACCGTATGGGCCTATTGAGCTGCATAGAAGGCAACCACATGACACTCGCCCTTTTAGTTAGTTTATGGAATTACACCATTGATGCCCCTAGATTTCCTACCAAGATCTAGTCATATTAAGCAACTGAATAGTCACTGACCATGGAACAACATGAATATCTTGACTTCTTGGCTAATCACTCTAAAAAAACTAGAAGAAATTCATGAAGAAGCTCGCCTTATGATAGAATCTGCAGAGGGTAAACGAAAAGCATGACATTAAATTTTTTTTTTTGTCTTCCAAGATTCAAACTGGTTTGTTGGTACTCCGCTATAATCCAGACAAACATGCACAAAATAGAGGGAAATTCAACCCAGTATGGGATGGACCATATAAGGTAATAACATTAATGAGTCAAAGAGCAACCCGCATAACCATGTTGAAGGATGAACCTTTACCTTTCGTAAATGTCCTCAAGGCTCAAATTGTATCACACTTCGAAGGAAGTGGCATAAACTTGTTCATAGGTCATTTCCATTGCTTTTTGAAATCTTGTAATAAGAAGTAGGCATGCAAAATAAGAACCTTGTTGATCTCCTTCTTTTGGTCCTTAGGTATAGTTAGGAATCTTCTTCACCCTACTTTTTTGACACCCTAAGTCTATTTTTTCTGCTCTAGGGTGGAGCAAACCTTGAGAGTGGGCATTATAAATCTAGCAGAATGTGGTTGTCTTCCTCCTTGCCTAGTATCTAAGGCTGCAAAATTCCCACGAAAATGTGGGGACAAATTAGATGCTTTGCGGGAGCTTGAACTAATACTATCACTGAGTTCAGAGGAAAGTGTTTATATGTGACATCACATCTATTGTAGGTTTAAACAATTGCATCATTTCACTATACTATGTGTTCGAAAGGCATTTGGTGGAGTTGTAATCAAGAACTGCTGATTCAAAGCTCTAATTCTATAATAATATTTGATGATAATACAAACACATTTGCATCCTACCTATTCCTTTCTTGTACAAATTTATGTTGTTTTTGTTTATCCAAGGCACACAGCGATTATGCTCACGTTAAGTTTTGCTTTGGTCTTTGTTGTTCTAGAAAAGGGTAGGCACCACGTCAGGAAGTGTGACCTCCTTAATTGTCAATCCATGGAAGAGATAGGGTGCTGTGAAGATCGTGAATGAGTGATGTGCATGAAGGTGAAGGTGAGAAGCACACAAGTGCACACACACATTGTAATAAAGTGATAGGTAGGAGATGGTTGAACCACACTCTTGAAAGATAAGAGATGGTTGAACTACACCCTAAGAGGGAGGATTAGGAAGTAATCCTCAACCATGGCTTTTGGGGCAAGTGGTTAGCCCATCACATTCCTAACCAAGAGGTTGTGAGTTCAATTCCTTACATTGGTATCAAAGCCTAGGAAGTAGGCTTGGGAAAGGTGGATTGACCTAACTTCCTCTAAAAAAAGGCACTTGGGCATCCTCTATATGAAAGGGTACAAAGTAGCGCATGTCACTTTCACAAGTTGGCCCAACAAAGATTGAGGTGTATCTCTCAATCCATAGGTCGGATTGAGGCATGTAAGATACCGTTGGAAAGCTCTCAGAACGAAATTTCCAAATCTAATGAGATAGCTAAAAAGTGTAAATCCCTTGGGAAACCCTGGATGGCACTTGATTGAGGGTTCAAGATACCAAACATGGATGAGAACAAGGCTCAAGACTAAGGCTGCAAACAAGGGCCCAAGACACCAAGGTTGCAAACAAGAAGGTTCAAGACACCAAGGTTGAGACCAAGGGTTCAAGAGTCCAAGGTTGTGAACAAGGTTCAAGAAACTATGCGAGGTTGAGGACATCAATTCCAGGGTACCTAGGGAGTTCAAAGGGCTGATCACCGAGGCTAGAGGGATACACGAGCATATCATTGAGGAAAATGATTGATAAAAGGGGGAAGAATGTAATAAAGTGATAGGTAGGAGATGGTTGAACCACACCCTTGAAAGATAGGAGATGGTTGAACTACACCCTAAGAAAGAGGATTAGAAAGTAATCCTCAACCATGGCTTTTAGGGCAAATGTTTAGCCCATCACATTGCTAACCAAGAGGTTGTGAGTTCAATTCCTTATATTGGTATCAGAGCCTAGGAAGTAGGCTTGGGAAAGGTGCATTGACCTAACATCCTCTAAAAAAAGGTGCTTGGGCATCCTCTATATGAAAGGGTACAAAGTAGCACATGTCGCTTTCACAAGTTAGCCCAACAAAGATTGAGGTGTATCTCTCAATCCGTAGGTGGGATTGAGGGATGTAAGATATAGTTGGAAATCTCTCAGAACGAAATTTCCAAATCTAATGAGATAGTTAAAAAATGTAAAGCCGTTGGGAAACCATGGGTGACACTTGATTGAGTGTTCAAGATACCAAACATGGGTGAGAACAAGGTTCAAGACTAAGGCTAATTACAAGGGCCCAAGACACCAAGGTTGCAAACAAGAAGGTTCAGGACACCAAGGTTGAGAGCAAGGGTTCAAGAGGCGAAGGTTGCAAACAAGGTTCAAGAAACTATGCAAGGTTGAGGATATCGATTCAAGGGTACCTAGGGAGTTCAAGGGGTTGATCACCGAGGCTAGAGGGATACAAGAGTAGATCATTGAGGATAATGATTGAAGAAGGGGGGGAAGAATGTAATAAAGTGATGGGTAGGAGATGGTTGAACCACACCCTTGGAAGATAGGAGATGGTTCAACTACACCCTAAGAGGGAGCATTAGGAAGTAATCCTCAACCATAGCTTTTGGGGCAAGTGGTTAGCCCATCACATTCCTAACCAAGAGGTTGTGAGCTCAATTCCTTACACACATACACACACATGATAGAGACAAGAGAGATGCAATGGAAGGAGAAGGATCACACTTGTATTGCTCAAGAATAACTTTTACAAAACTAGCTCACACTATCTTCCAACAAGCTAACCTCAAAAATGAGCTCTCTAGCTCTTTTTATAGTTTTTAGAGTAGTTTTGGCCATTTTCAAACATGTCCAACCTAGTTGAAAAATAGGTTCTAAATGTCATTTGGAGGACCAAATGAAGTCTAAAAATTAACAAAATTGGTATGAGCATTCTACCTAAGCTCCTCAATCTTGAGGACTTCTTGGCTTGCATAAAATGGAGCTGCTTGATACAAAATTGGGCTTTCTATAATACATATGTTACGTGAATGATGAAAATCATTGTTTGAGGTTGTGAACAAAGTATTCTAAAATACCTTTCTTAGAAAATTAATGTGTTTGGCCCCCAAACTTCCTGCTTTTCTCCTTCACATAGTGCCTCTAGGCCTATGTTAGTGACCACTGTCTATTTCACTGCCAACACCCATCTCCCTCTCACGTCTGTCATCCTCGATAGATCTTGGTTGCAGGGCTTGGGTGATGTATTTGTGCAAGAGATCATGGGTGAGTGTTTGTTCAATGATGTGAAGACCTCGTGCTAGATCTCTTTCCAATTTTTCCTAGTCTACTACATGAGGTTTATCCTGGGTGGGAATCTATAATGCATGGAGTACATTAGTTGTTCACAAGCAAAGAGTTGTAACAAGTGGGTCGGCCTACTGATAAATACTTCTGAGTGGTACTCCCAAAAACTCATAGAAAACATCTCTTCAAAAGCTAATTTATGACATGCTGGTAAGTATTCGGTCGAACTTACAATCTATGACTGACCAGGCCACTATATGTTTTATTAAAGAACATATACAAAGAAGTGTCCAGTGGCCATTTGGCCTTTCACATGGAAACTAACGATAACAATCTCCCACTAAAGTCCAATATGGCCAAAGTAACTATGGAAGAAAAATAAAGGATGGTAAAGAATACTTGAGTGTAAGTATACAAACTATACCTCCCACCTGATGGGCATGTTACACAGTATACAAGTGATTGTGTAAGATCATGAATCAAGTAACTCCCATCAAGTGACAACAGTGTTGAAAGCTATCACGTAGTAGAGCTTTAGTCAAAGCATCTGCAACATTATCTCGAGTGTGAAACTTCTCAAGAATAATGCGCTCAGTGGCTAAGCAATCTCTAATGAAGTGATACCTCACCTCAATGTGCTTAGCCTTTGCATGATAGACCAGATTCTTAGCCAAAGCAATGGCACTCTGACTATCACTAAGCAAACGAGGTACATGCTGAGATAAACCCATATCACAAGCAAGACGAGAAAGCCAAAATGCTTCCTTACATGCCTCACTTGTTGCAACATACTTTGCTTCTGTTGTGGAAGCAATTGTACATTCTTGAAGACGATATCTCCAAGAGATAGCACCTCTAGCAAAATGAAAAATGTACCCTGATGTAGACTTATGATTGTCTACACAACCAACATAGTCAGAATCTGTGTAACCAATAATGGATGCTTTCCCTCTACCTAAGCATAAACACTTGTCCTTAGTGCCACTCAGATATCTTAAAATCATCTTCACCGCTTCCCAATGTTACTTTGAAGACCCTAGGCATGTATGTCATATCCTTGACTTATCTAGAAAGTGGTTTGTGGATAACTTCTTTCCCTTTGTATCTTCTTTCAGTTTCCCATATTGCAACTTTACATACCCACAAGTTCACATCTTCTTTCATCCAAGAGGGATCCTCTCAATGCACACTATGCATAGAGGTCATCTCTTCATCCTAATGAAAGACATTCCATTGTAATAGAGCGATATCCCTAAAGGAAAGTTTCTTTATATTTTCTTAGCAGTCGCACTTAAATGTTACAAATATAAGGAACTAGATCCTCAATATTGAACCCTCTGAGTTCTCTCATGAAAGGACATGCTAAAATCCCTTCCATAAATTTTGTCCTTTCCAAATCAACAAATAGCCAAGGTGTGCTCAAATTTGACTCCACACATGAAGAGTATTGTTCATTCCAATAGTCTGAGAGGATGCTCTACATGGCCATCTATTACTTGTAATTTGATCCTTGTGGGTCTCAAGGGAAGTTGGCCCCATTTCTCCCATAGCTCTTTTGTAGCTATGGAAACTCCTAATCTCAAGTCTAGTATAGATTTGGTTGTGTAGTTATTGTAGAGAAAAGACAAAATAGGTGTTTTCTCATCCCCACTATATTCCCCAATTTTATCCAATGGGATTTACTTTACACATGAGCTAGCTTGAGTGGGACTGGTCTTTATGTTTGCTTCTTCATGTGGCTTCACTCATTGGGCTAGCTTGTCCCAAAGATATGGTTTCACTTTCAATAGGTTCTCTAAAGTGAGCATGCATCAAACTCTCGTCCTTCTGAGTTCTTCTATCATTGATGGATTTAGCTCACTAGCCTTAAAGCACCCCTTTCTTATGGTCAGAGCTCTCTTGTATTACATCTTTTCTTTATACTTTCCCATGTATTTAAAAAGAGCATGCACACTCATGGATTTTTGCTCATGAATGTTGAGGTTTTGAGCATCACCATAACAAGATCCTTTTGGATGCTCAACTTGTTGTCCCACAATTATCCCAAGGATAGGGGGTTGGTATGTTGCTCTTTTTTCCATCTAGTTTCATGAATTCTTTTCCAGAGTTCTTGAGGCAAAGCTTCATCCATGTACGATATTGTCTTTTCAATCTCTACTTCTATTTTGGGCACTCAGAGAATATGAGGAGTTTCTTTTAAACATCCCACTTGAAATTGAGGAGGATCCATATGTGCCACTTGTTGTGTGCATTCTAGAATCTTAGTTTTGTACTATCATGGACACTTATTCTAACATAGCTTGAGCAACCTCTATCATTTTCTACAAAAGTCTAATCAATTCCATTCTGGGTCTCCTCTAGGATAGCATTGTTCATGGTGCTCTAAGTTGGGTATAGCAGTTATTCTTGCTTGATAGGCTTTTAAAAATATTTGTAGGTCTTCAAGCATAGGATCTGATGGAATTTATTCTACCTATTGCTTCATGTGATTTCTCCTAATTTCTTCTAGAATGCAGTTTACACCTTGACGATTATGTGTGATTACGAAGACATTCATTAAGCACTTGATTCTTTTCTTGTTCTTTTTGCAAGTTCTCTTGTAAGTCATTCATTCTTTGTATCTATTTCTTCTTTGATTTTATCTTTTCTTGCTTTTTAGGGTTGTGTTCTCTTTTTTTGTGGATTTTGACTCTTATTGGCGGTATTTTCTACTACCCTTGGCTTTAATTCCTCTTCATTTTTATTAAAGGCACTAGAAATTTCAAACTCCATCTAGACTTCCCTATATTTGTCTTGAGATCTAGTCACAACTTGCACCAATATTGACGTTTCATGGTCCATGTAGGTTGCTCCTACAATCTCTAGAATGTTTGTTAGAGTGTTCTTTCCCTTGTTAGGATTTTTAAGGCAATCCCTAAATATAGTCTCTTTTCCATATTGTGGAAAGAATCTACACTCTAGAAGATCACGAATAAAATGGTATCCATTACATTTGTAACAAGTCCCTCTCATTGGTGGCACTCGATTTTGCCTCATAGGAGGTCTAATAGTGGTATACCACACATTAGAATAATTTTCCTCTTACCCTTGATTCAAGTTAGAATTATGGCATGGGGCATCATAAGAAGAAAAGCATTCATTTGTGGCTCTTCTTGATAGTATTTATCTTCTTAGAAGTTCTAAAATTTTCTAAAAGAGTGCAAAAGTTCAATATGCTCACTTTGAACAAAAAATGCACTCAATCGCTACAAGTAAAAACTCTACCCCTAATGAGTGTTTGGCTCATAACTTGAGTTAGAAATACTTAATTGATGCAATTCAACTTAGGATGTGTAAGTTAAGGATCTCCACAGCTTTGTAGTAGAGCGAAAAAGCTCAATCCACTCATCTTGACACATTCAATCGCCACAAGTAAAAAGTCTACTTTTGATCAGTGTTTGACTCATAACTTGAGTTAAAAATATCCAATTGACATGATTCGATTTGGATTGTGCAGATTTCCATAAGCTCTAGAATTTGTGCAAGAGTACACGAGCTCAATTTGCTCATCTCGATTTAGAAAACACGCTCAATTTTCACGACTAAAAGCTCAATTTTGTTCATAACTTAAGCTACAAATATCGCATCCATGCGATTTAACTTGGGTTACATAGCTTCTTGAAAGATATAGAACTTTGTAAAAAAGTAAAAAAGGGTTAGTTTTTTGCATCTTTTTAATATGAATTTTGGTTTGGAAACGATGTGCACACACATATATTACCCCTCTTGAAGATTTGCAACGAGTTTCTTATGTATTTTGTACATGCATTTGAGATCATGTAAAACATTAGGCTAATGAATGTCATTCAAAAGTCATATTTCATCCGTGGGAATTCAACACATACCCCATAGTCATACATGCAAAATTTCTCAAGTGGTGAGTCTGAATCTAGTTGGGATCACATGGTGGATTTAGAGGATAAACATACACACCCCATGAATGATAATGAGGTAGGACCATCTAGTAGAGACTATCAAACAATCTTAGAGTTCCATAAGTTCAATGTCCATCATATGGGTATCTATCTAGATGATCTCAGACACCGATTAGTTAGGCTTAAAAACCCTAACTACCTACCATTGCTCAACACTCGATAGTTAAATTTTATAATGACCTCTACGAGGATAAAGAGGGAACTATTTGCCTTCTCACACCATATTTTGAACATACTGATGAGAAGGGTGAGTAATAATTTTGGACGGCATGGGCAACAAAGGCATACCTAAAATCCCACCCAGACCAAGCATTTCCAGATCATGAGTAGGATAATTGAGTTCATGTTTTCTTAACTTTTTGGATTCATATGCAACCATCCTGCCATCATTTGAAAGAACACATCCTATTTGACTACCACTTGCATCACATGCAACCACAAAAGGATTTCCCATCTCTAGTATTTTCAAATAAGAATTTTCAATGATTCAAATTATTTTTTATAGGCTTCACTCCATACCAATCTTGCATTCTTTTTAGTATGTGAGGGGATTATCTATCTTAGGGAAATCCTTAATATATGCTCTTTCATGTTGCACCAATCCTAAAAAACTTCTAACATCCCTTACAGTTTTAGGAATTGGCCGATCAACTATTGTTTTCACTTTATCTTGGTTTATATGAATTCTCTCTTTAGATATGACTCTTCCTAGATACACAGTTTTATCGTTATCAAAGAAACACTTACTCTTCTTTCCATACAATTTGTGTTTTCTAAGAGTTTGCAAATTCTTCTTAAGATGTACAACATGCTCACAATCATCTTTAAAGTGTACAAATATAAGATCAAGAAATACTAAGATGAGTTCATCAAGGTAATCCTATAAAATATTGTTCATCAAGCACATGAATGTGGAAGGAGAGTTTGTTAATCCAAAAGGTAAAATTGTAAAATTGTAGTGGCCATAACGTGTTCAAAAAGTTACCTTTGGTATATCTTCTATTTTGATCCTAATTTGGTGATATCAAGATCTTACGTCGATCTTAGTGAATAGAGTCACTCGGCTTGATTGACCTAATAAGTCATCTATGTGAGGGAGTTGTTACTTATTTTTAATTGTTCTTTTATTCAACCCCCTATATCTTTGATCTTCCTCATGTGGACAACTTGAAAGATAAAAAGCAATTCATACTATGCAAATCAATAAAAATTTTGATTTTATATGTAGAAATCATACCCAAACTCGTAATTACCGAAGCCCTTAGGAAAGAATAATCACCATGCAACGTAAAGTAGGGTTAGGTCACTCACCTCCATCATCTACTTTGTCGATTGTTGCACCTTCCTCAATGATATTTAAATTATGCAGGCTAAAAGAATGCCTTGTTTAGGAATTCATATGTCCAATGCCCTTGCTCCTGCAAAGAAAACACAAACTGAGTCTTTTTGCCTTAGGGTCGTACTGTCAATGGATCCCAACCTTTACCTTGGAATCCTCCCTTAATTATCAAAGATCAAAGAAATCCTCTAGCTCTTCAATCCACGCCTCCATATCTTCTCCACTCTTCTTCTCACCATCGAAATCCTTCAATTTTGCCTCTTTGAAGACTTGGTTGAGGGCAAACTCATCAGCCTCTATATCTTCATAATCATGTTTTTGTCTTCCTCTATGCACACTAGATGTTCCGTCGCCTTCATCAACTTCATTGTTCACCTCCACAAACAACTTGTGGTGCCTTTGGTTGCTTTCGCCATCTTCCTTTGCATAACTCTTCAAGACGCTTCTGAATCAGCTCCTTTTACTCACGAATCTTTTGTGTCAAACCTTCTATCATTGTCAAGGATTGATTCCTTTGTGATACCACTTGTAGCATTTCCTCAGTCACAAGTTATCACCAATCACAAGCTTCTAATCACTCAATAATAGTAGAAGAGAAAGAGTAGACAAGATATGACCCAGAGAAAGAGTTGTTCTTGTATTATAGATTTGATTCAATCGATATAAAAGCTCTCGAAAATAGCTTCCTCATGAATCCTCGACCTCGCAACCACCCACGACCTATCACAATTACATTCGCACTCACACTCTTAATCTCACTCTCACTCGCGATCTCAATCACAAGGTAAATCTCTAATTTTTGGCCTCTTTTTGCACGATGTAGCAAATCTTCTTCAAAACAGATTTGATAGCCCCCAAAAGAAGTATGTGATCCACCAAATTGAGCAAAAGTTGGCTCTCCTCATGTTGCATGCAAAACTTTTGCTAAAGCATGCATTTGTAGTATTTAAGTGCTTTCTTTAGTGGTATGTGTCAAAAGTAAAAGAAAAACAACGAAAAGACATATCCAAAGACATCCATAAGTGTGCATGACAATATGTATGCATCAGAACCACGGATTCCAATAGAAATAGAGAATTCCACTTTTTTTTAAGTGTTGGAAAAATACACACTTTTTTGGGCCCTATAACTCAAAAATAATGTGAAATTCCACAATGCTTGTGAGAGACAAAAATGTTCAGCTCTACAATCTGCACAATAGTGATAGAGATACCCTAGGTTCAAATCCACCTCCAAATATCACCGTTGAGCCTTGCAAGTTTATAAATTCTAGAGAGAGAATAAAATCAAGGCATTATCTTACAATGAACTAAATGTAGAGCCAAAAACGAGATACTTAAAACATGATTCACAAAATCTTCACAGAGACAATTTTATTCTCTTATGCATGCTCTACTTTTCTCTCATACAACATTTCTCCCAATTATTTCATCTTCACAATCAATTTTGAACTAGAAAACGTGATTTATAAAGTGACCTAATTATTCATTCTAAATATTATCCCAATGTAACCCAAAGTTAAAAATGAATTATTTCACTATCAAAAGACCTATTACAATTCCTCCCCCATTTTAAGAACTTTGTCCTTAGAGTTGGAAAGAAGGACAATGTGCCAGAAAATCATCTCTAAGTTCACCCAAGTCAAACCGTCAACTGGATATGTGTGCCATTATAGCAAACTCTATGCTATAGATCTATTTCTAAGTAATATTCCCCTCCTATCTAATACTATTTCAGGTCAAAGCTCAAAAGAGAGATTCTCTTTCAACTTATAGTTGTCTTGCAAACCATGAGTAACATTTGGTATATATCTTTTAAGTAAGCTAACATGGAATACAGGATGCACATTTAAATGTTCAAGCAATTCCAACAAATAAGCAATAGATCCAAAATTTTCAAAACTTTAAAACAACCTGCGCATCGTGGAGAAAGTCTATGATCCTTACCTAGCAACAAGTTAGATCGGTGAGGACTGATTTTACAAAATACCATGTCATCTCTTTGAAATTCAAGTGATCTTTGCTTCAAATCATAGAATTTCTTTTGCCTTTTGTGAGCTTATTTTATGTGTTGCTTAATCAAACATTTCTTTAAATACTTCTACTTCATTTGGAAAACCAGAATACGAAGGTGGAGTCAAACAATTATAACCATACATAGCCTCAAACGGAGTCATTTTTATAGATGCATGATGTTGAAGCTCAAGGTCAAAGACAAAGCATGGAAGTGCATCAAGGAAGTGGACACACAAGAATAAGGAGCAAGTAGGGAGCTCCAAGAAGCACTTGTCAAATTTTCAGAACAAATCCCTAAAAGAATAGTGATTTTCATCACTAAAAACCATTGTAAATATCGTTTTCCATTTTTGTAACTCCATTTTGTTCAAGTCGAGGATTCCTCGAGCTTGAGGAGTATTAGAACTACCATCCTACCAATTTGCATAATTTTTAGACTCCGTTTGAGCCCCAAATAAGCCCTGGAACCTATTTTTTAACTAGGCCGGACACTAGTTCTGGACAGGGCCAAAACCACTCAAGAAAACTATAAAAAGGGCTGGAGAGCTCATTTTTGAGGTTGGCTTGTTGTAGATTTCAGCTTTGTAAGAGAGCTCTTGTGCAATCGAAGATCTTCCATTGTTCCACTCCTTGCTCTTACCTTGTGTGCGTGTGTGTGTATGTGTGTGCATGCTTGTGTGCTTTCACTCACGTACTTGTGCCATCACTTGCTCGCGGTCTTCATACCGGTCCTCACGTCTCCACGGATTGACATTTATGAGGTGTATCTCCTCATGTTGGTACTCACCATTGTGCTAGAGTAACACCAAATTTGGCGCCGTTGCCGGGGAGAGAGCTTGGAGGACAAGCGTGTGACGGTAAGACGTAGAGTAGCGACGTTGGAAGGTAAAAAAATCATCATTTTCAGTTCAGTTTCTGAGTTTTTCTTCCCCTTCATCTTCATCATCATCACCATCTCCACCCACTTTCATCATCTCAGATTTTTCCATTTTTTTAGAGTGCATTCACCTCGTTTTTCACTTGTGGTTGTGAGAAAGAGCTTTAGAGAGGGTGCAGAACTGAAACGCTGAAGAAATAGTACCAAAATAGTCGAAAATTGAGTGAACAGCCCCGAACGTGACAAAACCTGCGCCAAGTATCGTGAGTGCAATATCGTGGGTTTGAAGGAAGATTTGGCACCTACAGACACATAGGAGTGACAAGGAGGACACAAGGTACTCATATTTGCAAAAATTTTTGAATTTGGACTCCAAAAAATCCAAGTATCGTGTTTCTCCCGCGGTTGAGGTATCGCGATACTTGACAAGTATCGTGTATCGTGTTTCTCCCGCGGTTGAGGTATCGCGATACCTGACAAGTATCGTGGTCTCCTGTGGTTGAGTATCGTGATACCTGACCTGACCAAGTATCGTGTATCGTGAGACCCCTGATCGTGATACTTCCCAAGTGTCGTGTATCGTTTAGTTGAGATATCGTGTATCGTGGCAAGGCAAGTATCGAGTATCGCCTACTTCAAGTATCGCAATACATACCAAGTATCGAGTATCGCCTACTTCAAGTATCGTGATACATACCAAGTGTCGAGTATCACCTATTTTTGAAGCACTCCCAGAGAGGTCCTGTTTCCTTGTTTTAACCCCCAGAACCCTGAACTGGCATAACTTTCTCATACGAAATCCGTTTGCTGTGATTTTGGTTTTGTTGGAAAGCTCATGGGGAGTACTACCAAAACTTCCACTGGTTATGGTAAAATTAATACCAGAATTATTAGATAGGGTATTTTGAAGTTGACCCTCAGGGAAACTAGAAAACCAAGGAGTTCCAAAGGATATTGAGCAATATAAGAGGAATGTGGGACTAGAAGCCAAGGCTTATGAACTTGAGATCTGGTAGACACTTAGGCAAGGATAGACAAAGCATTAGATCATCTGAGGCTAGTGTCAACCATACAGCCAAGTCTTGGGCTCAACAGCTTATGGTTATCCTTACACACTAAGTTCAGAAACCAGTGACTCAGAAATGTCCTTTAGCATGGAAAGACCTACGCATAGCTCAGGCACTGCCTATTTACAAACACCAGAAGGGATTCCTCAAGATAACAAAAGCATAGAACTATTCTTGAATAGAGAAACAGAGGAAGCCTTTTGGAGATTTAGGACAGATCAACCTAGCCCAGTAGTCACCATCTATGAATTCAAGGATCCAGAGACACTAGGGAAAGTTGTCTATCTAGATCACACATCTCAGAAATTGTTCTTGGTATCAGATCATGACAGACATGCTTACACTTGGCAAGGTGAATCAATTTTCCCTCCACCAAGATCTAATGTTTCCCAGGGCCTCCAAGGAGCTGGATCATCCAAGGCTCATGAAACCCAAAGGGAAAGAACTAGAGAGAGACCGGAGGTAAGCTTTGCAGACACTGTGGGTAGAGATAGATCAGGATATGGAATGGAAAGACCTGAAAGGGAGAGACATAGAGTACATAGGCATCAAAGAGATGAGCATGATTTTCCATTGCCTAGACCACGAGAACACTCAAGAACCCTTAGACCCTCTCAAGTGGTTAAGACAATGAAGAACTACTTTGATGGGTCAGGAGATCCTTATGATCATGTGGCTGAGTTCAAACAAGTGTTAAGAGCTGAACAAGTCGAGGACTTGTTCACCTAGTTTGAGGCATTTGGTTTGACTCTTAAAGGTACTGCCTTAGCTTGGTTCCAACCCCTAAATAGTCGCAACTATTGAGACATAGGCCAACTGCTAGAAGAATTCATTGTAGAGTTTTCCAAGAGTGGTATCAGGCATAACACATCATCCTTGATCCACAACTTTAAGCAGACACCCCAAGAAACAGTGCGACTTGCAGGAAGAAGGTTTAGACAGTACTTGGAAAGATGCCTTGCACCGGAATTGCCCACACCAGCCAAACAAGTGGCCTTGTTTTTAGATGGCTTACTAAGCACAAAGTTAAGGTCATATGTGTACTTGAAAGAGGCTAGATCCATAGAAGAGTGTGTGCGGATATGCATTGACATAGAGGACAACTTGGGTGAGGAGTTAGGACTATCCAAACTCTATAAGGACTCTGACAGTTCTACTAGTCATACATCGAGAACCTCCAATGAGATAGATGAGATAGCTGAGCAAGTTGCCAAGAAGCTAGGAGTTCAAAATAGACCAATGCCAAGGGTCACCCCATTGAAGCGATGCTATACATGCGGAGGCGACCACATGGCTAATGTTTGCCCAATGATGACTCAGCCCCAAGGAAACCCTAATGCTCTATATTGCACTATTGAGAGAAAATACACGAACCATACGGCTCAAGATTGTCCATATAATAGGCAGGCTGTCAGACAAAATTATCAGCAACCTTCAGGGTAGGTATCAGAACCAATACCAACAACCATATTATAGGCCACAACAACAATATCAGACACCTTATAGGCCACAACCAATCCTAGGAAACCAACCACCAGCTCCTGCCAATGTGATCCCAGTTAAATATACGATGGCGGAGGAGAACCCTAATAGAGCATTGGTGCCACTAACCCCGTTGGTCTCAGAAAATGACTCTCATAATCAAGGTTTAGACTACTTCCATGAAGATAGTTCACAAGCTTATTACATAGAGTCACCTGAGCAAAGTGAGACTTCTCCATATCAATATGAGACACCACCAATGGAACAAAATTGGGAGCCAGAATGCTCCAATGTCATGTATACGAATCCAAATCCTAGGCCCCAAGTGAGACAAGTAAGGCCACAAGCCCCTAGAGGACCATGCTTTAGATGTCAGGGCGACCATTTCATTCGTGCATGTCCCCATCAACCAGCACTTGGACAAGGACAAAACATCAATACAAGGCTTTTGTCCTGAATGTGGCAAGGAACATCTTCCTAGAGAATGTCCCAAGAATCCCTCTAGTGTGCCTAAGGTTACACCCATCAATGTGGTAGGCTTAGTGGCGGATTCAAGTTCGAGTAGCAGTAACGTGGCTCCTGTACAGGCGGTTACTAGGGCACAAGCATTAAAACAGGATAAACCGAATGAGCATCCAGAGCCAAGTGACTCAAGAGAGTCTAGTAAGAGGAAACCAAGAACATGGAAGGATACCAGAGAGAAGGCTAATCGCAAGTGGAACAAAAAGATATCCGAACTAGAAGAAAGCCTAAGAGATACCAAAACAAAAATAGAAGACATTGCATCTCAAAGCCCCTCTCATGCCAAACCTCCATCCACACCACCTCATTCCACCCCACCGCCCATTGTAAATAAACCGCAATCAGGGTCTGTTCTGGCAGATCCAACCCCAGAAGGCTTGGACATGATGTTCAAGGCCTATCAGGCTCGTCTTCAAGAAGGGCCAACAGTTGCAAACCTGGACAAGAGTTACCCTAGAGCGGACTTAGAGATTGAACGGATAAAAATGTGCATGAAAATGGTAGAACAAGCTCAAGCTATACTCGAGACTAGTCAAAAGTTCAATCAGACAAACTCTGTCAAACCGGATTTGCATTTCCAGGGCTTACTAGAAAGATTAGAGCAGTTGGTAAACAAACCACAAGTTTCTTTACCTCCACAGGCTCGACCAGTTATTGAAAAAGGAAGCTCACCACCAATGGGAGCTTATGTTCCTAATTCCACGGATGTTGGAATACCTCCTTCAATTCAAAGGTACTCTCAAGAGTTCTTGCGGGAAATACAAGAAGAGAAATGGGCCAAGGAGAAGGGTAATTCCCCTCCTATTCCTGAGATTGATGACCTTCACGATCAATTTCCCCAAGACATTCCATCTATTTACGGAGACCAAGCAGAGCAACAAGAAGATGAAAGATTAGATTTTGAATCTAATTCTTTACAAGAGTTGCCTCATTTCACAGGCCCATGGGAATCTGAATCTCTTCATATCAGAGCTCCCACAATACTGGTAAGAAACGAAGACTCAGTGGTTCCAAGAAACACTGATGTCGTGAACACTAAGGTTCAATGTCATCTCACTGTGGAAGAGCTGCTCAAAGCAAAACCTGAGCTCTGGAATCATGTGAAGGATCAGGTTCCAAAACTTGATTCCACTATGCCAAAGGTACGCTCTAAGCAGAAGGTACCAGAGATACCTCTAGACAAGATAGGAGACATGAGCGAAGGTGAAGAAGGTAATACTTATCTTCCAATCACCTATCAAGGTTACACAACCAAAGCAATTGTAGATTCGGGTGCTGGTGTTGCTATTGCGACCACATCCTTGTGGAAGCGATGGGGCAAACCCACATTGAGACCAACTAGAATGAAGCTTCAAATGGCAGATGGTCATTTTGAAAGACCCTTAGGATTGCTCGAAGGGATAACTCTAACCACTTGTGGTGTAGAGTTTGAACATACATTTGCTATATGTGACTTTGAGAAAAATAATGTCTATGAGATGATCCTAGGAAGACCCTTCCTACGACAACTGCAAATAGTACAGGATTGGGGAACCAACTCCTTGTACTTACAACACTTAGGGGTCACCACCAAGGTCAATTTGAAGGATTACACCTTCAGAGATGTACCACCCCTACAGTGGAATCCTATCCACAAAGCGAAAGAAGATTCTATCTCCGTGCATTCTGGAAGTTCACCTGATCCATCCTGGCTGCATGAAGATACTCACTTTTGGATGTGCAAGGTCGCACAAGAAGAGGAAAAACGCCTAAAAGCAAGAGAAGAAGGAACTCCCCCAGGAGATAGACCAATTAAAGACCCAGCCTATACCCCAATGATATTTCCAGATGAGGAATTTGAGCCTCATGGTTGGGCAGAAATCTTAGCTACCATGGACATTGCAGTCAATGAAGAACAATGGACACCTCATTGTGATGAGGAGGGTTATGATATTTCAGTGTTCATGTGTCAGCCCTTGTTGGAAGAATGTGATTCTAGTGAGGTCATAGAAGAAGAAGAGAATGACGACGATCTAGAATCCATTGTGATGGATACTTACTTTGACTCAGAGGAGCACTATTTAGAAGACATAGGTATGTTGACCCAAAAAGAAGAAGAACCTCTCACAAGTATTAAAACCGTAAATTCAAAGGAAGGAAGTGAAGGAGGTCAAAAGAAAAAGAAAAGAAAAGCAGTGAAACAAGAAGAGGAGGAATCATTGTTTGAAGTACCAGAAAATTTCAAGAAATATGAAGTGGAAGACCGAAAAATTTTGGTATGAATGCCTAAAAAGAGAAGCATATGACAATAAAGAGAAGACCAAAAAAATTGTTGTGACCATTGAAGGAAACAAAGAGCGATGTACGTACATAGGAGACGACCTAAGTGCAAAAGAAGAAGCAGAGCTTGTAGCTCTATTAAGGGAATATAGGGACGTGTTTGCATGGCACTATAGAGACTTGAAGGGAGTAGATCCAAAAATTTGCTCTCATACTATACCCATGATGGCTGAGGCCAAGCCCACCAAACAAAAACCCTACACATATAATGACACTTATGCAGCTAAAATAAAGGAAGAAATTGACAGGTTGATTGAAGCTGGATTCATCTATGAGATTGAGCATACTGAATGGGTGTCCCCCATTGTAGTGGTGCCCAAGAAGAATGGAAAATTGCGAGTGTGCATTAACCTTAAAAAAGTTAATGCCGCTACAATCCGAGATAGTTATCCACTTCCAATCACTGAACATTTATTGGAACGTGTTGCAGGCAAGGAAGTTTATAGCTTCCTTGATGGATTTTCAGGTTACAACCAAGTAGCCATTGCCCCAGAAGATCAACACAAAACAGCTTTTGCCACCGAATGGGGAATCTTTGCATTCCGTGTGATGCCATTTGGGCTCACTAATGCACCTACTACATTCCAGAGGCTCATGTGTCATGTTTTCAAGGAGTTCTTGAGAAAGAGCTTAGAAGTATATGTGGATGATTTATGCGCTCATTCCCAACAGAGAGGATACCACATCCCTGAGCTCAGACAGATCTTCAACAAATGTAGAGAATATCGAGTTTGTTTGAACCCAGAGAAGTGTGTGTTCATGGTACGTCAAGGTAAGATCTTAGGTCATATTGTTTCTAAAAATGAAATATCAACAGATGAAGACAAGGTAAGAGCCATAGCAGAGTTGCCAAGACCAAGGAATGTTAAAGAGGTACAAGCCTTTATGGGCCATTGTGGATATTACCGTAGGTTTATCCACACGTATGCCATCATAGCTAAACCTCTTTATGGGTTGTTGACAAATTTTGAGTGGAACGAGGAATGCGAGAATTCCTTCAATGAGCTGAAAAGACGTTTGTGCACAGCACCAATACTGACCACTCCGGATTGGAGCAAACCCTTTCATGTCCATGTAGATGCTTCCAATCATGCAATAGGATGTGTGCTAGCACAACCCATGGGTGAAGGAAACATAGATTTGCCGATAGCATATGCTAGTAGGCAATTAAATGCGCCTGACAGAGTAATCAAGACCATCCTATTCTCAGGACTTTGGTGGCCCACTCTTCATATGAATGCCCAAACCTATGTGAAGAAATGTGACACATGTCATCGATCACAATATCCGATCAGAAAAGATGAGATGCCTTTGAGGCCAATGATGGGAGGACGCGCATTCTCGAAATGGGGTATAGACTTTGTTGGTCCTATTAACCCCCCAGCTAGAAACTCCCATGCGGAATACATTATTGTAGCCACAGATTACCTTACAAAGTGGGTAGAAGTAAAAGCCACAACAAAGAATGATGCTCAAACAACGGCTAAGTTCTTATTCGAAAACGTGTTCACTAGATATGGATTACCAATAGAGTTGGTCAGTGATAGAGGTACGCACTTCTTGAACGAGGTCATTGAAAACCTCCTTCAAGAATTCATGGTGATACATAAGAAGTCTGCCCCCTATCACCCACAAGCTAACGGACAAGCCAAGAGCACGAATAAGATCCTATGTAATGTATTGACAAAACTCGTAAACAATAAACGCTCTGATTGGGACAAATAGCTTCATCATGCTGTTTGGGCTTACCGAGTTGCGTACAAAACAGTACTCAATGCCACCCCATTTCAGATGGTCTTCGGACAGAATGTTGTGCTACCATTAGATTTCCTAATCCCAGCCTTGAAAATAGCACAAGAGCATGAGTGGAACGGACATGAGTTGTCCTCCAGGATCTTTGATTTAGAACGTTTAGGTGAGACGAGGCTACGAGCGGCAGCTGGCATCTATGCGGCAAAGAAAAGGCAAAAGGCATACTTTGATGCCCATGTAAAGGATAAAGGATTGAAAGAAGGAGATCTAGTGCTGGTTTATATGCTAAAGCAACATGCCCGCAAATTAGAGAAACGAGGATATGGACCCATGATCATTAATAGAATCTCCACCAGTGGTGCAGTTCAATTGGCCACTTTAGAAGGTGATATCTTGCTGAACTATATAAGTGGCTGTCGAGTCAAGTTATATCAAGAACCTCTTACAGAGGATATGCTAATGAAACTCAACACTGCTAAGAAGCGAAAAGAAGAGGAGTTGAGGGTTAGAGAAGAAGCACAAGCAGAGGCTAGAGAGCGCATCAAAAGAAATAAGCAAAATATCACATGGACATGTGCCAAAAATTGGACCTAACTACTTCTCGAATAATTGATCGACGCCCCTTTGTGACCATAGAGGTAGGACAAGGAAAGAGTGTAAGGACTATGAGAGCATTGGTTGACTCAGGTGAAGCAACTAGTGCAGTTAGACTTTCATACTGCCAAGACGTGCAAGTGGACATCAAGCCCGTAGAAGCATATCTCATAGGATTGGGAGGTGTGGAAACCCCTTGTTTGGGCGAGGTGGAATTTCCCATCTACCTTCAAGATGTTCCAATAAAAGTCAAAATGCTAGTGTGTCACGATGCGGACCTTACAGAGCCACTTGTCCTAGGTCAAGATTGGACTAATGACCATGCAGTCAACTTGAACCTAAGAAGTCAACTTCTTCAAGTTTGGGTACATGAACAATGCATTACATTAGAATTAGACAACTGCATGCTCACAGATCATGGCACCACACATCCTCTCAGTTCCTCTAAGACCAATCTTCATGAACAAGATGTTGTGTGTGTCAAAAGCTCTATGACCCAGAAGGACTCGATCACGAAGGAAAAGACTCAAAGGCAAGCTGACTCCTCTTGTCTGAAGACTAATGTCGTCGCAACCAATCAACCGAAAAGGCAAGTGAATCGGTACATGACAAGCACTATACCAAATCGACTAAGAGAAATCAAGAACAAAGTAGCTCCGAGCATGAAGCAGATCTGGGTAAAGAAAGGAGAGCAACCATCTATGTTGCCCCAAAGATTCCCACCCAACCAGATCGACCATGACAAAAGAAGGACCAAGCACCTATGACATGCTCAAGCACGAAGAACCCAACAAATTTGGGTAGCGAAGCTATCAATGAAGGCCGACCACAATCAGGTACAAATTTGGGTGCCTAAGAAATTAACTCCAACTCAACAAGGGCGATTACAGATGTGGGTGCCCAAGGCGCTTTTACACATGCAAAGGCCTATGCTCCCCACCATGCAAAAGGTCTCAACAAAGAAGCCAAGGAGAGAAAAGGGTAAGAACAAAGCACAAAGACCAAAAGAAGATCAACTCAACCCTTCTGCAAAAGTAAGCACGCAATCATCAAGGATATGGGGTTGGAAGCCAAAAGCACCAGCAACATCCACAGAACCAAAGAGCCAACCACACTGGACACCAAAGTTTGGAAAGCATCCAAAGATGAAGTGGCCTGAGGTGATCTCTATAGGACCAAATCCTATTCTAAAATGGGTTCCAATCAAGAGGATTACATCATTTCGAGATCCAATCGACACCTCCAATCAAAGGATACATCAAGTATGCAAGTAACATCAAAAGCCTCGACCAACAGCAACCATGTGCCGTCTTTTGCACCATTCAGGTCATGCATTTCCAAAGTATGCATCAATATAGGGCCACCTTACATGGCCGTGCATAGACACAATTGAGAAATCCCAGGCACATGAGACACAATTTTCACATGTAAAATATTTTATTGATACTAACCTCTTTCTTCTTGTTTGATGCCATCGTATGCACCAACCGAAAAAAAAAAAAAAAAGAGAGAACGAAAAGAAAAGAAGAGGACTATGTGCTTGAAAATGCTCATCAGTGAACTATCAGCAAGGACATCCATCAACAAAAAAGACAAGCCGATGGTCAAACACCATGATGGAACTACAACACGAAGAGATGAAGATCAACGGACCTTTCACCATGGTAAGACGCATATGTTTCAACAACACTATAACCATGATAGATTAGGAAACCTCTTCGTCAGCATACCCTTGAGCACTTAGCTCAAGACCCAATCTCTTGCACCATACTTCTTGCCATGCATTTTCCAAGTATGCATACGTAGGGCCACATTACAAGGCCATGCACAAGGCACATATTTTGTTCAACCCCTGCACTAATGCACTTACCCATCATACATTATGGGTTACAAGTACTTGGCATGAAAACTATGAAAGCCATCTTTGGAAAAATTAGAGGACATCAGGGTGACCACTACAAGAGCAAGGAAGCCATCCACCACCGAGAGTTGCTCATAATCATCATTGACCACTTGCTTTGAGCAACTATCAGTTTTGGACAGCTCACAATCACACCATCAAGATGGAATACAAGGAAGATGTACATACAAAGGGACTACAAATTGCAAGAGCTAGCTGTGGCAAAGTGAAGAACCAGATAAACAACCAGGCTACATTGGGAAGATGGATCGCTCCTATTGGACGTAAAGGACACTACCTCTCAACGTACTACATGGAACAACCACTACAACAAGGGTCTGTCAGGGACGACAGACTCAAGAGGGGGGGGAGTGTTGAAGTTCAAGGTCAAAGACAAAGCATGGAAGTGCATCAAGGAAGTGGACACACAAGAATAAGGAGCAAGTAGGGAGCTCCAAGAAGCACTTGTCAAATTTTCAGAACAAATCCCTATAAAAATAGTGATTTTCATCACTAAAAACCATTGTAAATATCGTTTTCCATTTTTGTAACTCCATTTTGTCCAAGCCGAGGATTCCTCGAGCTTAAGGAGTATGAGAACTACCATCCTACCAATTTCCATAATTTTTAGACTCCGTTTGAGCCCCAAATAAGCCCTGGAACCTATTTTTTAACTAAGCCGGACACTAGGTCTGGACAGGGCCAAAACCACTCAAGAAAACTATAAAAAGGGCTGGAGAGCTCATTTTTGAGGTTGGCTTGTTGTAGATTTCAGCTTTGTAAGAGAGCTCTTGTGCAATCAAAGATCTTCCATTGTTCCACTCCTTGCTCTTCCCTTGTGCGCGTGTGTGTGTATGTGTGTGCATGCTTGTGTGCTTTCACTCACGCACTTGTGCCATCACTTGCTCGCGGTCTTCATACCAGTCCTCACGTTTCCACGGATTGACATTTATGAGGTGTATCTCCTCATGTTGGTACTCACCATTGTGCTAGAGTAACACATGCCATGCACTATTGTATGCACACTTGACTAAGGGCAAATATTCACTCCAATTATCCTTCTTTTCATTCACATACATATGCAACATATCTTCAAGTACTAGATTGACCCTCTCTGTTTCCCCATCATTTTGTGGAATGAAAGCTATACTCATACAAAGTTGAGTGCCAATCGATTCAAATGTTGCTTTCTAGTAGGTATGAACCTAGAGTCTCTATCAAAAATCAAGTTCTTAGGCATCGCATGTAGTCAAAAATTTTATGTTACAAATAGTTTAGCAACATTTAAGGCAATGTTCATCTTTTTCATAGGAAAGAAATGTGCCATCTTGGTAAGTTGATCAACTACTACAAATATGGTATCATGTTTACTTCTAGTCGTGGTCAATTCAGTGATGAATTCCATTGAGATAGACTCCCACCTTTGATTTAGAACATCCAAAGGTTGTGGCTTTCCAGGCATTCTCTTAGACTTAGATTTCACCTAACGGCACTTTAAACATTCACTAACATATTTTCTAATATCCCACTTCATACATAGCCCGAAGTAAGAATATTTTGTTTGAACATAGGTGCTTGACTAGCCTGGATGTGCAAAAAAAAGGTGCATCATGACAATCATGTAATGTTTGAAGTTTCAATGGATACTCAAAAGATATGCATAATTGTTAAAATATAAAGATCCATTCTTCAAATGAAATTTTTCTTGATACATCGATCCCTTCTTTGCATGCAAAAAGTTCAAGATAGGTCCATAAAAAGAGTCATGTTTCAATTCTTCTTGAATTTGATTGAGAAAATCAAAATTTATTATAGAAAGGAAATTACATAAATTTTTTGACTCAATGCATTAACAACCTTATTTTCATTACCAGTCAATACTTAATGTCAAAATCATACTCACTTAATAATTCAATCCAATGTGTTTGCATTTTGTTAAGCAATGGTTGTGTGAAAACTTATTTTAGACTCTCATGATCTGTTTTCAATTCAACCTTGACCCCTAATAGTAGATGTCTCCAATGCTTAAGTGCATGTAGAAAAGCAAGCATTTCTAGATGATGAGTAGGATAATTAAGGTCATGTTTTCTTAATTTTGAATTCATATGCAATCACCCTACCATCCTGTGAAAGAATACATCCTATTTGACTAGCACTTGCATCACATGCAACCACAAAAGGCTTTCCTATTTCTGGTATTTTCAAAACACAAATTTCAATGACTTTTTTTCATTGATTCAAATTATTTTTGGCAGGCTTCACTTCACACAAATTGTGCATGCTTTTTAGTCAACTCTATGAGGGGATGAGCTATCTTAGAGAAGTACTTATTATATGATCTTTCATATTGCACCAAACCTAAAAAACTTCTAACATCCCTTACAATTTTAGGAATTGGCCAATCAACTATTATTTCCACTTTATTCTAGTTTATATGAATTCCCTCTTTAGATATGAATCTTCCTAGATACACAAGTTTATCCTTAGCAAAGAGACACTTAATCTTCTTTCAATACAATTTGTGTTCTCTAAGAGTTTGCAAAGTCTTCTTAAGATGTACAACATGCTCACAATCATTTTTTAGTATGCAAATATATCATCAAAAAATACTAAGATGAATTCATCAAATTAATCATGGAAAATACTGCTCATCAAGCACATGAATGTGGAAGGACCGTTTGTTAATCCAAAAGGTAAAATCATAAACCATAATGTGTTCAAAAAGGTCTCTTGGGTATATCTTTTATTTTTATCCTAATTTGGTGATATTATGATCTTAAGTCAATGTTAATGAATATAGTGGATCCACTTAATTGACCTAATAAGTCGTCTATGTGAGGGAGTGGGTACTTATTTTAAATTGTTCTTTTATTCAACCCTTCATATTCAATACATAATCGATAAGAGCATTCTTTCTTCTTATGAAATAAAACAACTGCTCCCAAAGGTGAAACACTCAGTCTTATCAAGCCTTTCTTCAAAAGATCAACTAATTTAATCTTAAGCTCTTTTAATTCATCTATGTTCAATCTATAGGGTGCTCTAGAACATGGTTCAGTCCTCAAAAACAGGTCAATGGTGTGGTCAATCTGCCTAGGTGGACGTATACCAAGGCGATCTTCCAAAAATACATCTCCAAATTCTTTCAAAGATTTTCTACTGATTTCAAAAATATTTTCATCATGATCTTCCTCGTGCAGATTGTTCACATACACTACAAATGTTCCACAGCCATCACGTATACCTCTAACTATCTACATAGTAGAAATGAGAAATGGCTTAGGATTAAGCATGCCACCTAGAATGTGGATAGATTCATCATCTAAACTTAAAGTGATTGTTCTATGTTGGCAATCAATTGTTGCAGAATTTTGAACTAACCATTCCATGCCTATAATTGCATCACTATGTTTCATTTTAGTCACATCAAAACTCCCAAAAGAACTCCTATTAGAAAAAGTAAATGTAAGCTTTTCAATGTATCCTTTCGTATAGTGTAGTCATCCATTGGCCATCTCCATAGGTCTTGTTATCTTCATATTTAGGGGTGTTCCTAAATTTTGTATGATTTTGAAAGATAGATACTACTTTAATCGATCAAAATTTTGATTTTATGCATAGAAATCATACCCAAAATCGTAACTATAGAAGACCTTGGGAAAGAACTTGCCACCATGCAACGTAAAGGAGAGTTAGGGCACTTACCTCCATCATCTACTTTATCAATTGTTGCACCTTCCTCAATGATGCTTATCACCTTAGATTATGTAGGCCGAAACATTGCCTTGTTCGAACATTCATATGTCCGATGCCCTTGCTCCTTGCAACGAAAACATAAACCGAGTCTTTTTGCTTGCTCGGTAAAACCAGGTTTTTGCTATCAATGGATGGGTTGATGTTGTCGAAACAAACATATTTCAGGTCAGGTTGACTTGTCGTGAAGGGCTCAGTTGGGTGGATGCGAGTGTTCCAAACAGACAGTACATGCAAGGTGCTTTGGGCAACTTAGGAGGTAGAGTTCAAATATAGATACTCACAGATAGACATATGAGCTTATGGAAATTAATCAAATCACTTACACAATTCATCATCATAAAAGAGAATAGAAAAGTTCAGTGAAATAGGTGAAATACATCATATGGGAGATTGGAAACTTAGAGAGATATTCATCATCATGTGAAAAGTATAAATAGCAGAGATATGTGAGATGGAGATAATGGATTTATCAAAGATCATATGAGATTTGGGAATAGAAAAGATAGGCAAGATTGAGATAGAAGTGATCAATGAAAATTAGAAGAGATAAGTGTGGTGGGAATCAAAAGGGAAGAGGTAGGGAAACATTGGAAATAAGAGAAATTGATTCGTACTTATAAGCGTTCATAAAGATTCTAATGAACATAATAAAAGATGCAAGTCACCAATTCATAATTTGGGCATTCAGTTTATGCACGTTGATGGTGGAATGGCTCTGTGTCAAACAAAATATATTGACACATTATTGCAGCGTTTTGGCCTTGAAGATTGTAAGCCTATCGCCACTCCTATGGAGATAGGTTTACGATTGAGTCTTCATGATGCTGAGATGCATTTGATGCTGTTCTCTATCAGCAGGCTCTTGGATGCTTGATTTACTTATGCATTACTCGGCCATATATTCAGTTTGTTGTCTCACAGATGAGGAGGTTTATGCATTGCCCAGGAGTCACGCATTGGAAGGCAGTTAAGTGCATCTTTCGCTACTTGAGTGGTACTCGGCTACTTGCATTGTTTTATCCCAAGGGGGGATCACTACCGCCAGATTTGCATGCTTTTTCTGACTCAGATTGGGCTGGTTGCTATGACACTCGTGTGTCCACCAGTGGTTTTTGCTTCATGCTTGGTAGCTCATGTATATCTTGGTTGAGCAAGAAGCAGCCTACTGTGGCCACTTCAAGTTGTGAGGCTGAGTATAGGGCAGCTTTCATAGCTACCGTTGAGTGTGTGTGGCTCAGATGCCTTATGGCTGATTTGGGTGTTGGTCAGTCTTCTGCCACCACCATCTTCACTGACAGTCAGAGCGCATTGGCAGTTGCGAGGAACCCTGTGTTCCATGCTCGCACGAAGCACATTGAGGTGCATTATCATTATGTCAGGGAGAGGTTCTCTGCTGGGGAGATCAGCTTGGCATATGTGCCCACGCAAGAGAACATTGCAGACCTTTTCACGAAGGCTCTGCCTAGGGAGAAGTTTGAAGCTTTCCGCAAAGCTTTGGGCTTACTTCCTTTTGTGGAGTGATTTCCACATAGCTTGGCACTTCCTTATACATGAGTGCCAGCTCCTTGTTCACCGCATCACTCCCAGGGGGGATTTGTTGGTATATTTAGGTAGTGATGTGTGTGAACACACTAGGACTGCCGGGGCACTTTTTTCCCTCTTTAGGAGGTTTTTTTCCCCCGGCTTGTATTTACGCCTATTGCCCTAATGGGCTACTTATCTTTGTACATTCTCTAGTAATACATTCAGTATTGTGTGTTGTGCTCCAAGCTTCTTCTTCTTCCTTGTGTTGTTCGCGTGCTTCTGCAGACGTCTAACTCCAACAAAACTAGCACCTTCTTTCTTCAAGTAGATAACAAATCCTCCAAATACTCCAACTTCAACACAAGCAAATCTTCAGTCCACCCTAATTCTTAAAGCAATAAGCCCTCTCAAGATCCTTTAGGGTTGTGTTTATAATGATCTTTAAGCCTTATTTTATAGCCATATGAAGTTTTGGAAAAAGTTTTTTTAATAAAAGCTACAAAAATCCCAAAAGCAACTTTTGTGAATGTTAATGAGGCACGCTAGATTTGAACTCAAGTCGAGTTTTTTTGAAAGGTTTTGTCTTAGCCAAGGTGCCCACGTAAGTTCTTGAGAATCTACTAGAAGTTATATAATATGGTGTAGTTATTTGAAGATTTGTGGCCTATTTTGACATGGTTTTCAACAATCTTCTCTTAAATCTTATAGTGGTACAAGTTTACAAAAATTTTTTTAACATTATTTGGCTTTGGTAAAATATCAAAATATATGAACTAGAAAATGAATTCTTATGTAAATTTAGATGCAAAAGTTGTGTCGAGATGAAATCTCTATGACATTCACTCGTACTAAACCTGCACATCATTCTTGATGGGCCAATCCTAAAAATGTGCTTAAAAAAATATGATGGCATTTCATGGGAACATTGAATCAATTTGTCAAGTGCCTAGGACAATAAGTAAAGTGCCTTTGCAAGGCCATATGATGTAGCCCTATCAATTGCATAATTTGAAAATGCATGGTCAAAATTATGGTGCAAAAGTTAAAGTGATTGGCATTTGATGAGAAAGCATGTGCATTCGCTTTCATACATTTCATGTGCATATACATAAGTCCTTTTTATCACTCATAGTACATAGGTAAAGCTCAAAATGTGCCTTGATGCAAGTCATGTAATGAGACTCTAATATGCATACTTTTAGGTGCATGTTCAAACGCTCATGGTGCAAAATGAGGGTAAGTGGTTTTTCGATGATGAGGTTAAAATAGAATTCAAATTTGTTTTTGATGTTTTCTATAAGAGAAAATGGATATGCATTTATGAGGATTCAAAACAGTGTATATGAACGTCTTTTCATGCTTACTCTAAGTGTAAAATATACTCATGATGGTGGAAAAGTTTGAAAAAAATCTCATGTTCAACATTCTCATCTCTCTTATCACTCAAATCATTCTCAATATCATCACTCCATCATTGTCAAAGGTAGATTTTAAAGTAGTTTTTAAGCTCTGACTTGTCTTATGAAAACATAAAAGATTAGTACTGAAAAACATGCTTTACATTTCATCCTCACTACAATTTCTCTCATAGAATCATATCATATCTTTGGATCTTCTTCATCTTCATTGTCAGCACATGTTCGTAATGGATCATCTTCAAAATTTTATTTTCTACATAGATAAACGTTTAGAAGATTTTGATGAATTTTTCATATTTTGTGTAATTGTTTGATAACATCTTCATTCATTTGTTTTTACTTTTCTTTAACTTGTTGTTCATTGTTTGTGCTGATATATTTAGGTAGTGATGTGTGTGAACACACTAGGACCGCCGGGGCATTTTTTCCCTCTTTAGGAGGTTTTTTTCCCCCGGCTTGTATATATGCCTATTGCCCTAATGGGCTACTTATCTTTGTACATTCTCTAGTAATACATTCAGTATTGTGTGTTGTGCTCCAAGCTTCTTCTTCTTCCTTATGTTGTTCGCGTGCTTTCGCAGACGTCTAACTCCAACAATTGGTATCAAAGTAGGTCGTCGCTTCATCTAGGGGGCCGTCAACACTCCTTCGTTTGCAGTCTCAGATTCGCACGAAATTTGGTGAGCATACTCAGGGTGTTTCCGAGATCTGAGCTCGTTTTGGCCTCCGAATGCACTATCGCAGCGCTTGTGCAGGCTATTTTATCTTTTTGTGCCAAAGGTATATACCAGTTTCTGTTCGCCAGTATAAGCGCCTCGAAGTCTGCTACAGGTCTAGCAGAATTCGTCCGGGCAGTTCTATTCAACTTTTTGAGATACAGTCAATTTTCTGCATCAAGGTATTTTAGTCACCGGCAATGGCTGAAAGCAGTGATGTATTCCGTATGTTGGCTGTTGAGGATAAGTTGGATGGTACCAACTACCCATTATGGGCTTATATGATGCAACATGTATTGGTTGCAAAAGGATTGTGGAACATTGTGTAGGGTGTTGAAAGACATCCTGTTACACCTCTAACAATAGGTACTGCAAATACAGGTGTTGGAGTTGATGAAGATGGTGTCGAAGATGATATTGTGCAGATTCCTGTTTGTGTTGTTGTTTCTGTTGCACCTACTGCAGAGCAGATTTGTTGGGATGGCAGAGATGCCCAGGTACATGCATTGATAGCTTTGTCTGTCAAACGTGCCATTACTCCTCATATTCGCTCTTGCAGAACAGCTAAGGATGCTTGGGATACACTTACCACATTGTACCAAGCTAGGAATGAGGCTTGTGTTGCTTACCTCTGAAAACAATTGGAGAGTGAGCACATGAATGAAGGTGATTCTATGGACAGTTTCCTAACAAAGATCAAAGACTTGAAGGAACAGTTGATTTCTGCTGATAAGGTTATACCAGATAGATCACTTGTGCAGACCGTTCTGAATGGTCTTCCTTATTCATATAAGAGTTTTGCTTCTACTCTTCGGTTGATGATGAAAGGCAATCCAAATGCCTTGTCATTTGAGGAGTTAGTCTCTGTTCTGTTGTAGGAAGATCAGTCCAAGCAGAACAGGTCCATTATGCGTGTTGCAGATTAAGCCTTCCTGGCTAGTCAGAAGGGCAAAGGAAAATGGAGTTCTTCTACTAGTAAGCAGAAATCTGCAAATGCTACACATTCGAAGAACCAAGACAAAGATGAGAAAAAATCAAAAAAGCAAAAATTGTTTTGTAAGTACTGTAAGGGGAATGATCATATCATAAAGAACTGTCCAAAACTGGCTGCAAAAGAGGCAAAGAAGAAAGAGGCTGGAATGGTTGTTGTAGAAGCTTCTACACCAAAAACGGAGTCTGCTAATTTTGTGTAGGAAGAAGAATGGGCGTTCACTACTGTTTGCAATTTTGACCCATCTTCTCATGAGCAGTGCATGTCTGCAGTAGACTCAGATGTTTGGTACTTTGACAGTGGGGCGACCAAACATATTACCTCGTAGCGCAGTTTCTTCTCTTCACTCGAGCCTGCCCCTATAGGCAATACCGTTACATGCGCCAACAACTCCTCTTATCCTGTTATGGGAGTTGGTAAGATCATTTTGACTACTGCTGATGGTAGTTCTTTCACTTTGTCAGATGCTTTATTTGTGCCAGGGATCAAGAAGAATCTGTTATCAGTTTTTGCATTAGCCAAGATTGGCTTAGTTGTGAAATTTGTTGATGACAGATGTACAGTTCATGATCTGTCAAATGGCGATGTTATTATTACTTCTAGCATTTTATGTCGTGGGTTGTATAAGCTCATAGACTATGAAAGATCTGAAAATGATTTGGCATGTGCAGTAAATGATTCTCGGGCTATGTCAGATGCAAAGCTTTGGCATGCATGCTTTGGTCATCTGAATTTTGCTAGTTTGCTACGCCTACAAAAATCTGAAATGGTGTCCTCTTTGCCCAAACTTGAGGCACCTGGAAAACATGTTTGTGAAAGCTGTATTTTGGGCAAAATGCAGCGTTCTTCCACTCCAAAAGATGGTTTAGTTCGGGCTACATAGAAATTGCAGCTTGTACATAGTGATGTCTGTAGTCCTATCCAGACACCCTCTTTTGGAAATTACCTTTACTTCGTGACTTTCATTGATGATTTTTCGAGGCATGCATGGGTATATCCACTCAAATCAAAGTCTGAAGTGTTCATGTGCTTTAAACAGTTTTTGGTTTTGGTTGAAAATCTGTCAGCATGTAAAATGGGCACCCTCCGTTCTGATCGATTTTAATGCATTTCTGGCTGAACGTGGGATAAAACACCAGTGTACAGTGCCATATACACCTCAACAGAATGGAGTTGTTGAATGAAAGCACAGGTTACTCATGGAGATGGCAAGGTGCATGGTCAAGAGTCAAGCTTTACCACATAGTTTCTGGCTTGAGCCTGTCATGTGTGCAGCATATGTACTGAACAGGTGTCCCACTAAAGTGCTACAGCCTATCACTCCATATGAGGCTTGGCATGACCGCAAGCCATCTGTTGCTCATCTGCGTGTTTTTGGTTGTTTGGCATATGCACTAGTGCCTGAACAACATCGCAGAAAATTGGATGATAAGGCAATAAAATGTATTTTTGTTGGGTATAGTTCTCAAAGTAAAGGCTATCGTCTGTATCATCCACAGACTAAACACATTCTAGTTAGCCGTGATGTTGTCTTTGTGGAAGATGCTATTCAGCCATTGCTTTCATGTACTAAGGAGACATTTGTTAGCTCCAAAGACATGTATGATACTTTGATGCCTCTTTTTACAGGTGGACAGTCTAGTGCTGGTCCTAATGGGGCAACTTCTCAACCTTTGCAAGTTTCATATGATGATGCAGATCATTCCATTTCTAATGCAGATTTACATGATGCACTTGTTGATGAGAGAGCTGATATTGAGCAGGCAAAAATTATGCCAAAATGGCTAGTGCAGACTTTGCGTGACAACAAATTAGATGCACCTTTGTCATATCGTACTCATTCAGGCTCTCATAGTGCCTCCTTTGCATCAGATTGTTATGCTATGGCTGTGTCTAGTCTCTGTGATTAGAATGAGCCTCCTTCTTTTGATGAAGCACAGAATTCAGAAAATTGGATGGCTGCTATGCAATCTGAATATGATGCTATAATGAAGAATGGTACATGGTCTTTATGTGATTTGCCTCCTCGCAAGAAGGCCATTGGCACTAAGTGGGTATACAAGCTCAAGCATAAACCTGATGGTACAGTTGACAGGTATAAGGCTAGGCTTGTTGCAAAGGGTTATGCGCAGGAAAGAGGCATTGACTTTGATGAGACCTTTGCACCCACATGCCGTATGACTACTGTTCGGAGCATTTGTGCACTTGCAGCCCATCATGGTTGGAATGTACATCAGTTGGACATTAAAACAGCATTTCTGAATGGTGACTTGCATGAAGAAGTGTATGTTTTTCAGCCCCGTGGCTTTGTGCAGAAAGGGCATGAGAACCAAGTGTGCAGGTTAAAGAAGGCATTATATGGTTTAAAGCAAGCACCACGTGCTTGGTATGAGAAGATACATGCCTATCTGGTTGCACATGGTTTTGACAACAGTCCAACTGAAAGCACCTTATATGTTAAGTGTGCTAATGATGTGCTTCTGATCATTGTTGTCTATGTTGACGACATGCTGCTCACTGGTCCTATTAAGAAGCATATTGCTGATTTCAAGGTTGATTTGCATGCCTCATTTGAGATGTCTGATTTGGGGCATTTGCATCACTATTTAGGCATTTAGTTTATGCAAGTTGATGGTGGAATGGCTTTGTGTCAAACGAAATATATTGACACATTATTTCAGCGTTTTCGCCTTGAAGACTGTAAGCCTATTGCCACTCCTATGGAGACAGGTTTACAATTGAGTCTTCATGATGTTGGAGATGCATTTGATGATGTTCTCTATCAGCAGGCTCTTGGATGCTTGATTTACTTATGCATTACTCGGCCAGATATTCAATTTGTTGTCTCACAGATGAGCAGGTTTAGGCATTGCCTAGGAGTCACACATTGGAAGGCGGTTAAGCACATCTTTCGCTACTTGAGTGGTACTCGGCTACTTGGGTTGTTTTATCGCAAGGGGGGATCACTACCGCTAGATTTGCATGCTTTTTTTGACTCAGATTGGGCTGAGTTCTATGACACTCATGTATCCACCAGTGGTTTTTGCTTCATGCTTGGTAGCTCATGTATATCTTGGTTGAGAAAGAAGCAGCCTACTGTGGCCACTTCCAGTTGTGAGGTTGAGTATAGGGCAGCTTTCACACCATCATCTTCACTGACAGTCAGAGCGCATTGGCAGTTGCGAGGAACCCTGTGTTCCATGCTCGCACTAAGCACATTGAGGTGCATTATCACTATGTCAGGGAGAGGTTCTCTGCTGGGGAGATCAGCTTGGCATATGTGCCCACGTAGGAGAACATTGCAGACCTTTTCACAAAGGCTCTGCCTAGGCAGAAGTTTGAAGTGTTCTGCAAAGCTTTGGGCTTACTTCCTTTTGTGGAGTGATTTCCACATAGCTTGGCACTTCCTTATACATGAGTGCCAGCTCTTTGTTCACCGCATCACTCCGAGGGGGGATTTTTTGATATATTTAGGTAGTGATATGTGTGAACACACTAGGACCACTGGGGCATTTTTTTTCCCTCTTTAGGAGGTTTTTTTCCCCCGGCTTGTATATACGCCTATTGCCCTAATGGGCTACTTATCTTTGTACATTCTCTAGTAGCACATTCAGTATTGTGTGTTGTGCTCCAAGCTTCTTCTTCTTCCTTATGCTGTTCGCGTGCTTCCGCAGACATCTAACTCCAATAGTTTATACTCTCATCCTCATCAATTTCTTTGATATACTCATGCTCACTTTGAATATTTTCTTCGTTGTTAATATCATGACTCAATTGAGCTTTTAATTTTTTCACTTTCCCTTGATCATATAATTTCTCATTTTTTATTGGTCATGTTTCTTTTTCAATTGTATTGATTTTTCATATTCTTGCTCATCCTCTTCCAATCTTTCTTGTAAAATTTGTTCAACTTTTTGTTTATCCAATTTTATTCATTCACTATTATTTTCATCAGAAATTTTAACTTGATTATCAATTTGTGCCTTAGCCTCTTGTTTAAAAGATTTTTCATCATCATATCTCTTTGCTCTCCATTGTTTTCTAAATCTTTTAAACGTTCTTGTCTTAGATTATGTTTGTTCAGAATATTCTTTTATCCCTCCTCCTCTTTGGTCACCTTCAACTTCAGTGACCAATTTAAGTTTACAAGCATTCTCATTTGCAATAAAATCCCAAAACATATGGCCAAATTGATCACATCAAAAGCATCTTACAGGTTGATCTAATCTTCTATGTGTAGTCCTATGTGGATCTTCTATGTTCAAATGTATGTTTTGGTCAAGAATCTGAGTAGAAAAACTTTGTACTTGATGTTCATATTTACGCTTGCATGTTGCAATTTCTTGGATAGAATATCAATACGTTCTTTCAAACTTGAAAGTTCATAGTGAATAGTTCCTTCTGAGTTCCCAAACTCTTGATTAAATTGTGTATTTAAAGATTTAATAACTTCAGTAACTTATGTCAGTATTGGAGCCATCATTGAGATACATGAAGTTATTGAGTCGATCTTTGACTAAACTTTTCCGTCCATAGATGCAATTATTCATGATTCCATGTTATGAAGAAGGTTTTCAAAATTAGATTTCATCTTCATATGCATATGTGCAAGCAAGGAAAATACAAGTATAAATACCTTGAATTTCTTGAAATTATATCTCTTGATTTGCCAAATTGCCATGGAATAGGAATAGGTTCATGTCAGGTTCAAATGTCAGAACGAACGTATTTCACCTTCGGGTTCAAATTTCATGAAGATCTCAATTGGGTGGATCAGGCCAACTGCTAGTGTTCCAAATAGACAGTACATGGAGGGTGCTTTGGGCAACTTAGGAGATAGGTTTCAAATATATATACTCACAGATAGACAGATAAGCTTATGGAAATCAATCAAATCACTCACACAATTCATCATCATAAAAGAGAATAGAAGCCTAAGTAAAATAAGTGAAATTAAAAGATAGAGAGAGAGAGATTGTAAATAAGAGAAATGTATGAAAATTGGGGAGATATTCATCATCATGTGGAAGGTCGAAATAGGAGAGATATGTGAGATGGAGATAATGGATTCATCATAGATCATATGAGATTTGGGAATAGAAAAGATAGGCAAGATTGAGATAGAAGTGATCAATGAAAGTTAGAAGAGATAAGTGTGGTGGGAATCAGAAGAGAAGAGGTAGGGGAACATTGGAAATAAGAGAAATTTATTCATAATAATAAGTGTTCATAAAAAGTCTAATGAAAATAATAAAAGATAAAAGTTACCAATTCATAGTTGATCATAATGTTGCTTCATAATGTTCTTCATAGAGATCCAAACATGTGTGTAGAAATACCAAGATGAAGGAAAGTTAGCACCTTCTTTCTTCAAGTAGATAAGAAATCCTCCAAATCAATCCTCCTAATACTCCAACTTCAACACAAGCAAATCTTCACGATGATTCGACCAAAATTCTTAATGCAATAAGATCTAAGATCCTTGAGGGTTGTGTTCATAAAGATCTTTAAGCCTTCTTTTATAGCCATATGAAGCTTTGGCAAAAGCTTTTTAATAAAAGCTACAAAAATCCCAATAGCAACTTTTGCAAACATCGGTGCGATGCAATGGATTTGAACTCATGTCAAATTTTATGGAGGGTTTTGCTCTTAGCCAAGGTGCCCATGTAAGTTCTTGAGAATCTACTAAAAGATATATAGTATGCTATAGCTATTTCAAAGATTTGTGGCCTATTTTGACATGGTTTTCAATAATCTTCTCTTCACTATTATAGTGGTACAAGTTTACAAAATCTTTTGTAACATTATTTGGATAATGCTTTGGTAAAATATAAAACTATATGAACTGGAAGAAGAATTTCTTATGTAAATACATATGCAAAAGTTTTGTAGAGATGAAATCTCTACGACACTGCCTCCTTTGGTTTTCCACATGAGCAAGATTCTTTACTTGATTGTTAAAAGATGAAGTCTTCTTTTAATTTTTCATGTTTGTTGTTGCAAGCCTTTATGTCCTAGGTCTTCCCGTAGTAAATCTAGTTCTATTCACCTTTTGCATATTGAACTTCTCCATCTTCTCAAAATTCTCAGACATCGTAGCAACATCCAGAAAATTGACAATCTAGATCCCTTCACTTGATAGTGAAGCTCTTCATGAAGCCCTTTAATATAAACTTGCATTTCGCAGCATCACCACTAACCTCGAATGCATATTTGTGAAGATGTAGGAACTTCTCTTTGTAATCATCAACATACAAGCTATGCTTGTCACTCTCGTGTTGTTGAAAATTATAGGACTACATCTTCTTCTTCAGATGGTAGTGTGGAGAACATTAATGTTTTTCTATTTGATCTCTAAATTTCTTCCATAGAATCGGACCAAAATTCATATGAGCATAATATATAGAACTTCCACCATAACTTTCTGATGCCATGCAGGTGTAAGATCCCAGGCTTTGCCTTGGACTCTTCATTGAATTGTCAAAGATCAAAGAAATCCTCTAGCTCTTCAATCCATGCCTCCATATATTTATTACTCCTCTTCTCACCTTCAACATCATTCAATTTTGCCTTCTTAAAGGCTCGGTTGAGGGCAAACTCACCAACCTCCATATCTTCATAATTGTCTTTGTGTCTTCCTCTAGGCACACTAGATGTTCCTCCATCTTCATGCACTTCATCGTTCAACTCCATGAACACATTTGCAATGCCTTCTAGTTTCTTTCCACCTCATTCTTTGCATAATTCTCCAAGAAGCACAAACTTTTTGTGCCAAACTTTCCATCATCGAGGATCAATTCTATTGTGATACCACTTGTAGCGCTTCCTCAACCACAAGGTATCCCCGATCACAAGCTTCTGATCACTCATTAATAGTAGAAGAGACAAAAACAGAACTTGCACAAGATGAGAAAATATGATGTTGAAGAGTAGATAAGATAAGAGAAGAGAAGTTATGTTATTATAGAATAATTGAATCTATACAATAGCTTTGGAAAATAGCTTCTTGACATAGCCTCGACCTCTCAACCACCTCTGAGTCACACTCACAATCTCATTCACACTCACAATCTCAATCTCACTCTCAGTCTCACTCTTACTCAATCTCAAACACAAGGTAATTCTCTGATTTTTGGTCTTTTCTTGCATGATGCAGCAAATCTTCTTCAAAACAGAGTTGATCGTCCCCCAAAGAAGTGTGTGATCCACCAAATTTGGTAAAAGTAAGCTCTCCTCATGTTGCATGCAGAACTTTTGCTAAAGCATGCATTTGTAGTAGTCAAGTGCTTTCTTTAGCAGTACTTGTCAAAAGTAAAAGCAAAGCAACAAAAAGACATATCCAAAGACATCCATAAGTGTGCATGACAACATGTATGCATCAAACCATGTATTAGAATAGAAATAGAGAATCCCACATTTTTGTCAAAAAAATCCACACTTTTTAGGGCCGTGTAACTAAAAAATAATATGGAATTCCACAACGCTTGTGAAAGGCAAAAATGTTCAGATCTTCGATATGCACAATAGTATTAAAGATGCTCTAAGTTCAAATCTACATCTAAGCATCACTCTTATGAGCCCTACAAGTTTAGAAATTCTAGAGAGACAATGAAATCAAGGCATTATCTTACAGTGAACTAAATGTGGAGCCCAAAATGAGATACTTAAAACATCTTTCAAAAAAAATTCATCATGAGAGTTTTATTCTCTTATGTGTGCTCTATCTTTCCCTCATACAACATTTCTATTAATTCTTTTATTCACATTCAAATTTCAACTAGAAAATATGATGCTGATAAGGTTTAGAGAGAGAATACAAAACGTGTCATCCAAAAATTTTGCCTATATGTATAAAATGACATAATTATTAATTTTAAACATTATACAATTCTTTCCCCCTTTTTAAGAACTTTTTCCTCATAGTTGGCAAGAAGGATAATATGCAAGAAAATCAACTAAGTTCACCCAACTTGAACCTTCAACTGGATTTGTATGGCATTTTACCAAAATATCTACTATGGATCTATTTCTAAGTATCCTTTCTCTCGTATCTAATACTATTTCTGGTGGAAGCTCAAAAGAGCAATCATCTTTTAGCTTATAGTTATCGTACAAAACATGAGAAACATTAGGTACATATCTTTTAAGTAATCTAACATGAAATATAGGATGCACATTTAAATGTTCAGAAAATTCCAACAAATAAGCAAGAGATCCAATCTTTTTCAAAACTTTAATAGGTCACATGGAACAGAGTCACATGCGCAACTCCTCTTATCTTGTAATGGGATTTGGTAAGATCATTCTGACTACTATTGATGGTAATTATTTTACATTATTAGATGTTTTACTTGTGCTAGGGATCAAGAAAAATATGTTATCAATTTTAGCAATCGCCAAGATCGGCTTGGTTGTGAAATTTATTGATGATAGATGTACAATTCATGATCTATCAAATCACAACATCATTATTGCTTCTGGAATTTTATGTCGTGGGTTGTATAAGCCCATAGATTATGCAAAATCTGTGAATGATTCAACATGTGTAGTTCAAGATATTAAGGCTATGACAAATGCAAAGCTTTGGCATGCACGCTTTGGTCATCTTAATTTTGCTAGTTTGCTACGCCTATAGAAATCTAAAATGGTGTCCTCTCTACCCAAACTTGAGCCACCTCATAAACATGTCTGTGAAGGCTATATTTTGGGCAAAATGCAGCATTTGCAACATTTCCTCCTTCCCAAAAGATGGTTGAGTATGAGCTACTAAGAAATTGTAGCTTGTTTGCAGTGATGTTTGTGGTCCTATGCAAACACCTTCTTTTGGGAACTATCTTTACTTCATGACTTTCTTTGATGATTTTTCCAGGCATGCATGGGTATATCCATTAAAAGCAAAGTCTTTATGTGCTCCAAATAGTTTTTTACTTTTGGCTGAAAATCTATCAGTATGTAAAATGGGCACCCTCCATTCTTATCAAGGGGGGAATATATTGTTGGGTGTGTGTAAAAGTGTGAGAGACACACAAGAAGCACACACAAGGAGCACAAACATAGCAAGACACATGGAGAAGACAGATGGCTGGAATAGCTCTCTCTATTCACGATGAACTGAACTGAAGTAAGAGCTGAATAATAATCCCAAGTACAAAGTACCACCACATATGAGTGAATCATGTATGTCGTAACATGGGGAAAAAACTTTAACCAGCACTAAAGTAAAAAATGCCCATGTATAGGGAAAAGGTTCACATCAAAGCTACTCAAGGAACACATAAGTGTAACAAACCCCCCCTGGAGCGAATGATGTGAACACATACATGGAGTGGCAGATCAACCCCCACAAGGTAATAAGCCTAAAGCTTTGTGAAAACCTTCAAACTTTTCTCGTGGAAGAGCTTTGGTGAATATGTCTGCCACATTATCTTGTGTAGGCACATATGCCAAATCAATATCTCTTGCATGAAGGCGCTCTCTCACATAGTGATAATGCACCTCAATATGTTTGGTCTATGCATGAAACACTGGGTTTTGTGCAACAACCAAAGCACTCTGATTATTAGTGAGAATATGCATAACAACATCAATATCCATGCAAAGATCCATCAATAGGCATCTCAGCCATATACACTCCACTATAGCTATGAAAACTGCCCTGTACTCAACTTCACAACTCGATGTCGCCACTATAGGTTGCTTCTTACTCAACCAAGATATGCATGAGTCTCCAAGGAAAAAGAAATTACCACTAATGGACATGCGAGTATCATAACAACCAGCCCAATCACTATCTGTAAAAGCATGCAAGCATGGCTGAATATCTCTGCCATAAAAGAGACCTAAGCTCAAAGTGCCTTTGAGATATCCAAACACATGTTTTACAGCTTGCCAATACTTAGTGCCAAGGCTATGCATGAATCAACTCAACTGGGAAACTGCATACTACATATATTGCCTTATGTTGCATGCATATATAAGACATCCCACAACTTACTGATAAAGAGAAGTGTCAAATGCATCACTCGAATCCTCAATTGAGAACCTGAATCATATGTCAACTGGTGTGAAAACTAGCTTGCAATCCTCAAAGTCAAAACATTGAAGTAGTTTTTCAACATACTTATCTTGATTCATAACAATTCCCCCCTCAATAGATACAAACTGGATGCCAAGATATTAGCTCAAAAGACCAAAATAAGTGACATAAAAAATATGCTACAAATCAGCCATAAGAATGTCAAGTTTTGCATCACATGACCAATTCAAGAGTATGTCATCGACATAAAGAACAAGCAATGTAAGATCAGCCCCATTTTTGCATGCATAGAGTGTGCTTTCAATTGGACTACATGTGAAGCCAAGAGCAATCAATGCTTATGGATTTTGTCATACCATGCATGTGGAGCTTGCTTGAGACCATACAAGGCTTTATGCAAGCGACAAACCATATGCTCTTTCCCTTTCATAGCAAATCCAGTAGATTGCTTCACATAGACCTCTTCTTGCAAATCACCATTCAAGAAGGCTGTTTTTATGTCCAATTGATGCACTTTCCAACCTCGATGGGCAACCAATGCAACCACAGTATGAATGGTAATCATGTGTGAAGTAGGTGCAAAATTTTCCTCATAGTCAATGCCATATTGTTGTGCATATCCTTTAGCAACCAATCTACCTTTGTAGCAATCAATGCTACCATCAGCCTTTCTATTAATCTTGTAAACCCACTTTATACCGATGGTATTCTTTCCTTTTGGCAATTCACATAACTCCCAAGTACCATTCCTATGTATAGAATCCATTTCTGATTGCATAGCACTCATCCATTGTGGATTGTCACATGCATCTTCAAAAGTAAGTGTCTCTTCATTACATGTTGTTGCAATAAGAGAATAATCCACAAAATTACTTGATACATGGTGAGAGCTTGATCTTGTTCTACCAAGTAAAGGTGCACTCAATTTGATATCTTGCAAAGTTTGTTTCAACTACTTTGGCATAGTTTGTGCACTCTTGATAGACATGCATTCATTATGTAATACATCGTGAACATGTACATCATGAGTGAGTTAAATTTCATGCTCATTTTCAGCCATATTTTGATGCAAATGAACCATATGTGGCTGAAAATTTCCAGCAGCTTTGACAATTTTTGGTTGAAAATTTTCAGCCATCTTTGGTTGGAATTTTTTAGTCCTTTGAGCCTTAGTTGGCTGGTTTACATGGCCATAGTCAAGCACACCATTTTGGAACAAAGCCATGAGTGTATCGAACACATCTTGTGAGCTAACTGTTGGCTGTTTTTTGCATTCAAGTAGAGGGAAAATTGAATTTTCAGCAAATACCACATCGCAACTCACAATAATTGTGTTCGTCAATGGATGGGTCAAATGATATCCCTTACTTTAAGCACTATAACCAACAATATTGCCTTGTCATCAAGTTTGTGATGTTGTTGTGATGGCACAAGAGTATATGCCAAACAACCAAACACATGCATATGACTAACCATGGGCTTATGTCCATTCCAAGCTGCTTGATTCTCAATGCTTTTATAGGGTAGCGATTCAACACATAGTTTGCACACATGACCGCTTCCATCCAAAACTTATCAGGAAGGTGCTTTCCTTTAACCATACATCGTGCCATTTCAAGTAGAGTTCTATTTTTATGCTTGGCAACACCATTTTGTTGAGGCATATATGGCACCGTACTTTGGTGTGAAATACCTCTTTCATGAACAAATTCACCATGTGACATATTCACCACCATGATCTGTGCGTAGAGTCAAAAGCTTTTGAAGAAAAATTTTCAGCCATAGCTAAAAGTGCTTTGAAGCAAGGAAATGCCTCATTCTTTGCTTTCATAGGATACACCCATGTATGCCGAGTAGCATCATCAATGAAGGTAACAAAATATACATGCTTCCCAAAAGATGGAGTCTTGACGAGACCACATACATCACTATGAACAAGCTGCAATTTTCTTGTAGTGTGTGTATGATTATCTTTTGGAAAAGAAGCACGATGCATTTTTCTAAGAATGCAACCTTCACATGCATGCTTTTCAATGGACTCAAGTGTTGGCAAACCAATAACCATGTCCTTCTTTTGCAAGTAAAGCAAACTATTGAAGTTCAAGTGACCAAAACAAGCATGTCAAAGCTCCATTTTGGCCATGGAAGAAGTATGCGCAACCAAGGCATTCAAGACAGCCCTCTTGTATGTATCCATGCAATACAAACCATTACATAACGTACCAAACATTTAAATAATATCTCCATTGCTAAAATCATGAACCATACACTTATCATCAACAAAGTGTACATGAAGTCTAGCTTTGACAATCAATGGAACTAAAATTAAGTTCTTCTTGATATCGGGTACATACAATGCATTTTTCAAGAGGATCACACCTCCATTTGCAACCGTAAGCTCAACTTCACCTACTCCAATGATAGGATAAGAGGCATTGTTTGCACACACCACAAGTCCTCCTTTGGGTGCATCTTTCGAAGATGCAAAAAACCTTTTGCATGAAGTTGTGTGCTTTGAAGCACCACTGTCAAAGAACCAATCCGAATCAGCCTCACTCACAACCATACATTTAGAATGAGGCCTTGTTTGCACAAACCACATGTCCTCCTTTGGGTGCATCTTTCAAAGATGCAAAAAACCTTTTGCATGAAGTTATGTGCTTTGACGTACCACTATCAAAGAACCAATCCGAATCAGCCTCACTCACAACCATACATTTAGAATGCAAAGATGCATCATAATGACATGTAACAACACATGCCCAAAAATCTTGAGCCATGTTAGCTTCATCATTCTTTGCATTTGTTGAATTTTTAGCAATAGACATGCCGGATTCCTTCTTCTTCTCATTGCGCTTAGCAAGCTTTCTACACTCATCAATAGTATGACCATCCTTCCGACAATATTTGCATCTCTTCTTCTTTTGCAAATCACCATTGTTAGAGGAATGAGTGGAAGAGGAAGGTTGAGGCTTTGGTTTTGACGAACCCAAAGCTGAACCATACTTGCTTTTCCCTTTTTGTGAGATAGCAAGTGCTTGTGTTCCCTCAATCAAACCACTCCTATTCACTCTAGATTGATCTTCTTGCAAAAGACGAAACACAACATGAAATGCATACATATTGGGATTCCCTTTTGCAACCAAATGAAGTGTAGTAGTCAAGCTTCGAAAAGATTCTGATAATCCTTTCAATAATGTAGAAATGAGTGATGCATTTTCCAATTGCTCTTTCAAGTCCTTGATGCGTGTCACATACACATCCACCGACTCATTTTCAGCCATACATACATCCTCAAGTTTCTTCCTCAAGTATGCAACACGTGCTTCATTACGCATGGTATACAAAGAAACAAGAGTGTCCCATGCCTGTCTTGATGTAGAACATGACCAAATGTGTGGAACTATATGATGCTTCATAGAAAGTGCAATCAATGCATGAGCTTGAGCATATTTTCCATCCCATCTAAAATGCTCTTATGTAGGTGGAGAAGGAGAAACCACTGTACTTGAAGAAGAAGTTCCATCTGTGACAGTAGACTGTGAAGTAGAAGAACCTACCGGTCTTCGATCTACATCTGTCACTATGTTCCAAAGTTGTTTTGCAACAAGAACATGCTTCATCATGTAAGATCACATTGGATAGTTGGTCCCACCAAGCTTATCTTCAGCTTGAAGCATGCCAAACAAGTCATTGCTGCCCGTCATTTCACTAAAGAACAAGAATGTGACAAAATCTTTACTTCGACAAAAGCTGAAATGATTGCTGAAATTTCAGCTCACAAACCGTCACTCTGATGGGGATTCTGACTGCACGAATGGCTTTGAAATGGGGGTAACACTTAGTGCAACTAGTGGAAATGTTTCTTGGCTTCTGAAATTCACTGTTTTATGCTCCAAGTCGATTTGCACCATTAAAAGTGCATGCGTGCCATGACGCGTAAAACTGAAACTTGGGAAGGAGCTGAACCTGCTCTAATACCACTGTTGGGTGTGTGTAGAAGTGCGAGAGACACACAAGAAGCACACACAAGGAGCACAAACGCGACAAGACACATGGAGAAGATGGATGGCTGGAATAGCTCTCTTTATTGACGATGAATGGAACTGAAGTAAGAGCTGAATAATAATCCCTAAGTACAAACTACCACCACATATGAGTGAATCATGTATGTGGTAACATGGGGAAAAAACCTCTAGGTAGCACTAAAGTAAAAAAGGCCCACGTATAGGGAAAAGGTTCACATCAAAGCTACTCGAGGAACACATAACTATAACATATATGTCTTCTAATTTTAATGCATTTTTGGCTAAACATGGGATGAAACATCCGCATAGAGTGCCCTATACACCTCAATAGAATTGAGTTGTTGAAAAGAAGAATAGGTCACTCATGAAGATGGCGAGGTGTATGGTCAAGAGTCAAGCTTTACATGGTTTTTGGCTTGAGGTTGTTATGTGTGTAGCATATGTACTTAACAGGTGTATCACTAAAGCATTGCAGTCTATCACTCTATATGAGGCTTGGCATGGTCGCAAGACATCTATTGCTCACCTGTGTGTCTTTGGTTTGTCTGGCATATGCATTACTGCCTGAACAATAATGCAAGAAACTAGATGATAAGGTAGTGAAATGTAATTTTGTTGGGTAGAGTTCTGAAAGCAAAGGCTATCATTTGTATCATCCACAGACTAAATGCATTTTGGTTATCCATGAGGTTTTTCTTGTGGAAGATGCAATTCAACCATTACTTTCATGTACTAAGGAGACATCAATTAGCTCCAAAGATGTGTATGACAGTTTGTTGCCTCTTTTTACAGGTAGACAGTCTAGTGTTGGTCCAAATGAAGCAATTTCTTAGCCTTTACAAGTTTCACATGATGATGTAGATCATTCCATTTCTGATAGGGATTTAGATGATGCACTTATTGATGCGCGAAATTATATAGAGGAGGCAAAAACTATGCCTAAATGGCTGCTGCAGACTTTGCGAGATAGCAAAGTAGATGCACCTCTATCATAGCATACTCGTTCAGGCTCTCATAGTGCTTCTTTTGCATCAGATTTCTATGCTATGGCTGCCTCTAGTCTTTGTGATGAGAATAAGTCTATTTTGTTTGATGAAGCACAAAACTCAAAAAATTGGATGGCTACTATGCAATCAAAATATGATGCTATTATGAAAAATGGTACCTGGTCTTTATGTGACTTGCCTCATGGCAAGAAGGCCATTGACACTAAGTGGGTATACAAGCTGAAGCGTAAGCCTAATGGAACCATTGAGAGGTTTAAGGATAGGCTTGTTGCAAAAGGTTATGCTCAAGAAAGAGGCATTGATTTTGATGAGATTTCGCACCTAAATGCTGAATGACTATTGTTTGTAGCATTTGTGCACTTGTCGCTCATCATGCTTGGAACGTACGTTAGTTGGACATTAAAAATGCATTTCTAAATGGTGACTTGCATGAAGAAGTGTATGTTTTTCAACCCAATAATATATTGACACATTATTAAAGCATTTTAGCCTTGAAGACTGCAAACCTATTGCCACTTCTATGGAGATAGGTTTACAGTTGAGTCTTCATGATGTTGGAGATGCATGTGATGCTATTCTCTATTAGCACACTATTGGATGCTTCATTTACTTACACATTACTCGGCCAAATATTCAATTTTATGTCTCACACATGAGCAGGTTTATGCATTGCCCAAGCATCAAGCATTGGCATGTGGTTAAGCGCATCTTTCACTACTTGAGTGGTGCCCGATTACTTGGATTGTCTTATCCCAAGGGGGATCACTACTACCAAATTTATATGTGTTTTTTTTTTTTTACTCTGACTGGGCTCATTGCTATGACACTTGTGCGTCCACCAATGGGTTTTGCTTCATGCTTGGTAGCTCATGCATATCTTGGTTGAACAAGACGCAATCTACTGTGGCCACTTCTAGTTGTGAGGCTGAGTATAAGGCAACTTTGATAGTGACTATCGAGTGTCTGTGGCTCAGATGCTTTATGGATGATTTGAGTGTTGGTCACTCTTTTGCCATCACCATATTCACTGACATTTAGAGCACATTGGAAGTTGCGAGCAACCCTGTGTTCCATGCTCAGACTAAGCACATTGAAGTGCACTATCATTATGTTAGGGAGAGGTTCTCTGCTGGAGAGATCAATTTGGCATATGTGCCCACATAGAGATGTTGTAGACATTTTCACAAAGGCTCTACCTAGGGGTAAGTTTAAAGCTTTTCGCAAAGCTTTGGGCATACTTCCTTTTGTGGATTGATTCCACATAGCTTGGCACTTCCTTATACACGAGTGCCAGCTCCTTGTACACCTCATCACTCCTAGAGGGGGATTTGTTGATATATTTTGGTAGTGATTTGTGTGAACACACTAGGATCATTAGGGCCCTTTTTTCCCTCTTTAGGAGGTTTTTATCCCCCAGTTTGTATATGCGTCTATAATCCTAATGGGCCACTTATCTTTGTACATTCTCTTGGCAATAAATTTAGTATTGTGTGTTGTGATCCAAGCTTCTTCTTCTTCCTTGTGTTGTTAACCTGCTTCCGCAAACTTGAAACTCCAACACTCATCAAGAGACAAACTATACTTGTCACTCTCGTGTTGTCATAAATTGTAGAACTCCATCTATACAAAAGTTATCCCTAAATTTTGTCAATATGTATATAATCAACTAATTATTCATTCTAAACATTATGCCCATAATGTATAATGAAAATTTCAAAATG